>JAESVK010001317.1:1361710-1390965 GCA_017140935.1 Hamamelis virginiana
TCATAATATTGAACAGCTAAAAGGCATTTACAATTTTAATGAAACAGTAGTCTGCTACCACTTCATTTTTTTTTTACTTTTAAAAGCAAAAACAAAAAAAATTTGAATCTCACTACCTCAAATTTTAAAAATAACTATTAATATTCTCTACATTCAAAACTTTCACTCTTTTTCTTTTAAAAGTAAAAAACAGGAATTGATAGCTTGTCCAAATGGGCCTAAAAGATAAATGTCTAGCATTCTAAACCAAAATCCTCCTCATACCGTACATCAACTGAAACCTAATTAAAATTTCAGCTAATTTAAGAATTAACTGCAAATTAAAGGTGAATATTACTTTACAGAGCTCGAAGAACTCTCAGAAACAGCCGGCTGTGAAAGCGAGACACTACAGCAGCATCGAAAAGCTGCACTTCCTTGTCGATTTAGAAGCCGGTGCTGACGAATTGAACCATGGTTTTTCATATATCTACTTGGAATTCCTCCACATGGCCTGCTTGAATTTTTCTAAATTGTAAGCTTAAACTCATATTGTGCGAGAGAGAGAGAGAGAGAGAGGGGGGGATAGTAAAGCTTATAATTACAGTAAAATGTGAGATTTGATCTAAAGTTGCGGAGAGACTGAGAGAGAATAATATATATCTATACATATATATATATAGAGAGAGAGAGAGAGTGGGGAAGGAAAACTTAAAAAACACAAGCGAGATTCAAACTGAAATTTAGAGAGAGAGAGAGAGAGAGGGAAAGTACATTGAAGAGATGAAGCGTGGAGAAGTGTTGGAGAGAACCATTAAGTGAGAGAGAACTGAGCGACCCATCTTCTGCTGCCGCCGCTGCTTCGACTTCGCGGCTGGCTGGTAATGGTCTACTTGGGCATTAGGAATTTAGGATATGAGGAATTACAACACCACAGGGCATCATCCTTCAGTCTTTATAACAACGACGTCGTTTTCATCTTCGTCGCCACTAAATCAAACCATTTTTTATATAATATACATATATATACACGTAAGATAAGAGAATTAACCGTGTGTTTGGAATGTGTGAGTTTTTAGTTAAGAGCATCCCTAATGGTCTAACCTCATTTGGCGTATCACTACCAAGAAGTTGATATTTCAAATGGTACTGATATCAAATATTTACATCAATATGTTCTGATACATTGCTGACAAACACTTTTATATAATCATTTTTTTTTAATATTTAATATCAATTACTGTTAATATCAAAATTTGACATCCCAAATAAAAATTCATTTATTAGTAATTTAATTAATCTAATTAAATTTTAATGTCAAATTTTGGTAAGTAAATGCTCTAAAAGAATATAAATGGAGGGGAGGGCCCTTCTTAGTAAAATGCATATCTTACAATATTCATTTTGCCCACTAACCAATGAGGAATAATTTACGAACAATATTTGTGTCCTACCTCTTCTATCACCTTTTAAATCTCATGAAAACAATTGTTGATATATTTGTAAAATGCATATTTAATAAATCTCTTCTATTTATTTTCATTCCAAATTTCAAATATATTTTTTCGCCAAACAACCAGATGTCCGAGTTTGTTTTTTTGTTTTTTTTTGCCCAAGCAGCGAGGTATCCGGGCTGCCAGAACTTGACTAATCCTGCTTCCTACGCGAGACGCCACCGTACTATCGAATCGTATAACACTTTGGCTACTAATCCTGACTGGTGGCTAGGCAATAAAGTTTAGCTAGTTTCGAACACGGAATTCCTGATTTACAACTCATCATTTTTCCGCTAGGCCAACTCTAGTTGGTTAACTCCCGAATAACTTAAAGTTAAATAACTTTTTTTCTTCTCTAGGAGGAGGAAAATTACAGTATTTTATTTTTTTCTCTTCTTTTCTTTCTTAACAGAGTATTATTTTATCTTCTATTATCTTCTCTTGTTGGAATCATAACGAATGTTTAAAAAAAAAATAAAAAAATAAAAAATAGTAAAGTAGCTTACTTCACTTTATCATATTCACACACACACTAGCGATGCAACATGTGCGTTGTACGTGTAAATTTTTGTGAAAAAGTTTAATGAATGAAAGATAATTCGGATAATATAACTAAAATGAAATGTTTGAAAATCGAGTTATATAAGTATGTATAAAAAATATAATTTTCAATATTACACCGCATGTGATGCGCATGTAATATTTTTTTAAAAAAATATATCTTAAAGGAATCAACTATAGTATAAATAATACAACTAAAATAAACAGCTAAAGTTGTTAAAAATTTTCATTTATAAAGATTCTTAGAAATTTAAAATTAGATAAAAATAATATTAAATCAATAAATATGAATTCAGTATGTTAATAATTTTCACAATAGAAATAAAACTAAATTGTTTGATAAAATTAGTGGCCAAATTGCATTTATTTTTTACTTTTTGAAAATAACAAAATGAATGTAAATTATATCATATTCAATTATTTGACAACCAAGTTATATAGGTATTTATAAAAACATTTAATCTAATTTGAAAAAAAAAAATTAAATTTGTGATATTTTATGAAATCATACTTATTAATAGATGTTGACTTAGACTAAGTCAAAAAATATTTTAATAACCGTTAAATCACTTAAATGGCTTAAATCATTACTCAAATACCCGAAATCTAACATCCATTTAAGTGTTTGCTGACTTAGGCTAAGTCAGCATACAACATTTGCTGACTTGATCATTCCAATATATATATATAGAAAAATGTCATGGTCAGCAAAATCCGACTTCAACTAAAGTCAGCAAAAAATACAAGCCATTGGATTGAAATCTTTAGATAAATCGTCTATTAAGTGAATGAGAATTCAAGGACTTGTGTTATTTGCTGACTTTAATTAAAGCCAGCATTTGCTGACTATAACACTTCTCTCTCTCTCTCTCTCTCTCTCTCTATATATATATATATATATATATAGTCCCAATCTACTCAGGAAATGCTTATATAAGTTATGTAAGCATAAAGTTCATAAATAATTATGAGTTGCATAATTTGAAAAATTGATCGTTGGATTAAATACTGTACATATGGATGTCTTGCATGTCAAAAATTACGGTGATCTAATGTTAGAATTTCAAAATATAGTTATGAAAAATTATGATTACTAAAAATTATTATAAATTTTCTAAATGACATTTTCAAAAGAATTATCAATAGATGAATGCAATTTTTAACAAATATAACATATATAGATATAATAACAATTAATATTTTTAAATACGTATCTCACACTTATCTATGAGCTTAATGCCAACATAATCACCTACAACATATGAGTATATGACTGCCAACATAGTCACCTACAACATATGACCCATTTTTAATATTTTGCATCTCAACATGCTTTGAAAATCGGGTCTATGCCTCTCCACGTCAGAGTCCACGTAGCAGTAAACTCAAGAAACATGACCAGATGGCTTCTTAATTGTCACCGTATATAAATGCCCTGTCCGAACTCGCTCAAGCAACACACTGCACACGCAGAGAGCGATTTATCGATTTCCCGCTGATACCATTACCGCCACGAAGCACAGAGAGAGCAATGGACGACGAGAGGATACTGGAGATGGAGCGGTTCCAAATCGAACAGATTCGACAGCTCGAATCGGAGATTTTGCAGATTGAAGAAGTCGAAGACTTTCAAGAATCATCATCCGACGATGACGCCGCGTAATTACCATCTTCACCATAATCTTTTCTCATTTACCCTAATGTTCTCAATCATTTTTTGTATATACGTGTGTGTGTGCGTGTGTGTGTTGGGATGTAGAGTTTTTGGCGTTTTTTCGATATGAGAAAGCTGTAATTGTAGGAATTGGAATTGTTTTTTATCGGATCCTGTTTCCAATCGATGATTATTATTCCGTACGATTTGTTGAAACCCTAATGCATATATTTATATATGCATATTTTAGTATTCGCTTGATTGATTACGTTTACTTCGAATAGAAATGTAAACTATCTGCAATTGGAAATTGAAACAAACCCTAGACTATGTAATTCAAACTCATTAACCATAATCATAGTAATCGTTAAAATGTTTAGTATTGGTTGCCGAGAAAATTGAGGTAAAGAAATTCGGTATAGCTGTCATAGTTGATGTATCTCACTTGCCTAATCTATTTCTCTAGTGCTCTGTTTGGTTACCAAGGAGATTAAGGAAAAATAAAATAAAATAAAAATTTCGAATCTTAATTTAGCATGTTTTATATTGGTTTGTCTTTTGACGAGAGAGTAAAAGAGAGAGGAAAATCTCACCTTAATAAAGACGAGAATTAATCAATTGAATCTTATAGTTTATGTTGTTTTGGGTTCCATAAGAAAAGAGAAGGTCAATAAGCCAAATAGTTAAAATTTGGTGCAGTTAAGCCGAGGTTCTTGCTTTTTTGTGTCCCAGATAATGAGAAATCTGCAAGCCAATTTTTTAAAATTCTTTATTTTCCCATATTTTTCTTAGCAACCAAATGAAGCTTTAATATCAGGTTCTCGACTATTGCAATTGGCAATAGCATTATGATATACAACTTTTTTTTTTGGTTGTTTTGGGGGTGGGGGTTTAATCATAGTGCAATTAATTATTAATGTTGTTTTGATTACATTAATGGGCATTTCTTGTGAATGGTAAATCTGTTTGTACATGTTCACAGCCAGAGAGGAGCTTCTGCATCTGACGAATTTACCTTCAACACCTCTTTGGCTTCCTTACATATGTACCTCGGCGGTAGGTATATAGGTACTGATGATGGTTGTTTCCGTCGCTGTGCCACTTTAAATGATTTGATGCTTAATTATCTCAGTTGCATGAAACAGAAGTTGAAGACACTCATCATAGGTTGTCTTTCTTGGATGGTGGTGCCATTTTGACCCTACCATTGTTCTATCTCGAAGGTATTATTCTCATTATTTTTATTTTGTTATGATATGTGGGCACTAATTTTGAGTTCTGATCTATTGCCTAGTTGTCCATTATATGCATTCATCATTTTTTATTCTTCACTATCTACGAGCTTTAGCTGCAGACTGTAGGTCTGTAGCAATTCAAGGTTCTCAGCTTCTTATGGTGAAAAAGGAAATATCAATTGGTTCTAATAAACCCTAATATGAAATCATTGGTGAGTGAAGACTGCAATTCATCACTGTCTTTTTTCTTTTTCTTTTCTTTTTTTTTTTGGTCCTTTTTCTGCAATAAATCATATTCACCTTAAATTTTTGAACAGGTAGTATATACCCTTTTAATAGACCTTGTAAAAGTTATCTCCTAAAACCAGGGGTGAAGCCAGGAATTCAGTCTAGGGGAGGCGAACTTTAGCTTCATTTGAACTCACTTTGCCAAAAATTACTTTTAGAATTCAATTTTTTTTTTTTTTTTTCCAGAAGATATACACTAGTAGAGTTAGTGGTTAATTGTTAATGGGAAAGGGGATAAACAACAAATGGGCCAAGAATCTCATTTATACCGAATTGAACCTAGAACCTCATCCCATGAAGGGAGAAATATGAACCATTAAGCCAAAACTCATGTCCGTTCAAAATTCTATTTGATTCATGAAGATGAACGATAATCACTTCTAGATGACTCAAAAAACATAAAATAGTTGCCCAAAGTTAGGCCCTTTAGCTTTTGCCACAATAAGTTCTAGTATGAAATTAATATGTCATGAGTTGATTTGGACATAACTGTAAAAAGGTATGCAAAAAGATAATTATCAAAAAATAATTTTATGCAAAGTTAATACAAATGGGGCCTTTAATTGGTTGTTAATACTTTATCCCAATTCATAAAAATGGAGAACGCTTTTGTTCCTTTTTTTTTTTTTTTGTGTGTGTGTGAGGTAGAAAAAATTGCAAAAAAATGTAATTCATTGACATGTGATAAATTATATTTCAATTCAATACATTTACAATCTTTACAAGATCTCATCTTTTGAAAGCATTGGGTGAGGTGAGAGCTTTATATGAAAAAAAGAAAAAGAAAAAAGTGAAGTGTAGAAAAGTAAAATAAATGGATTAACAAAATTTTAGGAGGGGCAAATTCAGAATTTAAAAAAATTATAGGGTATAAAATTAAAATAAAAAAATTTGAGGGGAGGCAACTGCCACACCTCACACTCATGTGGCTTTGCCCATGCCTAAAACAATCTAAGAATGGTGGTGCTTATTGGTTTAGTCTTACATTTTTTGCAGTCGTTTCTTTAAATTAGTAGTTGGTGGCTCATTTCGAAGTTCTTGAATTTTTTGTTGTGGCCAAGAAGTTAGTGTTACCAAGTAGCCCATAACTTTGCAAGTTTTCAGCTAGCCTAATGGCTTACTCAAACAACCGAGGAACAATAAAGTATCTGACAATTGGTAGCTTGTGTCTTGTCCATGGCAGAGATGTCTTCTTTATATAGATATATGCATATATATATATATATATATATATATATATATATATATATATATATATATATATATATATTTATTCATGTGGAGCATAATATAGTCTTCTCTGTTTTGTTTTTTGTCAGGGGTGGTTTTGTTCCCAGGGGCGACCCTTCCTCTGAGAGTCATTCAACCTAATTTTATAGCTGCCATTGAGAAAGCATTGAGCCAGGCTGATGCTTTGTATACTATAGGTGTGGTATGTAACTCCTTGTGACCCCCTTTTCACTTGCTTTCTCTGTGCCTGATTGCCTGGGATTTCTGTCTTCAGCCTTCTACCTGTAAACTTAAACAGTATTTGAAATGTTGTTCAGGTTCATGTTTACAACGATTTTGATCATGCGAGGATGAAGTTTGCAACTGTTGGAACTACTGCAGAGGTATGGTACCGGACCCTGCTGCTTCATTTTTTCTTCTTAGTGGGGATAATGGACTAATGTAAATTTTGTGTGTATTTTATTCATAACCAAATTCTTGAGTACATAACATGCAAATAATGTGTGGATATGCCATCGAGTATCAAGCTAAACTCTACTGCTCTACATGCTAAGCCATAATTCGACAGGGGAAACTTAAGTTGTCATGAGCAAAACCTACCTATATAGTGATATTATGTGTTGCAAATAAAATATAATATTAGTGAATAGGTTGGTTCTGAGCAAACAGACTACTGGTTTTTGTACTTTTTCCAAATGTTCAGTTTGGTGGACTGTTGCATTCAGAATTTGAAATGTTGCTTCTATAATATTTACATGGAGGTATTTTTTTTCTTTGAATGGATCATGCAGAACTTTCAAGAATGTCCTTCCTGAAGAAATAATAGTTTAATATTATATTTCTACCATGTGGGGCAGTAGACACGGTGAGGTAACTGGATAAAGTTTCGAGAAGTAGTTTGCAATGCAGAATAGTTGAGAATTCTTTTGGAAAGAAAAGTATTTGTGTGAGTATGAATGGAGAAACATCTTGAAGAAATTATATGAATCTACTCGTTTGCTAATAGGGTTTTTCTCTCAAAGTTTAACTGTTTAACAAGCTTCTGGATCCAATATTTTGAGATCATTGGACCCTACAAGACTGAGTCTCAGGCCACCTTGTAAATTCTTTTTTACATCTTTTATTTCTTTTTATAAGCAAGCACATATTCTTTCCACAAATATGGTAGGATTTTCTTTTTCATGGTGCAGCCCTTCATGCCGGCTAATTCAGTTTATTTAATGGCAGTATTATTCTAGGTATGTTAGATTTTTACACTATGATATGGACTAATCCATTTTAGAAATGAATGGACAACACAAAATTTACAAGTTAGTTTGCAAGGCTAAAATTACAATATACTGACAAAGGGCATTGATACTAATGAGCAAGAGAATTGATATGCCTATGGGATTCTTTCTTTTCATAAACTCATGAAGTTGGCAAAGAAATTTGGTTGTGTTTTGGTTTGTGAAAATGAATACTATAATTATTATCCATAGGAACAAGGGAACAATAGATCGTATCTTCATTTGTCTCTTGGGAGCGCTTTCTTTCTGTGACTCGAGTTCCTAACTTGGGTACATTGGGGCTATGAAGGTTTGCTATTTGTTGAGGCCAGGGTTTTAAATATCGGCCGATACCATACGTATCGGGCGATATGTATTGGAAATCAAAGGGACCTGTACGAGATTTACGCTTTTATTGTATGTGAATGGGAAATCACATAGTATCGGCCTATCCTAGGCCGATACCATACGTATCGGGGAGTATCGGACCTGTACGCCGTTACAGCAGATACAAGAAGAATAGAGAAGAAGCTAGCGTGGGTTTTAAACCGCAGGATGGAGCTGTTCATTGCCGTTGCTACCGATGACCGGAGCTGCTGTCGTGGACGATTAGAGTTTCTGTTGCCGTGAATCTGCCACACACTGCACATGAATATGCCACCTCTATATGATGTGGATCATGACCCACAGGGCCCACGACCTTGGAAGACCTATACTAGAAGGGCCCGCCATAGGGATGATTAGCTGATTGGGATACTTCTATTTTAGTTGTTATTCTCTTTTAATTAGTTTCCTAGTAAGAGTAGAATCTTTATTTAATTAGGATACTTCTATTTTAGTTGCTATTCTCTTTAATTAGTTTCCTAGTAAGAGTAGGACTGTTTTTCTATATAAAGGGAATGAACCCTTTATTTTGATTTAGACTTGAAGATTAATACAATTTCTCCCTAATTTCTGATTTCTCTAATTTCTCTCTCTCTTTCTCTCTCTCTTTCTCTCTCTTTCTTTCTCTTTCTTTCTCTTTTTTCTTTTCATTGGTACTCAAGTCCCATCACTATAGCTTTGAAAAGTCAAAGCTAATATATTTTAACTATAAAATTTATATTATCAATTTATTATGTTATACAAGTATTATAAATTAACAAAAAGTATTTTTAATTATAAAATACGCTTAAAATTATTTAAAAAAAAATTTAGTTATATTATAAGTTAATAAAAATTCTTAAAATATTTATAAAGATTACAAAAATTTGGGAAAAACATTTAAGATATTAGAAAAGTTATAAAAGCTGTAAAAAAATATTTTTTAAATTTAAAATGATAAAAAATCACTATTAAGTTGAATTAAATTCACTAAAATTCTTCAAAACCATTAATATACACGATTGGTAGGTGAAAACATGTGTATTATTACTTTTAGATCTTGATGTGAAAACAAAAAAAAAAAAAATTCACGACTACGGTGCCCGATGCCCGTTACGTATCACCCGATACACCCGCTTCCCGTTACATCTTTACCGTTACCGTTACAGGTCCGTTACTCGATACTTAAAACTATGGCTGAGGCACACAAGTAAACACCCGCAGTTTGCTTTTTAAATCCAAAAGGTAGTCATACTTACTACTTTTCACGGTTAGAACTGGGGAGGTTTGCGTCCCTTGAGGTTGGCTACGTAAGATGACAGGGTGGCAATAGATGTGAATTGAAGGGGGCAACAGGAGCACCTTGAATCTTTGAGACCTCGCGGGGGAACCAAGACAATGAATTGGTGACCGAGGGTCGACCTTACCCTTTCCCAATGGGTTCCTACTATAGAAGTAGAGAGTAATGATGGGGGAGTAGAGCCATCGTCTTGAGTCCTAGGTAGGTGGTAAAGTGAATGATTGTCCTCTCTTGGAGGCATATACATTTATAGGGGAGACAGAAGGTAAGGTCCAGCTAGATGGTTAGGAGCGAGCCAATAGGCGAGCCTGGGAGACTCGCATGTGTGTCAGGGTCTCAGTCTCCTATGTATTGTTCCTATCTAGTGGTGCAAAGTGGGATTATCAAGGTTTAAAGTCAACCTAGGACTCAGGGGCGCAGTATGTCAGCATTGGCACGACTGCCGATGTGACAGGTCGACAGCCGTCCCTATAGGTCGTGCTGCACTCTCCACGTGTCCAGAGACAATGTCATATTTGACTCGATCTCAAGAAGGCCAAAGCAAAGGTCGACCTTGAGGGGTCGAGACTGACCCCAGCCCTTAGCCTTGGCGAGCCTCTTGTCTTGCCCTCCAATCTACACCCCCTTTTGCCAATACCCCATGGTTGTTACCGCGATTGACCCTGGTTTGGGGTTGATCTTACCTCGGAGGGCCGTTGTACCGAGCTTGTAATAGAGCCCCCCCGCAGTCTTACCATCGACTTAGACGAACGCGGTTCGAGTTTGTCCCTTAAAAGAGGAGTCGTAGGAGACCCGCATGCTCCTAACTTTCATCCCGGAGGATGGGCATTCATGGTAATGAGCATCCTAAGTAGGTAGGGCATCTGCCCTGGGGAAGGCATCCCCGTCGACGTGGGAGCACTCGACGAGGGAATGGTGCTCGGAGTGGATACTTGAGGTCTCCGAGCTCTGAGGGCGATGGCGGTGCTTGTCCTTAAAGGCTAACCTGCCTTGAGGCAAGGCTGGTAGGTGAGTGTGGTCGGCTGATGTCGCCATCGGTGATTGGAGATCAGCCTATACTACAGAGGTCGATGATTGAGGGTCGCCTATCAACAACTACCTTCTTCCAGTAACATTATAACATACACCAAAAGAGTGATGTCCATCCTTACTTTGATTGTTTGGGTAATTTTGTCATTTGCTTGTTTACATGCTCAATTATTATTATTATTATTATTATTATTATTATTTTTTGGAAATTAGCTGTATTGTTCTCTAAGTTTGTTCTGTCTCTTGTCAACAGTTGCTTATTAAGCTTTCTGAATGCTCTCTTACAGATTCGGCAGTACCGGCGGTTGGAGGATGGTTCATTGAATGTGGTTACCCGTGGCCAACAGCGTTTTCGTTTAAGAAGACGTTGGATTGATGTGGAAGGGGCGGTTAGAATAATTTAATGTTTAAAGATATTCACCATTATTATGTCTTCTTTTGTTAGTAATTTAATCAAACTGACTTGGTGAATTTTTTTTTATTTATAGCCATGTGGAGAGGTCCAAATCATCCAGGAAGATCTTCCATTAAGGGCACCACGGGATGCATTTGAAAAATTGTCACCATTAAGTACTTTCTCACGCCCACCACCTGCTGCTCATGCTAGACGGCATGTAAACGGGGATGAAGACAGCGACTCAGAGGATAGCTTTCAGAGTGAGCTTTCACTGACAGAAATGAGAATGCACCAATCTGCAGTTGATTCCTGTTATGGGTATGATATAATTGACGACTCCACAAGTAGCGACGATGACAAATTTGTGTGCGAGTCAGAATTCCAATTGCGAAGATCTCATCTAACTGACTCCATAGGGCCATCGCATCAAGACCATGAGAAAAGGAACGAAACTCCTCGCTTGGGAATTGATAATAAGTCTATTTTAGGAAGGCAATCTCGCAGAGGGGGAGGGTGGAAAAAGAGTTGGATGGTCACTGAGTTAAACAAGACGCGTAGAGATTCAAGAGCGTTCTGGCCCTATTGGGTTTACCGTATGTATGATTCCTATTGTCTTGCTCAAAGGGCAGCAGGTAGTTTGACCTTCTCCCCCCAACCCCCACATACAAAAAAAAAATATCTTTTACAGTTCATAAATTTTGTTTAATTTTGTGGTAATTGTTAGGTTTGAGGATATGAAATTTACTAATTTAGAACTATTGCATCCCCAATTCTTTTACATGTAACTAGACAACAAATGTTGATAGGTTCTTATTAGAAAAATGCTGAAATTTATTATATTTTTCATACATGGAAGGTTTAGAAATCATACTTGAGTTAGAAGGGATAAAAAAGGTGGATTGGATAGGAATAGAACCAGAATTTCAAGGTAAATGAGTTCTTCCGTTTTTAACTTGCATTATTTCCTCTTCATGTGATTAACATTTTGGTTAAGAAAATGAGGTTAAATATTTGTGAGTCTTGAAATCCTAAATGAAAATTACGTATTTGCACATTATCCGACCACCCTAGCAACCATCTCATATTTTTGAACCCATCTCTTAGTTTATTTACCTTTGTTCCTTTTTACCAGTTTCGACAAAATATCTATATGTACATTTTTTGTGTTATAAAAGATGTTCAATTATCCTTAGGTGTGCCATTCTTCAGCAACCCCAAAATTGACCTTCTTCAGCATCCTCATAATTTCTAGATTATTCCTGAAATTCTTGCAGAATTGTCATCATGATCTTTTTTTTTTTTCTTCCTTTTCAAAATAAAAAATAAAATTGTCTGCAAAATATAGTAATTTAAAATTAATTGGATCCAAATATGTGATTAGAAGTTGGGTTGATTGTGTTATCTCCCACTTCTCTTGGTAGCCCCATCTCATGGTCATCCAAATGAGGTTGTTGGAAGGTTAAAAGTCATTATCCACTTCACAAGTCATAGCTCATCAATTGGAAATCAAATGATGTTTACGGTAAGAATTGTGTATTTTAAGAAAATGAAAATTTTTTCTGTGGCCTATCTGGTCTCAAATGATATATATATATATATACACACACACACACACACACACTTTTTAATTGAAGGTTTATTCTACCATGAGGCTTGGGAATTTCAGTTCTGATCGTGCCTTATGGCGCAGAATTCTAAGTCTTCAAAATACTTTAGTTCACAAAAACCATTTGAAGTATTATAAGTCTAACCATAGTGATACTAACAGATGACATGACAATACCATTGAAAAGAGACAAATCCATGAAATTTTTTTTATTTTTGGATTTTTCCTCATTGTATTATTCCACATTACCACATATGAGTGGAAACTTTTTGCATAATCTTCTCTTTTCTTAGATTTAATGGAAAACAGAGGTGACATAAGACAATTTGGAGTTCTTAGAACAGAAGAGACAGTTTCTTTCTGTCAATTTGAGTTATGTTTCTGTGTTAATATTTTGCAGATATGTGGAAACAGATAGTGGGCACACCTAGCTTGGATGGTCTTGTGAAGAAGCCTGATCTTTTGTCATTTTATATTGCCAGTAAAATTCCTGTGTCTGAATCTACAAGGCAAGAGCTTCTGGAGATTGATGGAATTTCATATAGACTGCGTCGGGAAATTGAGTTACTGGAGAGTTTTGATCGGATTCGATGTAGAAACTGTCAGGTAATATGTGGTTTTGTTGTTTAATGTGCACTAGAAATGCACAATGTGCATTGCACGTGTAAATATTTGCAGGAAAAATACATTTTTAGAAAATCAAATATAATGTGAACAATGTAATTATTTGTCATTAAAAAAGTTTGAGAGATCTAAACTGTATAAAAACAATATTAAATCAATATATGTGAACTTAATAAACTATAAAATTTTCGTATTATAATTTTATTTTATTTTTTAAAAAAAGTGCTAAAAATAATAGCAAAACTATTTTTTGTTTTTTTATTAGAAATAAGAAATATAAAGTAATTTATTTGGTATTTTATAGTAATTAATTATTTGAAAATTCATGTTTTATCTACAAATAAATTAGCATTTGAAAGGAATTTAATTTAATTAATAATATTTTCACTTCATTTAGTAAAATTTCATATAAACAAAATTTAGTGAAATTATTTTAAAAATATTTAGTTAGACTTTAAAATAAATTAATATTCCTAAGTAATTTTAATTCAATTAGAAAACCTATTTATTGTGTTGGGGGAATTTTTAAGAGACGATGTCTATTTATGTATTTTTACAATCATATAGGGATATTTTGGTCAATCAAAAGTTTTTCCCACATTCACACTTCTATATATAGTATAGATATAGATGTTTGTGTGTACATATACTCTACCTCACTAAATTAATTCTTTTCTTTGCCTTTATTTCTCCTTGTAGACTGTAATTGCAAGGCGGAGTGATATGTTGGTTATGTCCAGTGAAGGTCCTCTTGGTGCTTATGTGAACCCAGGCGGTTATGTGCACGAGGTAATGACTCTCAACAAAGCAAATGGATTAGCACTCATCGGGCATGCAGTTAAAGAATACAGCTGGTTTCCTGGGTATGGGCTTAATTTTTTTATTTTCAAACCTGCGACTATTTTGAAGAATTTTGCTCATGTTTTTTTTCTCTTTGAATTCATGCAAATTTTCCTCTCGTTAATTTAATTTCTAGTTAGTGGGACGATTTTGCAAATTCTGTGTGTTTTGACTAAATGGGTCATATTCATCTAAAGAATGGAATTTTGTTACAGGCAATTCAAATGCTCATGGAACTTGAATTAATTGTGTTTTTTTTGCCTTTAATTTAGTATTTTTTTTCACCTTAATGCTTAATTGGAAAAAGGGAATATTGCCTTAATGTGTATTTGTTTTTCACCTTAATACCTTTTTTTTTTTCTTTTTGTATGGAATGGGTCGGAAGTTGTTGGCAATTCGATCTCCTTCTATGATTTTTTTGAGTCTTTGCATCTTTATCTGGGTTTCTTTTTTGTACCACTCATGTGTACAGGTTCAATCCCTTCTTCTTTTTATCATTTATAATATTTTTTTTACTCGATCAGAAAGAAAAAAAATTTATTGAAGCATTAAAAAAAAGAAAAAGAAAAAAAAGAGCATTTGATGATCATGGTAATCGGCCTATATTAAACTTCCAACTTGGGTTCAAATGCCATGTAATACATAATTGAACTGATTCAATTTATACGAGACTTCCAAACATCCTCTTTGTTATCTGATCATTCTCAGTTTGATAAATTGGCCCCATCAAGCTTTTAGTATTTTTGCATCCATTTTATGGTCTTAAATGCTTCTGAATGAAATGCCATCCAATATAGCTCCTTAGAAGTATATTCGTTTTCCTAGTAATAAGTTATTGTGGAGGGTAGAGGATGGGAAAAGATCGCATTCTGATGGCTGGCCTTAGCAAAAGCATAGCACACAATGCCATATTTCCGAGTTTTTCCTTTCTGAAAATGGCCTAATCCTGGAAAATTTTTGCTGCTTGTGATAATAAAATTTTACTGGAAAAACTTGTATATTTTACCCTCTGCTGTAATAATAACTTTGAGTTTGGAAATGATATGCAGTCAGAATTGATTTGGAATTCAGTAACTCCCAGGATGTCGAGTATTTTTGAATTTTTTTTTTCTTTTAGGGTATGGAGAATTCAGTCATAATGTATAGATTATTTTTCTCTAGATTTTTGCTGCTATTTTATCCTACATTTGCTTTAATAGTTATCTGGGCAATGATTTTTGTATGTAACTTTCAGGAAGTCATTATATGAATGGCTGCTAAGAAACCACTTTTGCAGGTATGCATGGACAATCACAACATGTGCCACTTGCGAAACCCAAATGGGGTGGCTGTTTACAGCTACAAACAAGAAGCTGAAGCCTGAATCATTTTGGGGGATACGGAGTTGCCAAGTTGCCGATAACATGCGCTGAAATCTGATGGTTTCAAACTGCTTTCCTTTGATCTCCCCCTTTTCTCTCACCTTGTATTGAGGCTAAATATGTATATGGCTTCGTTTGTCTTAACCAACTACTGATTTCTCAGTGCCAGGCAATTGTAGCTGCATCTATATAGGTAGTGCTGGTGTATCAACAGTTTGGAATCTTATTGGCAGATGAATAGTGATCTCTGATTTTCAAAAAAAGGACAAAAAAATATATATATTTGTCCTTGTTCTTCACTAAACAGAAGAATTTGTCGCATTCAAGTTATTTATTCTGTAAATTTTTTTCACAAAACGGTTTTTTGGTTACTAGTATATCAATTGAGACGGATTTTTGTTGATGCTTTTAGTCGGCATACCGTGCTTGCTTATTTACGTGACTCAAGCATGCGAGCTTCTGGCCTCCTTTGCGATCGACTATTCTTAAAATAGGCATCATTGATTATGTAGATTTCTAATTTTTGGTACTTTGATCAGTTGGTTCTTGTCATAACATGATTTGACCCAGTATCCTAGAAAGGACTTGTTTTCATGTATAAAAAGGTGAGAAACTTGGTTTTGGGTTTACAACAGGGCATTTGCAGAAAAAACTGTGAGCCAATGCAGTAGAGAATGGCCTATGATTTTAGGGTTCTTAGTGTATGCCCTAAGGGCACATTTCGCCTCTTCTGTTCTGTCAAATGTGTGGACATGCGTTGGCATTTAAATTCCATTCCACCTTTTCGTGCACTCTATCCTTGTGTCTCAAAGAGTACTGAAATCAAATGGCACGCATTAATGGAATCCTTGACTTGTTGGAAAACATAATGTTCACCCAAAGTCCCCAAGTTGCGGCAGATCTGAAACTCCGTTTGGTGTGTATTTGCAGAGTTCACCACTTTGTGGCTGATCTGATCTTCACCCACAGCCCTCCCCCCCCCCCCCTCTCTTTCTCTCTCCTGCTAATGCAACCAAATGGACGGTGAAGTGTATTTCCTTGATTGTTGTTATATGACATGTTTGGTTGCTGAAAAATGTAGGAAAATGAAAGAAAATTGAAATCTTAAAAATTTCAGTATGTTTTCAATAATTTGGGACCTAAAAGTGAAGCAAAAATTAGTTGATAGGATTTTTTTTTCTTGGTGTAGTGAACTCGAGGTCTGGCGTAGTGAACTCCATTTCCAACGCAATTCCGACGTAATGAACTCAAGTTCTAGTATAGTAAACTCTGGGGTCTGGCATAGCAAATTCTTGATTGGGGGTGTAGGTACCGTTAAAGGTTGTTTTGCAAAGTATGTTTATTTTTGTCCAATTTATGTCAAAAGAACTTTTAGCATAAAAGATCTTTTGAGATGATTTTTGGCATGAAAATCTTATAAAACAGGACTTTTGGCCAATTTCCCCCCCCCCCCCCGGGGGTCTCTCTAAGGTAAAATATCTTGATGCAACATATGTTCATGGCACCAACCTCACATCACCAAAATGTCCTAAATTAATATGAATCGCTATTAGACAGTGTCTTATAAGAACACGTGGAATCCATATATTAAGAACCATATCACATTGGGTTAAAAAAAAATTGACAGGACTTTCAAAGCCAAAACAAAATCTTCATGGGTCCTGATAGCAATACCAGGATCCTTAACTACTAAATTAGAAATTACAAAGTAGAGGAGTAAATGCGAAAGGAATAATGAGACGCAATAAACAAACTGCAGGCTACAAAACTTCAGGTTTTGTTTATCCCCAATTCAACGGTAGTTGCGGTAGACCGGGCTGTACATGCAGCTCTCTGCATACTTGACGAGATTCTGTGGTTGAGGAAGACGAGAAGCCAGACCTATAAAGCAGAAATATAAATGATAAATATTTGATTTATAAATTTGATATATATTGGTGGGCAGATCTTGTAGGAGCTGAGTGGTAAAAAGGAACTTACCAAGTTCATATGCCTTGGCAGCAACTTTAGCAGCAATGTGGGCTGATATCTTTCTAATGTTGGAGAATGGTGGGTAAATTAATCCCTTACCATAGTTTTCCTCGGTCACTTGGGCAGCCAAGGCTTCCGCTGTTGCAAGAATGGAAAAAATAAGATAGTTAAACTATGAACCTTGCCTTGTTCCCTACCATCAATAACAAAGGCAGTTTTGCATGTCTGAATTTGAGATAAAAGTTATATGCTCTTTGACAAAATTTCGCTCTCAGAATATGAAATTTTACCAATTACTAGTAAATTGTCATTTATATTCTAGCCAAATCTAGTTGTTAACTTATTACTAATAGCTTCTCAATTTTTTCATGATATTTCCTACTAATTCAAGAACTCCAAATGTCCCTAGAGTCGATGATTCCCAAATTATTATTATTTTTTTTCTTTTTTTTACTTCAATCATATGCATCATAGCACCATCAATCCTTTGTGTACGTACAGGCTGCCAATAGCAAGTCGTTATGCACACGTATTGCACCAGAGATGATCAGACCCAAACCAAAGCCTGGGAATATGTAAGCATTGTTTGCCTGAGTGACATGAAGAAGAAGTACAAAAGTCAGTCTTTAATGTCCTATAGATTTCGGGTAAAAAGAGCGGTTCAAATAACAAATAGGTATATGTTGCAACCTGGCCAGGCACAAAAACTTTCCCATCAAATTCAACGGGGTCAAATGGGCTTCCACTAGCAAAGATTGCTTGACCCTGCACATTGAAAGAAGATTAAGATGAAAGGGGAAGAAAAAGAGTTGTACTAGTTTATCTAGCTTCAGTACTCCAATGCCATGTGCAAAAAATGAGGTATCGCGGATTAAAAAATAAAAGAAACTTTATGTTATATTACCTGACTCCATGTATAAGCTTCTTCAGCTGTACACTCAGATTGTGAAGTTGGGTTGGAGAGAGCAAGAATGAGAGGTTTCTACATGCCAATCATGTGATCACATCAACGTCAGATTCTTTTGGATTGGTTGTATTCGTGTATGAGAGAGAGAGAGAGAGAGAGAGAACCTTGTTAAAGGACGTCATGGCCTCAACCACCTCCTTTGTAAATGTTTTTCCAACTCCAGACGATCCTATCAACACTGTCGGCTTGATTGCCTGATAAATTGGCAGAATAAAGTAAGATAATAGGCATGATTTCTACTGGAATTCTCTTACACTATAGAGCATAATCAAAGACTGCATTTTCGCACCTTTACAGCATCTAAGAGTGTCTTAACAGGTTCATGCTCATGAGCCCAAGGCTTCTTGAAATGTTGAAGTGACTCCACACGAGAACTAACAATCAATCCCTGCGACAGAATTCATACGCCTGTTATAACTGAAAAAAGCAACAAGGAGAACGGGAGGAAAAAAGAGAGCTAATATTCTTTGCTAAGCAGGGAAGTCATATCGGGTTTCTGCTACCTTTGAATCCACAAGCCAAATCTTCTTGCGGGTCTCTTCCACTGGAGCTTTTGTCTGCGAGGAAAATATTTCATAATTAGTTTAAAAATTTAGCAGAAAATACAAAAGATGGAACCAGATGCAGCAATAAGTTAATACCTGTCTTGATATCTCAAGAGCTATGAGCTCTGCTATACCAGTTCCAGCCTTCAATCACCAAAGGACAAAAGTGAGACAACATATACCAAATAATGCATATATAATAATAGAAAACACATCCACACACACACACACACATGTACGTACGTACGTATGTACATATGTACATATGTTTGTATGTGTGTATGAACATGTGTAACACATGAACCTATGTGCAAGTTAGTGTTTTCTTAATAACAGATAGAGATAGCAAAAAATCAGTGAAGTAATAAACCGACTATAACACCCAATAAATTTTATTTTAAAAAAAGGAAAATAAAATGAAAAACTGAAAAAAAAAAAAATTAATTAAATGTGCATAAGACATCATGCAAGTTTGATAAATAAGAAATATTTTCTACTAGAGAAGTAAATAGTAAATGTTAGTTTCCGATACAATAGAAGACAAAATAAATGGTAGCTACAAACTTAATCGAGTAAGTATGGCTTCATCAAGATCAATTTTAGATATGATGGAGTCGAAAGTGGGTAAACCCATCAAGGAAGAGGAATCAAAAGCGTACAAAAAATGACTTACTTTTAAATTAATTTTGATTTTGTTTTTAATGTTCTCTCTATTGTGAAAGATATGAAACAAGGAAAAAAGAGAGAAAAAAAGGAAGCTTTCAAGGAAAATGGCATTTGAGCTTCACCTCTCCAGCACCCAGGAATAAGAATGTATGATCACTTAAGCTTCCACCGACTAATTTCAAAGCTGCAATAAGTCCTGCAAGTACCACAGATGCTGTACCCTGCAAAAAAAGAAAGAACTCATGAATTAGAAAATGTTCCCCAAAATGAAAATAGATTTGCTAACAATTCTCATCATGTTACCTGTATATCATCATTGAAGACAAGATGAGTTTTGCTGTATTTTTCCAGCAGGTCAAAAGCATTATGGTTTGCAAAATCTTCAAACTGAAAAATATGATTGTACAGAGAAATTAAAAATAGAACCATGGGCAAACAACTCCAAAATTAAGGAAATTAACATACTCATCATATGTTGATAATGATAACTGACCTGTATGAGGACTTTCTCCCCATAGTTCTGCTTAACTGCACACATGAACTCATCTAGAAGCTCCGCATATTCCTAAATTGCAGATGTGAAATACCAGCTCAATGTAACAGAAAATTACATATTTCTTAGATAAAAAAAAAAAATTGTAATCTTAACTGCAAAACAATTTGCAGAGGGTAAAAAAAAAACCCAAAAAAAGAAAAGAAAATCAATATACCTGCCCAGTTGCCCTCTTTTGCTTGAGCCCAATATAGAGCTCATCATTCAACAGCTGTTCATTGTTTGTACCAACATCAATGGTTATAGGCAAGCACTGCAAATGATAAAAACAAGCTGTAAATTTTCCATCACTAAATAAGAGAATGGTTCTACTGTGTGGTCAGACTGTATAATTTTGCTAATTCAACTGGGTACAATTGTGACAGATAAAACTTTCAAACTGTTCACATGAGAATCATATCAAATTGCAGTTAACTTCATATATAGTTAAGGAAAATTGGGATCTGAGAATTCTTCAATGCTTGGAAAAATATGGAATTTGGAAACATATTGTGACTTTATAAAGAAATAATACAAAAACAAATTCAAGTGGGGAAGTTGTCATCCCTGGATTATGGTATTAAATTGGGACTCAATTCACAATATTGTCGTTATGGTTAAATAACTTATCAAATAATAAAGATGAAAATTGGATTGGGTGAGGTTAGCAAATTGTAAGTATTATTCAGGGCCTTTTCAACAAAAACAAAAACAAACAAAAAAAACATTTTTGTAATGAAAAGTGAGAGAAAACCCCATATTCACTCTACACTCATGATTCCAAGAATCTGATCAATCCAAAAAAAAAGGAATAAATCAAACAAAAAGGGTAGTGGATAGAGTAAGGCTTACTGCTGAAGGACGGAGTCCCCCAAGTGCTGTATACAAAGAAAGCTTTCCTACAGGTATCCCCATACCCTGACAACAATTCAAACAATCTTGTGAATCAAGCAAGCAATGAATCTGAGCACGAGCACTTGAGAGAGAGAGTCGCTGATATGACCCATGATTCAAACGTTAATGGAACATTTTAAAGTGAATGAAATCGTTCATAATCACCTGGCAGCCAAGATCCCCAAGCCCCAAAATACGCTCACCATCAGTTACAACAATAACTTGAATAGACTTCTCGGGCCAGTTTTTCAGTACTTCCAGGATCTTCCCCCTGGAAAACTCCACTAATTAGTATCAGCTTGAAAAATATGTGAGTAACACATTATATTCAAATTCCCACTAAGTGATAACAACAGAATGACATCATATAGCCATACTTCTCATTCAAACTGATGAAGAGACCCTGAGGACGCCTGAAAATGCTCCCATATTTCTGGCAAGCCTCTCCAACTGTTGGTGTATACACAACTGGGAGCAATTCCTCAACATTATCAATGAGAAGCTTGTAAAACAGCCTTTCATTTCTCTCCTGTAAAATAGGAAAAATGGCCAAATAAAACAGAAAAGAACTTGAGTAACTCCTATTTCAATATTGTTTGCTCTCCTTCAGTTAGCAGTTAGTACCACTGATGAGGCCAGTCAACAGGTCGAGAAATGATTAAATCCAATGCTAAAGAAAGCAATTTTGGTATTAAAAAACAATTATATAAGATCTTTTGAGTATCCAAATTCATTATTTATTGGATCAATTTTGGATCACCCCAAATCAACAACTGGCTCCAAATTGTGTGTGTTTGCATATAGAGTGGAAGAATTGAAGAGAAACTGTTTACGTTATGTGTGTGTGTGTATATATATATATATATAGTCATTAACTCCAGAAACAAAGTAGGATTGGTATGTTTGAATAAATACCTGAAGATCCATCACGGCCATGTATCTTTGCAATGGAACTTTAAATTGGCGAAGATTTTGCATCAACTTCTTCTCCTAATTTCCAGAATCACAAAAAGGGTAAGAAAAAATTGCTCTGATATAATTATGTAAAATAGACAAAATAATATGGTTTGAACTCCAAAACAATGCCACGAAGATAACCTGAAGCCCCTGAGACAAGACGGCAGGAGGCAGGAGGCCACGCAAGAAATGGGCATCTCTCTCTTTCTCAGAGAAGGCAAGCCCTTTGTTGTGGCGTGGGTCCCGCAACAAAGTATACCCACTGCAAGATAAGCAACATAGGTTATAAATTGGCTGACTACCTTTTTAAAAAAAATAAATAAAAAATTCTTCAAATTTTTAAGTTTGGAATGATGCAATACCCAGAAAAGCAACAGGCCAAGGAGCCAATAACACTTTCAGAAGAAGAAGAAGAAAAAAAAAAACAAGTGAATAGATTAAATGTACAGATAAGTAATGAAACTGGTGAAGCTATATTGCAGTTGTGCTGATGGGGTTCATAATTTTTGGGTCCAACTCAAATCAACAAACATAAAAAATTTGGAAATAGAATTATCAGTAAAATCAATACTCTAGTCTTGAATGAAAAATAAAACCATAGAAGAGTGCAGGATCAAAACTCTTAGAGAGGTAATTTAACAAAGAAAATTTCTTCAGTGTTGAATGGTCAAAAAAAGAAGGCAAAGAACACAAATAGGCGTTTTATCCAAGAAACTGAGAATTAAGAAGCACAAGCATCATATAAATGCAACAAATCACAAGATAAAGAATATCATGAATTAAGCTCCATTCATTCAAAAGGATAGTAAAATCAAGGAAAAGGACCATTCGTATGTAATTGAAATATTTTCTGCTATATCAGGTGCATGAGGCCTGCAAATCAAGCCTTTTTCTCTGCACTAAGGCCAAAAAAAAAAAAAAAAGAAGAAGAAGAAGAAATGACTGCCTTCCATTTTCCAATATAATTTGACATCTATAAAGAATTGATCTTCTTGTGCGATAACTGTGGTAGTAGTAGCCAGTAGGAGTTTTAGAACCATTTTCCAGGGATCAAGATTTTCGCAATATCAAATACAGTCAATATATTATGATTCCTTTATAAAAAAAATAAATAAATAAAATAAAATCTCTCTCACATATGTACCTTCTTTTATGCAATTTGTTTGTCCCAACAGAAGATTCAACATACAATAAACATTGCAAAAAAAAAAAAAATTAAAAACGAAAATCAAAAATATTTCTTGGGCCTGTTTGGGAACTTTGAAAACTGGGTCTAGCCAATTCTGATCTATTTCTGTTATATGGTTTTTATGTAAACCAGCTTATAGTTGGTTTGAAAAAAAACTGTGTTTATGCCTTATTTTTTCTGAACAGGATTGAACTGATTTACAGAAAAAAGGCACTTACCAAACAGTATTTAATAAAAACCAAACAGGCTTATCCTCAGCTTACTAGGTTTTTTAGTTTGCCAAACAGCCCCTTAAATTAAAGCCAAAACAAAATTTGCATAAAACAAAAAAATGTGAGGCTTGGTCACCACCATTGCATCATTTAGATTTCGATCTACATGCCCAAACTTCCAAACCACAAAGAGACTTCTATTTTTGTTTTATTTATTTATTTATTTATTGTGTTAATAAAAAACTCTCCTTCTTCTTCTTCTTCTACTTCTTTTTTTTTGGTATGTGTGTTAATAAAAAAACCATATAGAGCTCTCAAACACAAAACAATATTGAAAACATTAAACTCCTCAAAGCGCATTATACAAACAAGGGAAGATAAATAACTTATAAAAAAAACAAAACAAAACAAAACAAAACCCATCAACAATAGAATCAAATTAAGCAAAAATCAACAGACCCTACAAACATATAATTCAAAATAATGCCAAAATAACATAAAAACACTTTTAAAAAAAATGTAGAACTAATTCCATCAAAATTACTAATCTCTGTCTCACCTAGCAACAGACACAGTCCAGGGGGTGACCAGTTGGTCCACCGTGGCACTATCTTCACCGTACGCGTCCTCAACACCTCCAGCAACACCACCGCCAGATTTGTTTTCCATCTCAAGAATTGAAGCGTCGCCGTTTGTCATCTCCATCAAATCCTTAACCTTTCTTCTCTCTCTTCCTACCAAAGCACCACAACAAGCTCTTCTCTGCCAATGACAATAAATCAGAAGCTAAAACAACACACACCCACAAAAAAACAGTCGTTGCTGTGATTCTTAGAAAACAAAACCCACCTTTTATAACCAGCGGAAAAAGAGGAATTTTATGTTTTTATTATTATTCTTTTTATTACTTGAAAATGCAAAGTCTTGCTTTCAAATTTGAAATTTCAATGTCAAAAAAGCTAAACAATGGACGACACACACGTACAGAGGTTGAATCAACGAATCAAAATGAGGATCTTCTGTTCAAATTTGTTTATATATATAATATAACGATAAGTGTGTGTGTATATGGTGGAGGCTTGTCTGAAATTTTCTGTTTATATATAGATACCAGAGAGTTGCCTCTGTTGAAGGAGATCATTTCGGAAATAAATACGTAAATGCGTCTTTCTTCCGCGTTCCAAGAGAGAGAAAGTCGTTAACCCGCGTTTGTAGAGAGAGAGAGGTTGAGAGAGAGAGAGAGAGAGAGATGGGCAGGTGGGGGAGTTGAAGTTGGAACAGCCCATTACCCTTTTCTCCTGTCCTATCGTCATTCGTCACTAATTACCACACTTTAATGTTTTTAGCTATGGGCACTCATAAAGTGACAATTGACAAAGGTGGTTTGTTGCTAAGTACCACACTTTAATGTTTTTAACTATGGGCACTCATAGAGTGACAATTGACAAAGGTTGTTTACTAAGGTCATTAGTTTCTTTCAACTTTTTTTTTTTCCTTTGAAAGTAAAAATAAAAAATAGAAAACAGAAATTGATTTGAACAGATACTAAATTTTTACTTTTAAAAGTAAAAAATTAAAAATGATAATTTCTCCAAAATTTGAAGAAAAAAAATCCAATAAAAAATATATATGTAGAAATGATATTTTAGTATATTATATTTTTTAGATTTTAAAAATTTTATTTGGTTTGTGTTTCATAATATAATTGTGTGTTATTGCAATAAGTGATGCTATGAACATGAGCTTTGACTCAATGGTTCATGTTTCTACCTTAATGGGATGAGGTCCTGGTTTCTATTCCTCATGGATGAGGTTTTTGATCATTTGTTATTCCTCTCCCTATAAACAACCAACCACTAATGTATATCGCCTTAACAGGAAAAAACTGTTATGTATTTAATTAATAAAAACATAATAGTTCTTCAAAATGATATTTTTCAAAAACTAACCGTTGGATCACTCCGATTTTTTTCATACATAACAAACATAAGATAAGTATCTAATCCAACGGTCGATTTTTCAAAATATTCGACCTACAATGGTATTTGGAAACAATGTATAAACATAGGTGTCAAATTAGGGTGTAAATATATATATATATATATATATATATATATATTGCATGTATATTATTCACATATCCAAATATAATAAAGTTTTCTGTTTGATGTTATAAATAAGAATTAAACATATCCTAGGCATATTGAGCAAATGTATCATAGGCATGCTTCAGTTAGGTGTAATATACAAAATATCATATCATAGGTGTAATATACAACATTAATCATATCATATGCATGCTTCAGTTAAGTGTAATATACAAATTATCATAATAAATTTATACAGTTCATGGTATATTTAGTAGATATATCACAATAGTATGAGAAGATATGAAGATGCACTTCAACGGCAGGCATAACACAATCAAATGCTGGATTAATTCACAAAAACTTCTCAATAGAAAAAAAAAATGTATATAGCATATAGATGTAAACAAGGAACACTAAACCAAAAAAAAAAGTGTTATTGGGTTATGTATTTCACATACCCTATAATCAAAAAGCTAGATGAGTACCCAAAAGAAAATAAAAATTATATACCCTTTGTTCCTTTTGGACTTTCAGGAAGCTCCATATGTACCTAATGATCTTCCAAGACAAAGCAATAGAGACCACAAGAAACAGAGTTTTCTCAACCACATCAATATGCTCCATTTCTCATACACAAACAGGACCATAACAACAATCTCCTATTTTCCAAATATATATGCATATATGATTTGTAGAATCAAGCAAAGTATCCAAGCAAACACCTTTCAACAAGGCAAAGCAATACAAATACAAAGTCCACAAGATATTCAAGAATATAAGGTCTCTTCATCCCAAAGCAAAGAGCCTAACGCTCTTTTTGGTTGCTAAGAAAACTGTGGAAAAGAAAAAAAATAAAAATAACAGAAATTTTTATTCATGTTGTGTTTCATACATACATACATACATACATACATATATATATGCACACATTGATAAAGCTCAGTTGAGCTGAAAATTTTGTTTGGTCACAAACTACAAAGATTGAAAGATTCAGTATTTCATTTTTTTTTCTTTTCCAACCTTTTCTCGGCCGCCCAAATTTTATTTGGTTCATGTTTCATAATATAATTGTGTGTTATTCAAATAAGTGATGCTGTGAACATGAGTTTGACTCAATGGTTCATGTCTCTCCCTTAATAGGATGGGGTCTTGGGTTCTATTCCTCATGGATGAGATTCTTGGCTATTTGTTATTCCTCTCCTTATTAACAACTAACCACTAACCCTACTAATGTATATCGCTTAACAAGAAAAAAAAAGTTATGCTATTCTTCTTCTTCTTTTTTTAAATTTTTTTTCCTTAAATAACGTGGCAAATAGTCTTTGTCACGCCAGTAAATCCCTTTACGTAAAAATTATTACGGGAAATTTGGCCAGAAGTCCTAAATAAGAGGATTTTCAGTCCAAATTTTTTTTGCAAAAAGTCCTTTTGCCACATTTAGGACAAAAATAACTCTAGCTTAATCTTTTCGACTTGCCTTCATCTTCTTTCTCATTTCATCCCTTTTAACTGAAATTGGAGAGAGACAGAGAGAAGCACAGAGACAGAGAGAAGAGAGACATCATGAAAGAAATAGAGAAAAAAAGACATAGGGAGTGTGTTTTTACAAAAATAAAAAATAAAAAATAAAATCCAGGCTGATCTGTGCGAGATCTCTCTAAATAACAAAAAGTTCATAACAAATATCATTGGTTAAAGAAGAGGATCCATTTGTGTTGCAGTGGGCAGCAATGAAAATGGCGGAGTGATCGTCGGGAAAATCTCGACAATTTACAACTCCATTAATTCTGTTGAATGATGAGAACGGTGTGAAGAGCGCAGATCGGAGACATGGCACAAAAATGATGTGATGCAGAAGAACAATATATATGGTTGTTCTCCGATGGCTTCTTCAGATCTGATGTAGAAAAACCCTAGACTGATGGCTTCACCATTGATGTGTAATCCACCACTCCTTATCTCGAACTCTCCATCTCTCTCTACACACACACACACACATATATATATCAGTCTATTTATCTAAAATTAATGATGATGAAGATGACCATCTTCATTTACCTGGTTATGGTTCGCAACTTTCACATTAATGATGAGTTTATAGACGCAGAGGCATCAGTTTGAGTAGTCTACAGTGCTCTCTGGCTATGTATAACCTCTCTGTGCTTTGATTTTGATTTGCAGTGAAAACACTAAAAAATGCAATGAAAATCTAAAAAAAAAATACAATGAAAACACTAAAAAAAATACAGTGAAAATACTTAAAAATGCAATGAAAATACTAAAAAATGCAGTGAAAACACTAAAAGGTGAGTTAAAACACTCATAAATGCACTAAAAACACTCATAAACGTAGTGAAAACTCCAAAATGCAGTAAAAAAAAGTGCTGTGAAAATACGCCCAAAGGTAGATTTGTCATTTTTTAAAATATTTTAAAAGTTTGGAACTTTTCGCATGAAAGAATTTGTAAATGGGACTTTATGAAGGAAGGAATATTTAGGAGGACTTTTCGCATGAAATATTTATTATTTGGGACTTATGGCCAAATTCCCCAATTATTATAGCATTATTATTTCATCAAAGCGATAATTTTCTCTTTTAAAATATTGACATGATATTATCATTTCAATTTGTAATTGTTGTACGTATTAATTGAAAAAGAGAGATTTAAAAAAAAAAATTAAAAAGGTAGAAAACTAGTCTTACCATCTGCACTATATTGCCTTTTCAATGTGAAAATGTGAAGTCCACCTCATGTAATATAAGATCCACACTTAAATAAAAAAAGGCAAGAGGATCAAATTTTTTGAAAAAGTAGTTAGGAAGAATAGGATTTTCCTTTTTTGGTTACAAGATTGTTACCTTATTGTCCTAATTATAGAATGAACAATGCTATACATCGCTACAATGAATCACTACAAGTATCGGTACAAGAAGAAAATGAGGGTAGTTTTGAAAAATCACTCATGGATATTTTTGGAAATTCACCATCTTTCATTTCTTATAGCGATACTTGTAGTGATATATATATATATTGTAATGATGCATAACATTTTCCTTATAGAATTGTGTAAATTACATAGTCTATGTATTAAATGCAACTTGTTATAATCTTCATCTTTTTTCCCTTTACACTAAACAAGAAATAATTATTCCAAACACATAATATTTCTCAAAAGTTGTCACGTGATGGATGCTATATATTTAGGTGGATATATATGCTCATCTCATTAAATAATTTCTCCTAAATAAGACTTGTTAAATATCAGTTGGTGTATTAAATTGTACAATAGAGAGAAGCCATGCAGTAAAAGAAATTTAGATAATTTAAAGGATTGTTTGGAAAATATGAAAAAAAAAAATTAATTGAAAACGAGTTGACTAATTTGCCTATAAAACAATCCAAATTACTCAAGATCAGCTCTCTAAAAAGCATGTCAAGCTTGCTCACAAGATAAACAAAGCAAGCTCAAACTTTATTTTTGACTCGTTAATTTTAATTTACATTGTAAAGTTTGAGTAGCCTAATATTGAGCTCGATGAGCTCATTAATATTTTAAATAATCAAACTATTCAAAGCTTGACTCAAGATCGACTCAATAAAAAGCTTGCTTAAGCTCACTCGTAAAATAAACAAATCAAACTCAAAACTTCTTTTTTGAATTCGTTTATTTATCAAGCCAAACCTAAACGACAAAATACACAGCTCATTTACCGTCATAATTTGGTGTATACATTATCTAGCAAAATTTTTATTTCTTACAAATCTATTTAACTTTATTACCTTTATATAAAAAATTAAAGTAGAAATATATATATTTTTTTGAATCAAAGTATCAAACTATTTGACGATATGAAATTGTAACTAAATTAACATAAGTTAAACCTATACTCTTTTCAATTATTATTTACATAGAGGGGAAAAGAAATCAAATTAAGACATCTCTCTCAAAAGAAAAGAGGTGACCGTAGACTATAGCCCGCGGGCAGTATAGAAGTTTTT
>JAESVK010001317.1:1391365-1418046 GCA_017140935.1 Hamamelis virginiana
TATATATAACTTCTAATATCAGGCTTGTAGAGCCACTTGCGATGAAAATTTTGAAAAACTAACCGTTGGATTAGATATTCCTATCAAGTATGTCATGTCTGTCAAAAATCACAGTGATCCAACGGTTGGTTTTTGAAAAATATAATACCTAACCATAGCAACTCTTTGTCTCTCTCTCTGTATATATATTGTTGTGACACGTGGAAGCCACAAGGAAGGCTGACATGTATTCTGAATATATAAGACCTGAATGTCACCTAATCAGAAGTTTTTTTTTTTTCTTTTCCAATAATCAGTCAAATAACTTCTAGAAATTAATTATTAGTCTTCAGATCTCTAAATTCTGTATGGGAAAGTGAAGACCATCAATTTTCTAGCTCAATTTTATTATTTCTGTTAGCTGGTCAACCAGGAGGTTATTGGGTTTGGTGGTGACTTTTGTGAGTGGTGACCGGTGAGGATGAGACTCGGAAAAACGTGAATTTGAATCCATAGTGCATTTGGACCTACTCATTGTTCACCCGAATTCTAACTCCTGGCCTTTTGACCTGTAAATATTTATGGAATCCATTTCGAACCTTCCTATTTGGTAAGGATTTCCATTTTCAACCCTACAATCTCAAACCTGTCCGCATTGTTGTGGCAAAGATGTGTACGCAATAAGATGATGTAGATCACAACGAATCCAGTCGAGCTGAGCTGAGCTGAGCTGAGCTGGGTAGGGCAATGGGTTGTTAGTTTTTGACTTCATAATTAAATTAACAAGCTTAAATTTTTTTGAAGTTGGATAATTTATTTTACGTGAATTTTCAAGTCAATCTCGAATTAAATTTGAGTAGTTTGATTATTTAAAATATAATTTAATGAGTTTATTAAGTCAATTAATATTCTATTTAAACTTAGCTTCATAAATTATAAGTTGGAAAGAAAAATAGGGTTTGAATTTGACTATTTATTTAATGAACGAGTTAAAACGAGTCTTATTATTATTGTTATTATTACCAAGTAATAAGGTGTCGGAGCTGTCAGAGTTTGACTGATTTCGAATTCGGAATGTCTGAATTTACGGTCCATCCTTTTACCGTGAGACCAACTCTCGTTGGTTCAAATGAATCTTAAATGACAACAAAGTATTTTAACTTATCTTACAGCCTTGGGACTGAGAAGTAACCCTATTTGTTATTCTTCCTTGTCATCCTCCCTCGATTGGAGAATTTAATGTGTCTTAGAATATTGTTAAACTTTGTTAAAAGATAATTAGCATATAATAGATTATTGATTTGTCAATACTATAATCATATATGATAGTCGACCACACATTATGCGTGTTACATGCGTACTTTGCGTATCGTTAAATATCATTATAATAAAATAGGACAAATAAGCAGAATCCCTATAATCTTGTGATTATGGTATAGAAAATGACATTTAGGATGTAACAAAATCATTCTTAGTACCTCATTCACATGCCTAAACTATATATATATATATATATATATATATATAGACAGACATGATAATATAAGGCCGGCCTTACGCAAAGTTGCGTAAGGTCGGCTCCATATGGCTAATTTATATCACAGTTCATAAAACTGACCGTTGGATTAGATGCTCCTCCTCTATATGTCATGCCTGCAAAAAATCATAGTGATCTGACGGTTGGTTTTTAAAATAACTGCCGTTAAAAAAATAGTGATATTTTGAAGAACAAATAAGTTACATATTTTCGTAATGACATATTTCAAAATGATTTTAGCAAAAGCTAATGTAAACGGACCTGAGTCTGAATTGAATCTCAAAAAAGATTGAATAAAGCTTTTGAAAGAAAATTATTCTTTATATAATTATAAAGGCTTTTTGTTTGGATTTCCATAACAATAAGTGAAAGGAAAGGAAAGTACCGAAAATGCTTAGAAATGGATTCCCTTTCATAATATTTTCAATCTTTTTTTTTCCTTTTCTTTTTTATCAAAATTTTCAAAAATATTTTCCTCTCATTTCCCTCCTACTTACTTTCCAAAATCCAAATGGAGTCATAACTCCTGTCCCCAAGTTCTTAATTCCCAACTTAATCTCTTTGGCAGAATTAAGGATTCCCATTGAATGCATTGTTTTTCCATGCAGAGAATTGGCCACAAATACATCATTCTTTAACTACTTATGTACCATGTGAAGTTGTTGCTGCATCAATTGTCAATGAGAGAGAGAGAGAGAATCATATGCAATTTATATTGAAAAGAATGGAAGTTGTTAGGGAAAGCATTTACACAAACCTAAAAAAATCTACAAATGTATTTATATCTATTCATGGGAATTGAAAATGATATTAATTAAGAAATAATGAGAAAGAAGTAGCAATTTTGTATAAATTGAAAATTTAGTACTGGAAATTTGGAGGCATTTACTGCTTGAGGTGACTCATCATTTCCCTTCAATTTCAAGACACATGGCATAAGGACCACCATTTACTTGCTTTTTTTGCTACTTTTGGTGTATTATTATTATTATTTCTAACAAGCATTACATAAGATTTCTTATCCATCAATCCATCCATCCATAAGTAGCACCCTAATTGAATTTACCTCTTCTCTTTTACTCTCTCTCTTTATTAATCTTTGCCAAATACATATATTTAGTATTGTTTGGTAAATGTGTTTTTTCTGTAAATCAGTTCAATCTTGTACATAAAATAAGACATAAATATTGTTTTTCTCAAACCAACTGTAAGCTGGTTTACATAAAAACCATATAACAGAAAGATATCAGAACTGGCCAGACCCAACTTTCAAAATTTCCAAACAGGCTCCAAGAGAAGAAAAGGGATTGAGTTTAGGGGTCGGGTGAAGGTGGGTGGAGGGTAAAACCGTCAACCAACCCGCTATTGGCGGGTGGCTAATTCTCTCACCCGCTTACCTCAATAACCGACGGATTGATTAAATATATGACGGGTTTCAACCGGCGAGTTGGGTGGATTCAGCGGGTGAATCATTACTGCTTTTTATTTATATCACCTAAAATTCTTAAAACTTTTTTGATAAGCAAAAAGCCAAAGACACATAAAATTCGTATCTAACAATGCAATATTATGTTATTTAGTAAGTAACTTTAATCCAAAAAATTCTTCCAATAGTAATAAACTAAAGTGCCAAAATAAATTGCCCTACAATAATAGAAGCTACTAACTAGATACATAATAATAAAAATTCATTGTTATTAAAAATTATTACAATCTAACATATGGTTTCACATTCAAATTTGAAAGAATATCAAATTAAATAAGTGCATATTCAAACCATCATAATAAATATCTCTAAAGAAATAAAAATCACTAACTTGCAAGCATATCCAATTAAGTGAAAATATAAGGTAGTAATGAAATTTATTTTATATAAATATATTATTTATTTATATATAATTATTTGGCGGGTAAGGACGGATTTAGGGCGAGTTGTCACATCTATACCCGCCAACCAAATCAACCCGCCAAAAATTCATCAAATCCACCTAACACAATCTGTCTAACCATTGTAACCGCGGATTGCAGATGGGGTCGGGTCGGGTCCATCGGGTTGGTCAGGTTTTTGCACACCCCTAATTGAGTTAACGGTATTCTCATGCCCTAAATGCTACATTTGGCCTCAGCCATAGGATCTTTTATTTGTGTACGTGGCGTGCATCTATGAGTCTCAACACCGGTGTTGAAGCTTGTTCCCTCAACAGCAAATCCGAAGGCGCTCGGCCCTGCACCTGCACCTGCACCTGCGATCTGTCATCTGACACAAAACAATGGAACTCTCTTTTTTACGAGTAACACAGTTGTGTTCCTTCCATGGGCACAAAAATTTTAAATATATTAAAAATTAGAAAAGCGCTCCAAACCAGTGGCAGTGTGCCCTAAAAAGATATTGAAATTTATGCCCTAAAAAGCCTGCTAGTTAGGGTTTTTTGTCAATTCAATTTCACCAAATTAGGATTCTTGAAACTGGTCATGGTTCGTCTTCGCCCAAGAGAAAGAGAGGTCTTTACTGGGTTTACAAAGGCTGAGGTAATATATACGCACTCTGTCCATTTCCTCATCTGGGTATTCATAAATCTCCTATATATAATTGTGTGTGTTTATGGGGTAGTCAGATTCATACACACACACAAACACACACACACAATCACGCATGATTTCTTTATCTGCGTATTGATCACTGTTCCAGATTTATGTATTAATTTAAAATATTAGCTTTAAATTCATGGGTCTGTGAGCATATGTATGGAATTGTTAGATTTATATCTGTGTCATATAATGCATCTCTCTCGTTATTTCTTGGTTTGTGATTGTAATGCCCTACATGGACATATATATGCATAAGTATATGTGTATGCTTAGCCATCCTTCCTACATTTATTTATCTGGGTGTTGATTAATCATTCGAATCATGTATCAGTTTGAAAGATCAGCTATAAATTTCAGCTTAGTTCTTCATGAGTCTCTGAAAAATTTTGCGTTGAAAAGTCAGATTTATGTGTAATATATAATGTATTATTTGATCAATTAATGTTTTAATTAACTTAACTTTCTCGGGTTGTAAGTGTAATTTCCTGAATTATGGCCTCTGGAGTATCTGGGTATTCTTCATTATCGTTTTGCTCTTACATTGTTTTGTTGGGATGATTGTTTATTATGGCATTCTATCAGGGGTAGTTGTTAGATTTGACTTTCTTGTACAGGTTTGGGGTAAGGATGTCAGTGTGGTTTTTTGCATATGATTTTTGTATTGTGTTTTTTTTTTTTTAAATATTGAATTTAACACCTGATGTCTGATTTCAAGAGGGTTCCTTATTTTGGTGCTTATTGGCGTTTCCCTTAACAGACTGTGTAAGAACCTGGAATATGTGAACTTTTGCAGTGTTTTATCTTCAAAATATGCCTAATGTGATTCTGAATGTAACTTGTAGTAATGTCTCATCTTCCATCTCATAGTGGGATGGGTATGATGATAATCTTTTTCTTTTTCTTTTTTCCTGTTTATTGTCAATCAAAGTTACAGGGATTGAAATCAATGCCATGGTTTTCATTGCAACTGCCACATTCAAGAGAATTATGTGTCAGTTTGCCATTTATCATTGAATGATAAAAATTTAATTGTTTCAGGTGTTGACAAAATTTCATGGTCCTTACTTTTAGATTGTAGTAGACCTGGACATAACTGTTGAAATCATCATTCTTTTCACTATTATTTCATGGTATGAAAGATGATAAATCTCTTTGGTCCCTCCCCCCTCCCCTGCCCTTTCTGTTTTTGAACAGATCGAGAAAATGGAGAAGTTTCTTAAGGAATCAGAAGAACCAGTGCTGAACAAAGAGTTCTGTCAAAAACTTGCTCAAAGTTTTAAGTAAGTTCTATTTTATTTGTATCTGAATATAGTCCTAAGTTAATCAAATCAGTTGGTTAGGACTTGGATATATATATATATATATTATGAAAAATAGCTTTTTTGTCCATCAAGTCTTTTTGTTTTGGCATGTATAAATCTTTGCAGTCGCTCTTCCGGTCGGGCTGGGAAACCTGTTGTAAAATGGAATGAGGTACTTGATTTTTCTATTCTTTTTTCCCCATTCTTTCTTTTGTGTTGTTTGCATTTAATTGCTTCATAAATCATAACTCTTCTATTTTTTCATGTTCTAGTTGCAAATTTGGTTCCAAAATCGACAGCTAGACTGCCCATCAAAAGTTACTTCTTCGCCTAATGCCTCTGAGAAATTGTCTATTCTCCCAGAAGTTCGCACTTCAAATAAAGCGCATGGAAGTCCTCAAATGCCAAAAGGTGCTTTGTTTCTTGATATTATTTTCGATGTTGCTAAATATCAGACAAAATTCTGATAAATATTTGTTTATATGATTTTCAATACCACCAAAGATTAGATGAGATAGTTACAAATTTTTGTTTATCAATTGTCTTTCAAATGAATTAGATACTTATGCTCATTCGGTGGCCCAATAGTAGATAGTTTTCATTTACATTGCATAAGTATGCTTGTATGTGTTGGAACAATGAGGGATCCTTGTTGTCACCTCATTACAAGCTCAACTCTTCTTTTTTTGTTATGCCCTTAATGTTATCTAAGTTTATTGCTTATGTAATTTTTTGCCACTTCTACCCTTCTATATCCTATTAGACGCCAGTGATTGATTTGCTTCCCAATGTGGCAAGCTTGGAGACTTGTTGACCAACAAGCTTGACGAGTGTAAATCCTGGATTTGACTGGGTAGTGTTCCTGAGTTGTACGTGACTCTTTGTTTGGCCTTGCACACACCGTATTAGTTTATGTATCCATTGACGCACGAAAGTATTGGATCTAATCTAGTTTTGTTTACATGTCTACAAATGTTTGCTTTTTCTAGCGTTTTTGTTTCTGACCAGTAAACAATTCCCAAGTTTCTTGTACTCTCCATTCCTGCTTTTGTTTCTCTGTTTCGCAACCGTCAGATTTTATTCATTGACGCACACTAAGTTTATGATACAGACTACAATTTTGCTATGTGCTTTTTGGTGAAAATTCCCAAATTTTAATGATGTTTTTCCAAAGCAGGAGAAAAGATCCCAGATCTATCGGAGTTGGAATTTGAGGCTAGGTCATCAAAAGACGGGGCATGGTAAGCATAAAAATAGCAAGCAAGATAGGTGTTGGTTATTACTGAATAGTTGGGAATATTGAGCTGGTTCTTTACTATTTTGGTTTTACCTCATTGGATGCATATGTGCGATGATTAATCATGTCCTTTGATTTGGTTTACATAGCTTTAATGTGACTGCTACTTTATGCTCTTCTTCGCTTCAACGGTTTTAGTATATTAGTGCTCATGAAGATTGTGGAATTTGGGTTGATACGAAATGTATGTTTTTTATTCTTGCCATCATCACATGATCACCTTGATTTACATTTGTTTTTAATAGAGAGCTTACTTGGTCTAAGTCATGTATATAAGAGAGGTGAAATGACAGATCTACCTATCATTATTGGGATAAACGTATGGAACATCATTAAATGAGCATGAAGTGTTATTAAAACATTATAATTTGATGATTCCCACTAACAATTCTTGGTTCTCTCTCTCCAAAAAAAAAAAAACTTCAACTGGGATAATTCTATCCTGATTATTTAATTTCTTTATTTTGTTCCCATTTCAATCAGAGTTAACATTCACGATTGTAAATTGCTATTTATTTATACACATATATAAAAGGTAAGATGATCTGCATTGTGGTATAGCTTGTTTGGTTTTTTATTCCCATTTTAGTTTAATCATCCTCCACAAAAAGAAGGTAGCTTGTGTAGAATCAATTCAATACTCTCTCTCTCTCTCTCTCTCTCTCTCTCTCTCTCTCTCTCTATATATATATATATATATATATATATATATCACTGCACTTCTAATTTTTTCTGGCTTCGCAGGTATGATGTTGATATGTTCCTCACCCACAGATTTCTTCCTACAGGTGAAGCTGTAAGTAGTTAAACATAACTTATCTGCCTTTTGTATTATTAAAAAATGATTTTATTTGGATGTCATATCGTTGATCTTAATTAGTTCACACTTTAATCAGTAATAGTAAGCTTTTGTTTTAATTGGAGCAAAACATTGCAGTTTCATGGGTGATTCAATTGTTGCACACGTGTTCTGTCAAAAGATTGCTGGTTTTGGGGCAGATGCTGTGTTGTCTACAATAGCTTCCCGCCCCCGCCCCCACCCCCACCCCCGCCCCCCATCTCCCTCCAATTTGCTATATTTGCTTATTGATCTAGAACTGATGTTGGTAAATAACTCTTGGTGTACTAGTGATTTGCCTTAGGATAGTTCTTGTGGTTTGTTATTATGGACTTTACCTGCAACATAATCCTCACAGTTGAGCCTTTGTGCATAATACAATTTAGCTATTACTTCACCCAAATCAATTTGAAGCTTGATGCTGCTTTTAGCCGCTTTTAGAATGTTTACTCTTCGCATGCCATTGCTGCATTGTGGAAATGACTATGCTTACCTTTTTTCAAGCACAAGGGATTTCCGTCTGGTCCATGGGAAAAGTGAAGACAAGTTACTATTATTTCGTTTGGTACCTCTAAAATACAAGTAGCAACTAAGGTTTTACCAGCTTGCCCATGAAATTGAATTTGCCTTTAATGGCCAGGTTGTTAAGCATAGAGCAGAGAATAGAATTTTCAGCCAGCACTTGTTTACTAGCATTTTTTTTTCCCCTGGAAATTCCTTTCTTTTCTTTGTTTTTCCATTCAACAGTGATGGAGATCTTTCTCAAGGATGTGAAACTTGTCATAAATCAGGTGATTACCAGAAAAATTAATGAGAAAGCACAGTCCAGAAGGATGTTTATTTTGCATGGTTTATGACAAACTCAATTTCAGTAACGTTTTTCTTTTTTTGCAGGAGGTTCGTGTAAGATTCATTGGATTTGGGGCAGAGGAGGATGAGTGGGTAAATGTAAAAAAATCAGTTCGCCAACGCTCTGTCCCTTTGGAGCATTCAGAATGCCAGAAAGTGAAGGTTGGAGATATCGTACTTTGCTTCCAGGTAATATAATTTTTGTGGCAGTGTTTTGACATGTCCATAAATCATCCATATCCCCAGTAGTACATCTAACTTTTGGCCAGTTGGGTAAATTTTCAGGAGAGAAGAGATCAAGCAATCTACTACGATGCTCACGTGATGGAGATTCAAAGGAGAATGCACGACATAAGGGGCTGCAGGTGTCTCTTCTTACTTCGATATGACCATGACAACACTGAGGCAAGTTTTGTGTACTGACAACATCATTCTTATAAACCGCAAACAGATTTTATCCTCCGGTTTTTGCATGATTCCAGAAAATAATTGAATTTGTTTCCTGGGCTCTTTGTTTGATGATTAGTTAGTTAATGTTAATACTTGGGTTCTGTTCTGTTTATTACTCCTTTCATATGGCAGGAAAAAGTTCGTTTGAGGAGGTTATGTTGCAGGCCAACGTATTAAGTTTTAAGGAGGGACATAGCAACTTACAGAGCCTGCTCTCTTTCCTGCTGTTCTTTATATCTGATTTAGGTTGGGTTTATGAGCTTCATATCTTAATGGGCATTTAACAGTGAGTGAGTGATTGTAGATATACCAGGAAGCCTTTGTGGTTTTACCTAATCGGCATTTCAGCATTTATGTGACATTATTAATAGAAGCCTCGGGTTTTTATTTTTTATTTTTTCAGTAACCCAACATGCATTGCTTGTAATTGATGTACACTATTACAGTTCAAATGCAACTGTCTTCAATTCAGCCTTGGACATTCTGCATTTACTAATTATTGTATGCTCTGCTGGTTGAGTGCAGAATGTAAAACAAGCAACCATGACATGTTTGGTGAACATGGCTGTGAGCATTTGAAAGAGAATAAAACAATCTGGCAATGGAAATGAAATCGCGCCAACAAATTAAAGAAAAAAAGAGAAAAAATGGAAATGGAATCGTGTAACTAATCAAAACTTTATTTTAAAATCATTCAAATGTCATCTCTCCACTAAACGCTATTGTAGTTCAGGTTCTCTCTCTGTCTCGGCCAATTCTTCGTGGGTGGTGTTGCCCTTTACAATTGATCCCAAAGAAAGCTGACTATTGAAAAGTACAACCTGACTTTCCAAGTAAACCACCTTTTGGGCACCATTCTGAATATGTGGGATTTATCCTCCAACTGAAGCAACAAAAGAATAGTTGGAAGGGTCGGCACATTTTAAAATGAACTTCAGCAACCTGTCCAACAGATCTGAGGGTAGATGTCACACCTTTATTGAATTCTGAACTACAATGGAAGGAAAAATTAAAATTAGGCGCTAGACCCACAACCCTTACATCAGTAGTATGGACCAATAATTTCAATTCAAAAAACTTCCAACATGTAAGAGTCAACTGCTTCATAGACCTACTTTGGAGAACTTCAAAGAAGCAAAAGCATTTGAAGCATCCATGAAACTGAGTTTGTCTGCACCGATATTAAGCACGGAAGTACATATTTAAGTATGTATATGCAAATTTGCAAGCCATTAAGAAAAATAGCCATGAAGACTGAGTATTGAAAAAGGAGAGCAAGACAACATCATCTGCATCACTACCGAAAAACATGCATGTATTTTTAGTACGTTGGTGATACTGAGGGCATGCTTGAACATACATGTAAATTGAATAATTCCATTGTCTTATGCAGTGCCCTAAACCTGGACATGCATATTCACAAATGGAGTCATAAAAAACATAATGGTTGCCATTCACAAATAAAGGAAACAAATGTGTTAATGTCAATTCAATAACACACCACTAGTCGTAGTGATGAATTCCATTTTCCATAATGATTCCCATTAGTGACACCAATAGCATGCTTGGACATTCCATCTAAATTGAACAACTCCATTTTGTCTTACATAGTTCTTAAGTTAGAAATGCATCTCCCCGCAGATTGGGTCATCAGAGATGATGGCAGTGATCTCACAAGTGAGTGAAAAATGTGTAAATGTCATTGCAATAAAGCCATTCAGACTCAACGGTACCATTCTAATCAATGGATTCAATAGAATTTAACAAACAGGTTGGAACGCCATAAAACCATTCAGATTCAATGGAACATCCAAACAAGCTCTTAACCTATGATGTTTTTTCTTTCCATTCATCTTGTCACATTTCTGGGAGAAACAATATTAAGCAGAAAAATACAGGCACAAAATTAGTTGCAAATGGCAGATAAAACACTAAGAAGAAACTTACTAGTTTAAGGTACCAAAAAACCAACGCTGGGACTTCTTAAAGCCAAAACAGAGACAGAACTGATCCCTGCACAAAAACAAAAAAGAAAATAATAATAATAATGAAGCAACCATAGATTATTACTGGAGTACATCAAAACAAAGATGAGAGAAAAAAAAAAACTGCAATCTAAAGAACTTTGCACAATGTTTCCCAAGACTTACCAAGGAGGTTGGATGGTTTTTGGTATCACAAATTCTTATATAGATACACCTCAGCGACTATATTTCTGCTCTTTGCCCAAATATATTTAGACCTACAATACTAAATCATACACCAAGAGACCCAGCCTATTCACAGCCTTAACTTTTATGTTAACAAATATAATCAAACTAACTTGACTTTGCAACATGTAACACTTCAATAGCACACCATATGTTATATATAGTCTACAACTTTGAAACTAATAAATTTTGTAATTTGAATGATGATTATTCCTATAGATAGGAAATATTCATCAATAAAAAGAGATGGGCAGGGGGTAATGAACCATGATGATATCATTCCCCACTAAAACTTCAAATGAAGAAGCATTAAAGAGCTATTAAGATAAGCCCAACATTTCCATCTAATAAATATTATCGACTGGAAGCTAGCACAACATCAGCAAGTTGTCATACTCTGCCTCTTGGACAATTGGATGTGACTACATAAGCATTAGCAACGGGCTTGTTCATGTCAAGCTTTATTATTTTCTGAAGTTGAAACGCCTTTCCATTGAATGAATGACATGCACCCAGCCACCCAGCACAAATCAAAACCTTTAAATCCACACAGGCCACCTCACACTTCATAAGACTAATGCAAAATCCAATTGCAAGGTCAATGTAAATGGAAGAAAACAACAAACCCAGTGGCATGTTCATAGTATTTGCACACATTCAGGCAAACCAAGCAAAAGGTCAAAGGGGTCTTAACTCCAAAGAATTAAAAAAGGAAAGGTAAAAGGAAAGGAAAAGAAAAAGACATAAGAGGATGAACAACCGAAAAGGTGTAGAGAACATTGAAAAACCTTAAATTGCATGTTTTTTAAAATACCATCAATAATCAAAACATGACCTGTGCACATGCCTTCAACCAATTAATTATTGTTCAAGACTATACAAACATGTGACAATCAGTAAAAATAAACCCCATCCCACCGGACATGTATGCTCATGGACATTGGCTTAATAGTATGTCGATACAATTGAAATACAGTGCACAGGCATTAGTAGTAGATGATATGTGATGGCGACGATTAAGTTTAGTTTTGCCTACATCGAAATCCAAAATGCCATGATTAGTCACTTTGGCTATGGAAATGAAAAGCGAACTTTGTTTCCTCTATGGGCAGCATATGGTAAGAGCTGACTAGTGCCTCATACAAGAAAACAGGCCGAATAACTTCAGTGGCCATCCCAACACCACTTTGGCAGCTCATGAAACAGTTCGACCGTAGCAAACAGATGCAATATAAAGATTTTTGGCCCATTTTTCCTGCAGGAAGCAACCCCAAAGAAATTTAAGCTCCCAGAAAGAAGGGGAGAATATGGTGGGGGGAAGAAAAACAAAAGAGACAGAAATTAATAAATCTAAATATGCCACCTTGACATGTGTACTAGGAAAAGCAGAAGTCCGAAGTGTCTCTTGCGTTTCATCTGCAGGTTTTCTTCTGGGCACACTAAGGACAAAAGCAGCCTGGTCCCAAGTTGCCGCGGTAGATGTGATGCGATAACCGCTATCCCACCTCCGATGGATACCTTCGCTAGGATATAGAAAATCTAGTTCCACAACCTGAAATTAAGTAAAATCAATGAGTAATATTTTCTTTGCAACCTCAAAAGCATTCCAGTTCAGCAGATATAGAAAAGCCAACAAAACCTGATCAGAAAACCCTGCACCGCGAGACATAACAATTGCCCATCTACTTCCTGCAGTGGCCATGGCAGTGACAAAGAAACCCTCTCTCCATTTCTTATTTATCCACTTGAATGGAAATGAATCACTGACTTTATAGGACTGCTGTAAATACTGGGTACCTAGATTCAATAAATTCATACAGGATAACTAAGAAAGATTGAAATTGTTAAAAACAAAGTTATTGAATTGAAAAAACTTTAACTAACCCTTGGACATTACTACTAATGAGCTCCCATTATTAGCTCCTGCTATTGCACTGATGTAGTAGTTCTTCTCCCACTGTTCCATAATCCATTCCTATGAAAAAGAAAAATAAAAAATAATTAATTTGTTGACATACTGACAATTTACATGCTGTAAGCACCAGCATTTAATAGCATGCCATGTAATGAAGTGCAACTATGGAATACTATCATCAGAATGTTCTATATTGCAATAAATAATTGTCCTAGATTGAAAAAGAACACACACAACCTTGTGAAGAAAATAGGGGGAGAGTTCATAGACTTGGGCAGAGAAACCAGTGCCAGCATCCATAATGAGGGCCCATAGGTTTGTACAAGAAGCCACACTGCTTATATATAACCCATCTTCATTTCCTTTCTCAATGTGTTGGGAAAGCCTCATATCTGCTACATTGTAGTGATATCTACAAACGAAGAAATAAATATCAACTTTCTATCCTTCGGTGTAAATTTGATGAACTTAATGTGTAACTTTAACTACGTACCTTTGCTTCATAGGTCGTCGGGCATTGTACACGCTAATCCATTGTGTTGCTGGCATCCCCATTCGAATCTTCTTCTTTGGTTGTACATCATCTTCCTCCTCCTCCATTGTCAGCCGTCCTCTCTTGTGTCCAACCTGATATATAAGCTTCACAAAATATTACATATATACATTAGCAGCAGTCCAAACCAATGTTCAGAGAAATTTCTAACTTCCTAACCAGATAACCAATGAACATAGACAGAACATCATCATAATACCTTCTGAGCACCATCAGTGTTAATTGGCCTAATATCTGGATTTGGACCAACAATCCCATCAAAAAGGGAGATATATTTGGCATAATTAGGTTTCTCATCAAACTTCAAGTTTACCACATACTCAACAAACTGCCGGAAAGGCTGAGGACAAAAGCAACACAAAGCTTCTGGAGAAGTTGCCATCTTCTTCTTGCAAACAAGGAACCCTTTATTCTCTCCCTAAAGAAAATGAGGTGTGAGAATTATTACCAAAAAAAATAAAGGAATATAAACATATGCCTATTCAAGTTTGGAAACTGTCAACCTGGTATCCTTGCCAAGGTAGCCGTCCACGGAGAAGAAAGATAAGTGTGTAAGCAAGAGATTCTAAGTCATCCCTCCTGCTACCAGTTCTTCCAAGATGTGCATGCACACTAGCATAGCGCACTGTTCCCCTGCAGTATCAAACAAGATGACATACAAAACCACCAGAAGTACCATGAAACTAACAGAAGGTTGAATGATTAAACAATTATTATACCTGAAAACATCTGGTCGTTGATCATACTCAACATGTTGGCCAGTTGAACTGTCACGCCACCTGGTGGCTGACACAGCAAAACAGGTGGTAAGATAATGACATGAAGCGTAATCCTATGTTTGGCAGAAGGGAAACAATATATTTTTACAATTTACCAAGTCCAAGGTCAACGAGAAACAATTTTTTCTCTTCAATAGTTCCTGGGGGACCAAGCAAAAAGTTCTCAGGCTTTACATCCCCATGCACATATCTGCCAAAAGTAACAGCAATAAAATTCAAGTCTTTTCCATCCAACAGAGAACTTTTGCCTTTACATTTAATAAAAACAAAAATCAGAAGAATGGATAATAGAATATATCACCCTCTAGAGTGCATCTTCTCTAATATGGAGATCGCTTCAATGGCAATACAGGCAACCATTTCAATAGACATTCTGAAGTTGGTGGAAAAAAGAAATAGACATTAGAACAATGTGATTTGGCCAAGGGACAAACAAACTAGGACAAAAGCATAATTCAGGTATCAAATTTAAAAAGAAACATACGTGTGCGAATTGTTATTCCAAACATCCCATAAACTCGGCCCAAGCATATCCATAACCTGTACACATTGTGGGGTGTTCTTAATTAATCATTTTAAAACCATACCATAAAATCACAAAGACACATAAAAGCAAATGAGACATACCATGACATAATAGTCACCTTGCCTACCCTTGTAATGTACTCGTGGAACACCATGACTGCCGCCAAGTACACTGGCAAACAACAGTGACAGTGAATCATAAAACCATGAGTCTGTACAATTCCAAGTGAGAATAATACATGCACGAAACAAGCATATAACAAGAACACAGAAGCAGTCTCACTTGTAGACTTGCCACTCATACGGTGGTCCATAATTACATCCTTTGCTGGATCGATGCTCAAATTTTAAGGCTACCTAAAAATTTATGCACACCACATAAAATGTTAACATAAGATTCAGCATCAATCACTATATTCAGCAATCACGCCATAGACATTAAGGCGATACCTCTATAGCTCCAGGACCACTTCTTTCATTTGCGCTTGAACCAGAAATACGTCGACCAACATACACTTGTCCAAAGCCTCCTTTTCCCAGTTTTTTTTCAATTCTGTACGTGGGTGAACCACCAACCTGGACCTGTTGCAAAGAAACCAAAACTTATTATACATATATTTCAGTGTGTGTGTGTGTATATATATATGCATCAACCAAGTATAATAATCATGTCACCGGGATCCTTTGAGTGCAATTTTTAAGTACCTTCTCATTATTATCATTATTTCTCTACAATATCTCATCTCTTGTTCTGATAGTCTGGTTTTCTTTACTAACAGGAAACATATACAAAGGATCATCAACACTTTGTTCGTGAACATAAACTCTAGATTATGACTTCACCAAAGAATGATACTACTGCGTAATGTAACACATCGCAATCAAACTGATTCTACAGTATAGAAAACCATGCTCATCAACAAAACCATGCTCATCAACAAAATTGACAATTCCTCAAATAAAATTAAAAGAATTATAAATTTTCTAGCAAATAATCATTCAGAAAAATATATAAATTTTATTGGATGTCTCCAAAGAGACCAGAAAAAATATATAAATAACTACCATAAATCTCTAAGAACAGCATCAAGCTCCAACAGAGAAGTCATACATTTAAGAAAGAATACAATGAAGGAATTTGTATTTTGTTGCCATATTCACATTCGTCAATAATCCTGAAATGTACTTTATGCGAATGGGTAACGGAGATGAAGAAGAACGAAATCAATTTCTTCTCCCAAGTACGACACTTTAATGCTCTGTTTAGTGTTTTTTTTTTAAATAAATAAATTTAAAAAAAAAAAAAAAAACCACGCACACAGGGCAAAAGTCAAAAAAGGCTTCCTTTCTCAAGCATTGTCTTTTCTCGTTTCCCTCATTCTTTCCACTAACCAAACAGACAGTACAAAATTCTTAGCCCCAACTAAATGCCACTTCCAAACCCCAGTCACTGATGCTCCTTTTCATCGCTGAGAAACAATAGAAGAACATAAATCAAAATTTTCAATCTCGGACTTTTCAAACTTTGGAACCCAACCGATATATATATATATATATATATATATATATATATATATATATATAGGTAAAAATCCTCCGCTAACTGAGTCTAATCACACAATGTTGAAAATAAATTTTCAACTTTTAAAAAACAAAAAAAAAAGACCCAAACAACATGAAACATATAATTAAAATTTTCCTATCATTTCCTTTCCTAACCATTCTCCTAATTTCCTCAGCGACCAGACAGACAGTAAACAAAACCGTAAATCTTCAACATATGAACATGAGTGTGTGTAAACAAGACCATGAAGCCAAGAATAAACCTTCTCAGGAAGCGGAGCTGTGCTTCCTTCATCTTCAGCCGCTGCACCCCTATCGCCGCTCCGTCCGCCGCTATCGTACTCATCCATCTCCTCCTCCACTACCTCCTCCTTCACCTGAACCTCACCGCCACCGCCACCCAAAACCCTAGCTTCCTCCTCCTCAACCCTCAACGGCGTCCTTTCAAGAACCGTACCCCTCACAACGTCCTTCTTGTCATCGACGACGATAATCCGTTCCTCCCCCTCGTTGTTCCGTGCGGTTCTTCTTTTCCGAGTGCGTACAGTTTTCGCCTCAAATTTGTTGTTCTTCAATGGCCGTCCTCTGCGCACTCCGCTACGCAATTCAGGCATCGTTCATCCATGAAATCTCATGAGGGGAAACAACCCTGCGTGAATCTTCATGAAGGTTCTAGAATCAACGATGATGAATCGAATCAGTAGAGCGAGAGCGTGCTTGAGAAAGAGTGATCGCGCGCGCGCGCAAGATTTTAGAGAGGGAATTAGGGTTTGATGTTTGAGAAATTTTGGAGATCTGTGGAGGGAAATGAAAAGAAAGGGATCCTAGTACACACAGTCACGCAGAAGAGGAGAGAGAGAGAGAGAGAGCGCTTTGTTGATTTTAGTTTTTAGTTTTTGGAGGTGGGGGCATGAATGAATATATTTGGGAAGGGGAACGGACTCCTCTCCATTGCTTTTCTGTACATTAGCATATATTTATACTAACTTTGCGCCACGTTAGACAGCTAGGAAAGATAAATTGGACCCGCATGCACAGTATAAACGCATAATGATCCGTTTGGATAAGCTTCTACTTCCGGTTGGTTTTTTTTTTTTTTTTTTTACCTTTAAAAGTAAAAAAATAAAAATTTTGACTTTTGAGTACAAAAAATTAGTAGTTGCTTTAAAAAATTGAAACAGCGATAAATTCTTGCTTCTTCATGTGCTGATTGGATAATTTATAATTTTTTTGCTTTTTAAATTTTTGAAGTAAAAGTAACTTTTTGTTTTAACCATCAATTTTTTAAAAATAAAAAAAACATTTAGAATTCTCATTTACTACATGTTTTAAAAAGCAAAAACTAAAAAAAACGTTTGGATACCACAAAATAGGAGAAACCATATTGGATTTTTTGTTTTGCAAAACCCATATTTTTTTTTGTATAACAGAGTAAGAAACCATATTGGATTTTTTGCTTTTTAAAAAATCCAAATTGAGATTAGGTGCCGACAGTGGTGTCTTCTTCTCCAGTGACATAATCTTCAGCGGTCTTCTTCTTCACCGATAAATTTTATTTATTTATTAATTTTTTGCAAAACCCATATTTTTTTGTATAACAAAGCAAGAAACCATAACCATGAAGGCAAAAATAAATATCACCAGGAAATTGATCCGATGAATATTATGGAGAAGAAAATTGTCGGCCGAGACTTTCGTTGAAGATGAAGCTTCATTGGTGAAGTTGAAGATGGAGCATAACATGAAACATAGTTCTGTTAATGTCGTCGCTATAACAGGGGTATCCCCACCGGAATCAAACCCACCAGCATTGTCAGAGAGAGAAGCGAGAGGAAAGAAGAATATACAGCAGAGGAGAAGAGATAACACAGCAGCACCTGTGACGGAAGCAGCAGTCACAGCGACACTGGCGACGGAGAGAGAGAACACAAGGGAGAGAGAGAGCTGCTCGTGTGAGGGAGGAAGAGGATTGTGAGAAAAAGAAAGGGAAATATGGGTGTTTTTTTCATCCTGGGGATTCGATGGGTGGTTTTGCCTACCCTCAAACTACTTTCTACTTTAAAAAGTTGTAGAAGCAAGTTTTTCTTGCTTCCTCAAATTCGGGAATCACAATAAGTTACTTCCATATAGTAGGAAGTAGAAGTTGCTTGCCAAACGGGATTTACTACCAAAACTTTAATTTTTCTACTTTTTTAAGCAAAAAACTGGAACTTGAAGCTTATCCAAACGCAGCCTCAACTTTTAAAAATAACTACCAAAATTTTGCATCGTAGAAAATATAAAAAACTTTTATTTTTTTTATTTTTAAAAGGAGAAAAACATAAAGTAGAAGCTTATCCAAGCGCGCTCTTTTGCTTGATAAAATAATTATTAGCCCTTTGATTCATGTAAGCATTTTTCCATAACAATTTCATAGAATTTTGAGCTATTAAGAGCTTATGAGCTGTTTGAAAATAATCAAATCATTTATTTTTTATTTTTTACTATGTGTCATATATCAAATTCAAATATACGAGTTTGTTTGGTGTTCTAGAAAAAAATAATTTATTTATTCTTGAAATCATAAAAAATAGAAAACCACAAAAATATATATATATATATATATTTGGAAATATATTTTTAATAACTTTCTTCTTTTATAATTAATTTTAAAAATATAAAATAATATCCTCGTCTATGATTTTGGTTATTATTGAAGAATAATGAAATAAATTTTTATAGTTTCAAATTTTATTATTGCTTATAAAATTTATAATTATTTTATGAGAACATAATCAAACGAGTTCTGATAGTTTGTTAACATTTTATTTCCTCTTGTTGGATTTTATATTTCTCTTTTTACAAAATTATGTTATTCATTTCGAAATTAGGACACCTTATCCTTAGAAAAAAGAATCGAACTTATATATTTGTTTCATAAGTGTGAGGTAATATAAAAGAGTAGTGTTATTAAGAACAATGTTTTAAAATCCGGACCGTTCATCAAACCGGAAAAGTTACCGGTCAATTGGTTCAACCGTCGGACCAATTAGGTTGAACCGCGATGTCATAAATATATTACTTATTTATTTATATTAGAATAAAAGCTATAAAATATTTAAAATATAATTTTTTTTAAATGTTTGTACAATCAATTCATATATTTTTGAATTTATGTGCAATCATCAAAATTGAAAATTGAAAATTACTCCTAATCAATCTTTATTATATATATATATATATTTTTATGCAAAATAATAATATTGTATTATTAAATTAGGTGCCTTGGGTTTTTTTTTACTATTTGAGATTTTTTTAGACTAATTTGTCTTTTTTAGCCTTCTTGGGTTTAAAACACTTTAAAATGATTGGGCTATTTTAGCCATTTTAGCACCTTTTTTTTTTTCAAAAAAAAAAATGCGGGGAAAAAAAAAAGAGACAAAAAACCAGGCTGGTTTTCTAACCGGATTGACCTGTTTTTACAAAATATGTCAGTTTTTATTATGACTGGGTTTTAGGAGGTTGAACTACCTGGTGAGACATCTAGTTCCCAGTTCAACAGGTTGAACCACCCGGTACAGTCCGGGTTTGACAACAATGATTAAGAACCAGTCTTTAAGCTTAATTTAAGAACAACTTATCATTACGATATGTAATTTAAAAAAACCGACGATTGAATTAAATAATCTTTATATGTATATCATGTTTACTAAAAATCACAGTGATGTAACATTCAATTTTCAAAATACAGACTGTTAAACGATTGTTATAGCATCCAATGGTAAATACTGTTACAGTATTTCACGAACTGTATTTACTATAACAATATTTTGAAAATCGATTGTTAGATCACTGTAAATTTTTGTAGCAACGACATGCATAAAAAGATTATATAATTCAATGGTTAGTTTTTCAAAATACCTATCCTATTTGAGAAGATGGCGAGTGATTCTTAAATTAAGCTCAAGGATGGGTCATTAAATGATCATTTATGTATTATAAAAGACATAAATATTTGCTTCAAATGTTTCGATTAATGTAAAAGATACATGCATAATAGTTTGATGAAATTACAATTTTGAAAGTAGTTTGATTTTGGCCAATTAATTAACTAAGGAGACGACTATTACTAAATGAATCAAAAAAAATTTAACCATCTCTTCCTACAAATTGATACAACATAATAGTAAAATATTTTTTCTAATTACTCTTTTAAGGCCGGTTATTACAAAGTGATATTATCGTGCAAGTGCAATATAAATATTTTTTTTTAATATCAGAAATAATAGGGAATTTGTCCTCAATATTCTCATAGTTTCCAAAAATTCCCTACATAAACCCATGTTTTGAGAATTTCCCTCTATGCACCTCCTTATACTTAATTGAATATTTTTACCATCATAAACGGTCAAATTTTGTAGGAAATGTGCCAATTTTTTATCTACAATCCACAATATTATATATGACCCCAAATTTACTGAGTAATCCCCAATTCCCCCAATAACGAATAATCCTCGAAATAAGACATAATCCCCAATCTCTAAAATAATTAATAATCATCAATTTTGATAACAATCTCCAATGCCCATTTTGTTGAACAATCCTCAACTTCGCTAAAAATTCACAAAATTATGACTTACTTTTTTACATCAAATCATAACCTTACATGTTCCATCAAATGCAAAAAGGCGATGTTAATTCCCAAATTAATTAATGATCCTCAATTTCCATATTAAACAATAATTCCCAAATTAACACAAAATCCCAAATATGTAATTTTTGTTATAATCCCCAAAAAATATGAATAATCCCCAATTTCCATTATTTTTTAAAAAATATTTATATTGTGATATAATCATGGTATAATTAATTTGATTTGACATTACTAAAATTGAGGATTATATTCTAAATGGGGGATTATATACAATTTGGGGGATTGAAGATTATTCACAAAATTGAGATTTCAAAGTAAATGTGTGGATTATGTTACGTGAATGTCATTTTGGTCTAAAAATAATAATTTGATAAATTCTGAAAACATGGATTCATGTAGATAATTTTTATAGACTATGAAAATATTGAGGAAAAATTCCCAAAATAATATGAATGTAAATAAGTAGCTAGTTAACTTTTTTTTCTTTTTTCTTTTTTCATTTGATTATATCATACATCTGTACAAGTGATTCTAATGTTACATAATATAATTATAAAAATATTGCCTCTCTCATCAATTTCAAAATAGATATATTATATTACATAATATGTTACATCAATTCCGACATCAATATAATAAACTAAAATACTATGTAGTCACGGAATCTATTATTCTCACACAATTTTGTGTACGAAAACTTCTATAAGATCATTTTTAAAATAAATTTTTAAAAACGGACTATTAGATGAAAAACTATCCTCATATACATTACTTATGTGAAAAATTATATTTCATAAAAAATGTCACTTTAAAAAGTTATAAATTCATTCTTTAAAATATTAATATTTTTTATAGTAATTTTTTTTTTAAAATTAACCGTTGAATCACTCTGATTTCTGACATACATCATGATATACACAAACAGAATATTTAATCCAATAATCGATTTTTATAAAATTTATTTTAAAATTAGTTATTCAAAAATTATCTTACACATCTTTGCATTAAAATTATCTTACACATCTTTGCATTTGTGCACCTTATAATAATAGACTAGCCATCTTATAATTAGAGCATATCCAATAGAGGTGTCAAATGAGCTGCCAAAGCCAAATTTGGCACCCGACACCCAAAACAAATGCTCCAATGCAGCTACCGTTGCTAATGCAAAATTTGGCTTTGGCAGCCCAAGCTACCAAATTTAGGGTTTGGAATGACAGCTGTCATTTGAGCCACATCGGCTTTTCCACCACTCCAACTACCCTTAACTTCCAAAATGACAAAATACCCCCAAAGATTGTGTTTGGCAGCCAATAAAATTCAAGAAAAAAAAAGTTCCCAACAAATGAAAGATAAATAAAATCTAAACATCAACAATAATAATAAAAAAACAAAAAAACAACAAGCCAACAAATATATCATCTTTCAAAAAAAAAAAAAAATCCTGGAAACGTGGAGAAGATGAAGAAGCCAAGAGAGAGCAATACTCACGCGATACATGGTGAGGCGATGAGTCCCTCCATCCCGCTATGGACCCTGAAGAATCGGACCTGTTGTGCTTCCTTGAAGAAGTCCTTTCGATCCCAAGCCGCGCCAAAAATCACAAATCTAGGGTTTCAAAAAATTCACAATTCAAACCAATCCAAACAAATCAATGATAAGTTTTTACAGAGACAGGGGAAGAGAGAATGTGTCTTGGAGCCTAAGTAGATCGGAGTTATCAAGAAATGAAAATCAAGAAGATGTAGGTTCGAATGGGAGAGAGAGAGGAGAGGAGATGAGAGAGAGAAGCTGGAAAAAATGAAACAAATCAAGGATCATTTCATATATGCTCCTCGTAGGGTGTGATAAAACTGTGGCCAGCTGTTGGTTTATTTATTTTTTCTTCCTCTGTGCATTTGGCACAGCACTATAGAAAAGAGATATGTGATTTTTAATGCTTTTTAGTTTTTTTTAATACTTTTCAATGTTTTTTTTTTTTTTTTTTTAATATGTTGGTAATGTAGGTAGAATATCTTGAGAATTCGAAGTTTGAAGTTTGGAATAGATATCTTCTTTTATGCAAATCATGTCTGCTTAAAATCACATTGATCCAATTATTAGATTTTAAAAAATCTCACTGTAAAAAGTTTTGATACTTTTAATAAAAATAATTTTTCACGGTGACACTTTTCAGACACCGTCCGTTGGATCATTCTGATTTTTAACATGCATGACGGACATAAATAGAGTATCTAATCCAACAGACGATTTATCAAAATAATCAATTTGCGGTTTGAAAACGAAGGATAAAACTAATGGTAAAACAAGTGTATGAGGAGGGAATATATGACATAGTTTTTTCCCATGGATTGCAAAATTGTATATGGAATACATATTTTGAGAAACAAATAGTTGGATTAGATGATCTATTTATGTGTATCTTGTTTGCTAAAAACCATGTTGATACAACATTTACTTTTTAAAAAATATCACAGTTTTGAAAAAAACCGTAAAATAGATTATAGAAAATTGTCATAGTTTTTCATAGTTGGTGTTTCGAAAATTAACCTTTTGATCAATGTGATTTTTGGTAGATATAATGTATATAAGTTGAATATTTAATCCAACGGTCGGTTTCTCAAAATAGTTGTCCTATATATGGTTTTACAAACCATGGGCAAGAATCATGTGTCACCGAACCTAAAATAGTAATCAACCATATAATTAGAATTTGACATTAACTAGTGCCATTTGAAGTGCCAAATTTGACTTTTGCATTGAAGATGAGTAATGGAAATTAGTGTGAATGGACTGATAAGAACGGGAGAGAATCGAATCGTCCGTTTCTGAAATTAAGGCTGTACCGTTTCTCATTGAGCTGTCGAGTTCCTATTGCTGTTCATTCGAGTACCAAATTCTAGACTCGCGTTTCTTTAGAATCTAATATACAAATTTTGTCAATGCATTCGATACTCGCGTATTTAACTGTTATAGATCAACACGTCAGAGGGCATAAGAGATTCCCAAATTATGATCCATACCAGAACTTTGTTATCCAGAATTATGACATTTCATAAAGGAGCGTGGAAGGGAAAGGTTAAAAACGGTCGCCCTCATATGCTTAATGCAAGGTCTCCAATTTATTGATCACGTGACACTTAAACAATTAGTAATGTGATGAAAATTGGTCACGTGACATGCATAAGTTTTTTTTTTTTCCTCGTTGGCGCAATAAGTTAGTTTGAAATGCAACCACCAAAAACCCTAAAGAGTGCACGTTGAGTTCAAAAATTAATATTTGATCTTAAGTTAACAAAGTGACCTTAGCATCTTAAACATTGGCCTAACACAACATAGTCATTGGGTGCTAAATTAATTTGTATATATATATCAAGATATGAGAAGTCTTGAGCAGACATACACACCTTTCTTTGGCAAACACGATACAAAATTAGTTTTTAAACATGTGTGCGGGAATCGAAATCCCCACGTCCAACCAGTTACGCGGGATGCTCACCAGTTGACATGTGGCCATTTCCCCTTCTATTTCGGTCGAGTTTCAAAAAGCTCGCTGCAGCAGATTGGAAGTTGGTGGGGCCGGCTTCCACGTGTAAGCAGAGGGACACCCAAATCATTGAGCGTCCACATCCCTTTTGCGTCAGAGAAGAGAGCATCCCTTCACCCACGATCAGCCGCACTGTCATTAATGGCCATTAATGGTCATTAATGAGCGGTATAAGTAAACAGGGTGAGCGAGAGCTCATTCAGCACGAGAACGGTAAATCAACGGTAGGGAGACCACATTCAGCCTGCAGGGATCATTTAATGTGACGGAGACCACCTCCTACGTCGGGTTACTGCACGCGTCCCTAAGCTGAGTCCCCCTACCTCTTATCTGCAAGGGAGTGGGACGAAGATGGTAAACATTATTCTAGAGCCAGCCTCAGAGCTCCCCAAAAACTCAATTTCCTTCCTCTCTCTAAGTTTGCAAGTTTCTATACTTCGATACTAACTTTAGCATCAGAGGATTTTTTTGCAGGCTCCACATTGAAGTATCATTAGCTTGGCAGAGCCTAAGTCAGTTCCGTGGAACGGAAGAACTACTTATGGGTTACTGTTACATTTATTGGGTAAGATTGAGTTCTACAACGTGCTTATCTTTAAAAATTATAGAAATCACAAAAATGAGTCAGTCTTTGCAAATAAACTCGTATATGAAAATTGAATTTTACATTGTATGTGTAGCATGGAGAAAGTTGTAAATCTTCATTGTTAAGGACTAATATTAACATTCCTCATCAAAAGATATTTCAAGAAAGCATAAAACTCATGATAATAATAATAAACTAAAACGTATATATCTACAATTGACAGTTCAAGACTTTTATTACTAGACTAGATAATATCTCATAATAGCAAATAATCAAGTGGAGCTAGTTCTTGAATTTCTTTTCCAAAAGTGACATTTAAAAAAAAAATTATTTTATATCTGATTTTATTGACCAAATCAACCATCACGTGGCAATTTATCTCATAAAAGTAGCTAAAAATCATAATATATGCACTTATTTATCCTAAAATTATTGGTTAAATGGGATTATTTGATGTATATATGATTGGATTTGACCCACTTTCTTTGGGCTGATGTGACATACTTTTACTGAGAGCCTCATAATTGCACCACTTGAACTTCATGGATTACAAGCAAGTTGAGCCCTAGTTCATATTATAATGGGAGAAGGGTTAAAAGTGTGCACTGTTCAATCATCAATGACAATGATGGTAGGGATTCTTGCAGTCACAGTCTATAGGACATTAGTGGAAGTCAATTATCAATACCTTTGCTTGTTTAGAATAACTTTTGTGATGGTGACATATAAAAAGTTGAATGTACAAAAGACCATAAGATTTGTAGCAAATTTGTTTTTTCCCTTCAAATATTTACCCACTTGTTCACTCTTGGTATGGCACTGAGGTCATTTTACCTTCTTTTTTTCCCCCTATTAACAAGATATTAGATCTTTATCTTGGGTATGATTACACTTACTCTGCATTGGATAAATTTTCTAACAATTGGATTAGTGGTTGATTTCATGATAGAGAGAACCGAATTCAAGATCTTTCATTTTTTGAGACTTAGATACCAAGATAAATTATTCCACCCTTTTTCAAATGTTGTTATTTTATTGTTGAACTTTGGATGCATGGTTCATTCATTTAGGATATGGTTATTCCGTGTGAATTAAATTGTTTTGTTAGATTTTACACATAATTTTGTAAATAAATTCATATTTTTTAGTAGAAATATTAAAAAAGACAACAGTCATTATCACATATCATGGTATTAACTAAAAATAAAGACATTCCATTGTGCATTTAACACTGTAAATTATAATGGTTCTACTAATTAGACATCCAAACAAGTTGTGGTATGACTTTTAAGGCATGGAACCCAGCCTTTAAAAAAACATCATGCACCCATTCAATCCTTATGTGGGACAACTTTCATTTGTGGTATAAAAACTAATCTATATTTTTTAAGATAATTGAAAAAACTAACTTATTTAAGATAATTGGGATAACTAGTCTATATTTTTTTCATTAAAGATTTTACTAGACAAATGTAACTTAAAAAATAAAAATAAAATATATGGTAGGTACCTCCTACTCCAAATATTTAC
>JAESVK010001317.1:1434000-1456087 GCA_017140935.1 Hamamelis virginiana
CTTCCTACGATTTTGGTGATATATGAATTTGCAGTTTTTGTACCTAAAAAAACATAATTGCCCAAATATGGATCTGTGCCATATTTGGCGGTTACCAAAATACTCTATAAATATTCATATCTAAATTCCTAAAATCTATCCCCTATTTCAACAATTTTAAATTTTAAATTTTGAGTTTGCTATCCATGAAAGATTTTCGATAGCAAAATCATTTTAAAAAAGAAGTAAACATATTTATCTTTGATTATATACAAAAATTTACATGAATTGAAAATAAACAAAAAACCATAGAGTCAAGTTTCATGCATGTATATATTTAACAAATTTTGGAGATACAAGCATCTCTGAAAAAAGATTTTAAAAAAATAAAAACCACATGTATACATGTTTTTTTGAAAAAACATTTTATATTTAGTATTGAACAACTTAAAAAAAACCATAGAGAAACATGTATGTCTGAAAAAGAAACATAAATACATATGTCTCTGAAAAAGACATTAAAAAATATAAAGATACATGTGTATGTGAAAAGACTTATATATATATATATAAGATCAAATCTTTTCATAGATTCGGAAAAAGAAAATGAAAAAAGAAATAAAAATGGAAAGGCTCCTTGGGAGTGGGATCACACAATATGATCAAATCATTTTTTAGATTAAAAAAAAAGAAAGTGTTTAATACTAATAGGACCCTACTATAAGATGCTTATACCAATAAATTCTTATGATTTCTGGTGATACATGAATACGTAGTTTTAGTTCGTAAAAAGACACAATTGCCCATACATGTATACATAATATAACTCAAATATATATACGTTCACTGTGAATAATAATTTCAAATTGCAACGAGACTAACTAAAAATGAACATATTATGTTATATGTATATATGTAAAACGAAATATATGGTGGTGATATACTTTTAGATATACATGTATACATATAAGGGAATGTGTAGCGGCGTAATTCATATATTCCGTATACATGTATATCTGAAATCGAAAAATTGAATTTTGAAGTTTGAAATCAAGATTAAAACAGGAAGACCTGTTTGTAATGAGAAGGGAAAGTTAGCAAAGCTGGACAAGATTGGAATGAGCATAGGAACATGTACATTCTCAAGAAAAGCATATAATAAGAAGAGGATCACTTTGACCATGAGAAGATTCCATGTGATATACAGCTCAAACACATGGGATTATCTTATTTTTACAATGTTTTAGTCATAATTTATTCGGTAAATATCAATCACCTCCGCAGAGCCACTGACTCGCACCTCTCTCTCTCTCTCATTTTGATGGCAGGAGAAACACATCCCAAATGGGAAGGCAAAGCCGGCGTTGAGCTAACAGGCCCAACAGCCGAGCAAGTATGGCCTCTCTTAGAGGACTTTTGCAGCATACACAAGTGGTTCCCCAATATCGACACGTGTTACCGAGTTGAAGGAGTTCCTGGACAGCCGGGCCTTATCCGCTACTGCGCCGACAAACCATCATCATCAGCCTTCTGCACTGATGAAAAGACAATCAGCTGGGCCAAAGAGAAGCTAACAAAAATAGATCCCATCCAACGGTGTTTCAGCTACCAAGTCATCGATAATAATATTGGATTCAACTACTATGAGGCTACGTTCAAAGTATTGCCAATCAACGATGATGGTGATGGTGATGCTAAACTTGGGTGCCAGATCGAGTGGTCATTTATCGCTGATCCGATCCAAGGGTGGAGATTTGAGGATTTGGTGTCTTATGTTGACTCCACTCTTCAATTCATGGCAAAGAAAATGGAAGAAGCTCTTCAATCCACTTAGTGAAATTTGGTTCCAACTTAATTGTTAATGTAATTTTTATAAGGTTATATTTCTTTAAATTTGTGTGATTATCCAATTATGACGTTTTGAAGAATAATTAAAATTTAATTATTGCAAGTTAAATTAACATAATATAAGGTTGTTTCTATAATTTTGTATGCATTTTAATAATGTTTGTGAGATCATTGGATCACTGTGAATATATAAAAAATCAACAAAATTGTCACCTTAATTATAGTGATTCATCATTGTAACTCACTTGCATTATTATAGTGCTCCCAAATTATTCTGCTGTATTTTTTGCTTTTCTCTTCATTTCAAATATTAGGTTGTATTAAGATTTAGGGAAAACAAAACAGACTGAAATAGTCATTTTGAAAATTCAATTATTGAATTAGATACTTTTTTTATATATATTATATATGTTAAAAATTATAATAATTCAAGGGATGATTTGGAAAGTATAGATTATAAAATAATTCTGAAAGTATCAAACTGTAAATACTGTTAGAATTTTTCATAATTTGTATTTTAAAAAACTTACTTATCCCAGTAGACATAGGCTAACAATTCAAAATGTCAAGATCGACATGCTTCTTTGATATAACCAATTGCAATATAAATTTTGAAAAACCGATTGTGAGATTAGACTCTATTATGTATGTTATGTTTGTTCAAAATCACGGGATCAAAAGGTCGATTTTGAAAAATGTTATTGTGAAAAACTATCACAATTTACAATTTTCATTTACACGCTTAATAATGTGCCAAATCTCTCTCTCTCTCTCTCTCTCTCTCTCTCTCTCTTCCCATTCTTATTGACATTTATCTTTGGGAGTAATGCTAACTAAACTTAGCTAACCATATCTCAATGATCCATACTAATATAAAGGAAAAATCAAACATTGGATTGATCTAACTTTTTTTTCTTCAAAATGCCCACTATGTGTATAAACATAATTTTTCAATTGTTAAAAGAATATACAAGTAATTTCTAGGGAAAAAGATCAAAAGGACCCTAAAGAGGATCTTATTTATCAAGTAGTCCAATGAATAAGATTCTATACCAATTGCTCCCTACAGGTCAATTTTAAAGTCAATTAGTCTCTTAATTTGTCTATTATACCCCCAATCCTTATTTTAAGCAAGTTGTTTATTTTATCTATATTGATTAGCATTTTTTTATTTGAATTATATACTGAATTTGATTTGAATATGGTAAGGTTTTTTGAATTTGAATTTTGATTTAAGATATTATGGATTTACAAATGAAATTGAAATTGAATTTTGAATTTTCTCCGGCGTGATATTCGATCAGGTACACCTCCTATTTTTCTCTTCTAATTCTCTGCTCTCAAAGCCTCGGAGATTATATTTCATCACTTCACATCAATCATCTTCATTTCTGCTTCCAAAGCCTTGGAATATCTCATGTATACATCATGTATAAATATATACATTATTTATACATGTATACATGTTTCAGATGGAATTTTTGTCAAATACTGTTCATATGGAATAATTTGAATTTGAGATGGAATTCTGAGAAAGCAAACCACGTATATATGATATATTTGCTTTAAAAAAAAAAAGAAATTAAAGAAAGCCTCAAATATATATATATATATATATATAAGCCATGTATACATGCATACATGTTATTTAATCTCTACCAAATGTTGTTCATGCAGATGAATATTTTTGAATTTCAAATGAAATTATGAGAAATTGAACAATGTATTTAGAACTACTAATGTATACATGCATGACTCTTCCAAATCTAAAAAACCAAACTTTTCTTACATCCTCAAGCAAAAATTTGGTTAATGTGACTCTTCCCAAAAACAAAAACAAAAACCAAAATCCACATAACTCAAACCTATTTTGAATCAAGACCTAGATGCATGGATATGGATAGAATAGGTGTCAACAGGTTGCTAAGAAGCTAGATCCGAAATCTCCGAGGCATTGACGTATGGGGGAGCACAAATTTCTCCTATTTGTGCTTCTTCCCATAATTAAAGCTTCCACCCAAATAACAAACCCCAGACTTTGCCACGTTCAACAGGAAAGGATGTATCCTGTGAAAACTGGCCCTAGAAATTCGGCCTCATCTTATCATTCTTTCAATTTGGAAAATATCCCTTGAAACTAGCATCTATAATAATGGACAAATAAGTCATTTTCTATTTTTTTTTTAATTTCTCAAAAACTAATTTTTGGTGAGTGACCTCTTGGTACAGGCATCTTATACCAGGGTCCTATTGGTATAATACCCTAATTTCTAAATTAGCCACGATTCCTTATTTTTATGGGATTTCAAAAATTAAACTTTTATTTCTTTATCTAAAGTTGTTTATAGATTTTAGAAACATAAATTCACCCACAACTCCCTACACTTGAGAGTTTCATAAATGAAGATCCATAGTTATCCAATTCCTCACATGCTCTTTGCTTCTCTCGCTCTTTCAAATTCACGATACCACCTTCCTTACATACTTTCTCCATATTTTAAATTGGCACAAATACATCGGACATACTCCATTATATATCCCTCTCCGGCCCCAATTGGCAAAAATACATTGGATGGACTCCATTACATCTCTCTTAAGCATCTAGTGTAATTCAAAGTGAAATTTCAAGATTTTGGAAGGTTTGAACACATAAGGCGTCCAAGGAAGGCAACATATATTTTAATTAGAAAGCTCAAAAGAGGATAATGGTATTGTAAACCTTAGGGATATTTACCCAATAAATTATGACTAAAACATTGTAAAATAAGATAATCCCATGTGTTTGAGCTGTATATCACATGCAATCTTCTCATGGTCAAAGTGATCTTCTTCTTATAATATAAACTTTTCTCGAGGATGAAATGATACTAAGGTAAAATTACTCGAATTAGTTAAAAAATTGATCTTAAAATACTAATTTATAAACCAGACACTAGAGTTTGGTGTGTTCATATCTACTTTCTCTAATTATCCTTTATAAAAAATAATATTTACTATCATTTAAAATGATATATTTATGAAAAAAAACAAAAAGATATATATGAAATTTCAACACTACCCTATTTATTTCTCACTCTAATCATTTAAATTCATATTTTAATATTTAATTTATTTAATTTTTCAATTTTTTAAAAATATATATATTTTTTATTTTTGTCTTCGCGTGTGTTTGGGATGTAATTATTAATTATTATAAACTTTTCTTGAGGATAAAGGGACAATACATGTTCCAATTCCCATCCCAATCTTTTTGGTTCTGGAAACACGTCTTCCTACTCTATCTTTTTCTGAATTTGAATTAGTTAAATAAATAATCTTCTTAAGAATAATAATAATTGTTATTGATTATTATAAACTTTTATTAAGGATATAGGGACACTGCGGTAATATCCTATTTGAATAGTTAAAAAATCATCATATTAAGAATTACTATTATTAATAACTTTGATAGCATCTCTCTCCAAGGAAAGAAGTTTTATTCATCCTAGTCAAAGTCACCATCCCACAAATGAAAGAAGTTTGAATTCATCAAAGTCAGGCCAAGGTTCAATGATGCTAAAACAATAAAGCCAAAAGGAAAGACTTTTTCAAAGTAATCACAAGCCACTATATATTAATTTAGTCTTATCAGAAACAAGTTTAATCAGTGATACCCCCAAATACATACATGTATATGCTGTTGATCAGGTAAATCCAACTTAATTTCTACCTGCTTTTCAACACTTGAATTTCCCTAATATTTTGATAATACTATTCCTTTTTTGTAAAGATGTTTTACCAATGACTATTTACCTATTCGAAATTCAGGCCAGCCCTCAATCTCTTCTCCATCCAGTCAATAATGTCCTGTGCAATTTCTTTGCGCTCAGGCTCGAAGAGAAGATCATGCAAGAAACCATCGTAGAGTTTAATGTCTTTGATTGTGGAGGATGCCTCATTGAACAAATCCTGGGAGGCAAGCGGATCGGTGACTTTATCTGCAGTTCCATGGAGGACAAAGAAAGGGACAGTTACAGACTTGAAGTTCCGCATCAAGTACGAGGAGATGCGCAAAATCTCGTGGCCTGTTCGGACCCTTATGGGCCCTGTGTAGACCAATGGGTCAGAGTACTTGGCCAACAGTGCGGCAGGGTCCCTTGAAACTGGAATGCCCCTTTTGTTGGCACCTTTGAACTGGAACTTGGGAATAACTAGAGAAAATAGAGGGGCCACAGCCTGCGGTAAAGACATTGAAGAGAAATTTCAATAGCATGTAAAAAATAGGTTATTGGTAAAGACATCCAGTTTGTTGTATTGGTTTTATACTTCTATATCATGGGAGTTTACTGAAACCAGAGTATGCAGGGTCCATTAACAATAATGAAACTGCCTTCAATAATTGAACAGGCTATCACCCAAATTTGGGCTTGTTGTGGCGCTCTAAAAAGAAGCAGTTTTAACTTTTAACTTTCACACAGTTCCTAAAAATGAACCCCAACATCGGAGTACGCTCTAGTAAGTAAAAGATACAATTTTTAGCAGCTTCAAGTTCATGCATTATGAGTGATAAGTGAGACAGAACTTACCCCAACGATTGGATGTGCTGGCTTAACACGCAGAGCAGGTGAGGTTAGTACAATTCCCTCCAGCATTTCTTCAATGTGAGGATATGAAGCCGCCTATTGAAAGAATTAGATTGTCAATCAGAATAAGAGATACATGGATCCAAAGTGCTTGGACAAGTATGTAAACTATCCCAATATCTTACCTTCAAAACCACAGCCCCCCCAGTTGAATGACCAAAAAGGAAGCATGGTATCCCAGGGTTCTCAGATTTGATTTTTTCCAAGAAAGCACCCTTTTAAAACAGAAAACATGGAGCTAATTTAGAGCATAAGGACCAACACTTTTAGAGACATGCAACATAAAAAAGGAACTTTAAGTGATAAGCTACAGTTAAATGCTGAATTTTGATGCATTTTAACAAGCATGGCAGACTGAGTAAAGTAATATTCTGAGGTTTCTTACTAATAGTCAAACTAGTCAGTTGAAGTGGCATATGAGCAAAAAGTGAAAAGGTCCAAAAGTGAAACTGAACTTACAGTGTCTGCGACAACATGATCAAGTGAAGGTACATATCCATGCAATCCATCACTCCCACCATGACCTATGGACAGAAGAATAAATCAATTTATAATGCGGACGCACCAACTGTTATTACACCATATTAAATGGAGAAAAGAGCTATTTGGGTATGTGACAGGAAATTTACACAACACAAAATATATTTCTCAGTTTTCAACCAGTACGAGTCCTCTGAAGCAGCAAGAAAATAAAAACAAATTACCTACCTATCAATGTCCAAACACAGTAATGTTTTTCATAGGATATATTAGAATGAGTAAACAATATATTATACCATAAATACGTAGGTATGCTGCTTGAACAAAAATTATATATGAAAAATGTTAATGCCGCTGAAACCAGAAGGGTAAACTAATTAAATCCCCCGACTATATATACCCATAGACCTCTGTAATATTCTTCCCCTCCAGTTAAATAACTTTCTTTGCAGAGTTGGTTCTTTTTCTTTTTACACTAAGTCAGGGAAGTTGGACATCCAATGCAATCAAAATTGTTCAATTACAATTTTTTATTTTTTGAAATTGCTCAACTACATTTCATTCATTATAATGAGTCATTGGATTCATAACAAAATAAGTAAAAAGAAAAAAGTAGGGTTTCAAATCCACTTAATCGCTATGCTCAAGAGACTCATTAAAAAAAAGGAACTTGTCTTGACTCTCAGCATTGCAGGTAGCAAACCCAACATCACCATTGTGAAGATAATGAAAGTAAAAACACGTGCCCGGAAATAATTATGTGTAAGTAGCTACCTATCCAGTCCATTGCATAGACTCCAAAGTTACATGAGGTTAGTTGCCTTGCAAACTGAGCATATCTTCCACTGGAAATGAACAATAAAGAAGAATAAGCTGTGCGCATAAAAGATGGAGAAGATTGAAATAATAAGCTGTAAAATAAAATGAGGAGTTGAAAGTTTAAGCCCAGCAATGTTACCCGTGTTCATTGAGCCCATGTATAATGATCATAATTCCCCTGAAATTATTAACCAATGGCCTTTTAGACAAAATCATGGCAGACAATAGAAAAAAGGACAGCAAAAATGATGTAAAACTGTACATGCAAAATGTGTGGACTCAAAACCACAAAAAATCAGAGAGCCAAGCAGCACCAGAGCCCCATACTCCTTTCTTCCAGAGTAAATCCTGGTGTGCCAGAATTTTATTAGAAATAAATATTTTTTACACTGCAAGACAAGTTAACAGCATGCATTATTTGCACGTTAGCCCCAAAGGAGTTATGGTCGAAGAAAATAATGCATGTAAGAAGATCCTTGTACACAAATATTAAAACAGAAACACATAAATAACCAAAAATGGGAATAGATAAGACATTAAAAATGCAAAAAACAAGAGGATCGAGATCAATAACACAAATAGTCTCCAAATCTTCGGTTTGGTTTGTTTAGAAAGTGTTACTCAATTTCGCAACTAGCTATCTAGCAGCGAAAGCTTAACCAAATGAGACTTGTTCATGGTCAAGAAAACGTGTACGATCTATAAATGTTAATTGTAATCAACTAAACCTTTACGACATTTAGTTGCAAAAGAAAATTTAAAGTTGGTTTCCAAAAATTTGAAGGAGACCTTTTTCCACCCTACTAACATTCTATTGAACCCTTCCATGATTAAGAGCCACACAATTTGGTTACAAGATGCTCTCAAAGGTAGAGACCAAGGTAAGATGAAGCCCGAAGGAGTGCTACCTGCTAAAATTTCTGCACGCATTCCCACTAAATCTTCTTAATAAATACACAAGTTCAATTGACATGATTATAGGCTTTTTGTCCATATAGTTCACAATCACATGTAGAAATTTAATCCTCAATATAATAATATTAAGACACTCATTTGCCAAAAGCGCCGCATCTAAGATCTGTTTGCCTCCAACAAAACTCTTAGGATTTAAACACCAATGCTCCTGAAACCTTATATAGCCTGTGTCAAAACCTTTGCAAAAATTCTTTTAAGTGCTCAACGTTAAGCAAATCAACCTGAGATCCCTCACACCTACTGCATATCCATTCTAAGTAATCAGAGAGGCAAAAGAACTTTCAAACAGAACCCTCTGGCACTTTCATAAAAACACTACCCACAATTTACCACCACTTTTGGAGGGAGAAAAAAAAAAAACCAGTCATCCACACTCTGCATGTCATCTAAGCCCAATCAAAACCAAACCATAAATACACAAAAATATCTTAGACCAGAGACTTTAATTTATTTCATATAAAACCAGAATTGAAAACTCTAAGACTCAAGACGACAGAACGCAAAGAAGATATAGAATAAAAAATAAAACAAATCATATTCAAGGGCTCATTTCACTTCTGTTCAGGTTTCTGTTTCCTTAAACCCCAAATCATGCAAAATCTAAGATTTATTGATTTAGTTTCTTTTCTTTTCTTAAATTTCCTAATTCCTATGCAACTAAACAAAGCATCACTAACTTGAACGAAGCCTCGTTTCAAAATCAAACCACAAAACACGCACAATAACATCATTCAATTACCTTCATTTGATTTGACAAAGCTAAATAGCTGTATTAGAGCTCAAATTACCCAAGCCTTTTGTTTTCGCAATCCCTAATAATAATTTGTTTTCTTTTCCTCATTTTTTTGGCTCTTGAAACCCTCAGTCTTGTACAAAATAAAAGCACAAATCACAAAAATGTTTCAGATAGACGAAGAGCGGAAAACACAAGAATTAAAAAATTCTAGTTTATTCTCTTTCCGTGCACTTTCTCATCAATCAAACAGACCATCAGTAACCAAAGAATCCCATCCTCATTCCAAAACAAACACCAGAAGAAAACACAAAAAGATTCAAAGACCTTACTTCATTTCACCGCAAACCGGAAACCACGACCGGCAAAACAAAGCGTTCCTCCTCACTCCAACAAACAACGAAGTACTCCACCGGCACAGGCTAGTCCCGTCCCCGGTCTCCTCCACCATCTCCAACCCCTCGGCTAATGCTCTCCGTTTTAGAGAATCCTCCTCCTCTCTTCTCCACACCGATCTCCGCCTCAAAGACGAAAGTTTCTCCGGCGACGCCATAGAAGACGTCGGAGACGGCGGAGATTGAGAGAGACGGCGGTGGCGGAGCAGGAGAAACAGAGAGAGAAAAAAAGACTGGATAAAGATAAGTGATCGGTAGAAAGATTGGTAAGAGGGAATAGAGGTCTTGAGGTTCTTGAAGAGTGGAATTATGCGACTGCTTGCACCGGACGTTAGGGTTAGCTCTTCCATCTGCACCGCGTCCATGGCGGAGATGGAAGAGAGAGAGAGAAAGATTTAGCGAGAAAATAATAGTGAAAATGCGTTGGCTTGGCCCTCGGCATTTATGATGCGACTTTTATAGCAGTCTAAAACTCTAAATAGCTTGTACACGTGTATACACCTACAGTAGAGGAGTGGCACGTGTATAGCTCATGCGGCTTTCATTTTACCCGCTCATTTCTTTTCAATTATGGTTAAGACGTTAAGCGCGTGAATTTAGTTCTACTCTATTTTTATATTTCAATATGAGCTCAACCTTACGTTGCTCCTATTTCTTTTACTAACAACTAACTTACTAATGTATATCATTTTCGGGAAAAAAAAAAAAATTATACGAAAGTCTCTGAGTTTAAAGATTTATACCATGAGATATTTGAGATTTACAATTTTCTTTGTTTATAAAATGTCAATGTTAGGACTTATGGGTATATATTCCAAAAAAAAAAAATGGTAAAAATTTAAAATTATTATTTTAATCTTAAAATCTAAATTTAATATAAATTGAAGTATCATGAGTATTTAGTAATTCAGTTAGTTTTTAAGATGGTCCTTTTGAATAAGAGAGTAAATGAAGTAGTGCATAAATTAAACTAATTTCGATAATGTTTTTTTGACATTTGTTAGGATTTAAACTCACGTTGTGTGCTTCATAATGGTTATAGGTTACCAAAGAGTAGAGATCTTCTGTCCTATTTTTTATGTACCACTTCTTGTCTCTTCTCACAAAAGTCCACTCTGAAAATTTAAGTATAAATATTTATTAAAAGATTGAATTTTCAGGGTGGACTTTTGTGAGAGGGGACATGAAGTGGTACATAAAAAGTGGGACAGAAGATCTCCACTCGTTGTGAAGAGGTCAAAACAATTATAGTGATTCAACTTAATAAATAAATGAACTTAAAAATAAGAATGTAGTATTATCAAATCAACCTCAAATCCTTGAGTGGGATTAATTATACTAAAAACACTATAAAATTAATGTGATTGAATCAAAGTTATTAACAAATACAAACTAGTGTACTAAATCTAAAGGGACGTACTAGTTACTAGCTAGGGCGAGATTATCCTTTTGAGAAAAATATGTACTTTAGCTAATATGATTTTAAAAGGTGAGGGATGTTATGGTTTAAAATCTTTTATCTCATACCTATTCTTATATGGAAGAAAATTGAAGGACTTTTGTCTAATGGAGTGTTATATGAGCTGCTGTTGTCAAGTTTGGCATTGACAAATGGCATTTAGAGTCTTGGGGTCAGCCTTCCGAGCGCTTAAGTACTTTAATGTTGGTAGGACATGCCTCCAGTGTCGGGTAACCAATTCCTGGATCTGGGTGTGGGCATGAATCCCCATCACTGTGCAAGTCCGCGTCTTAATTGATGTGCATGTGTATTGAAGGGCCAGTGCACACATTCGGAGTTTGCCTCTAGTTCTACTTTGATCAAATCCTCGAGCCAACCGCAACGGCCTCGATGGACAGAGGACAGACGACAGACAGGGGGATTTATCCTCATAATTCAAAAAAAAAAAAATGGCATTTAATTATCTTATTCTAATGGAGTGTCATTTAGCGTATGAAGTTTTGGTAATGGCAATCTTGTTGCCAAATTTGACACTTATCATTTGTGCAATATCATGCCTTTTTTTTTTTTTTTAAATGTGCAAAATATCAAAATATAGCATTTAATGCATTGAACCACGTAAGTGCAAAAATTTGACAATGATGCCTTTTGGGGTGTTAGGCTGCTAGATTTTAACTTTGGCAAAACAAATTGTATATAAATACATTAGAGATGTTCTAAAAACATTTTCCTCCTTTCGAGTTGTAAATGATGGACAATTGGGTCACAGGTTACATGTACTGTTATTTTAGCCTAACATTGTTGTGTTAGTTGTCTAAACACACTTTTCTAATGGGACAAAATATCTCAATAATCGGATATACTAATATAAGCTGCACTTGATACGGAATTGTGTTAGGTATTTTTAATAGAGCTAACTACGTAACACAATTAGAAAAACTGATCATTGGATTAAATACCCCCCTTATGAATTTCATGTCTACCAAAAATTAGAGTCATCCGACGGTCGATCTTTTTAAAAACAGACTATTAAAAAATGATGACATTTTGAAAAACAAAAAAATTACAGTTTTTCATTGTGACATTTTTCAAAAATCGAGTGAGTTCCCTGTGATTTTTGGCAGACTTGAAATCTATAAATAAGTATCTAATTCAACGATCGTTTTTCAAAATATATTCTATAACTGATCCTATAAAAATTATCTGATATAATTTTATGTCATGAGCACTTTATATTAGCATCTCAATTACATATTAATATTAAAAATTGGTTAAAATTTTAGTACATTTAATAGCTAGCTATTGGATGAGTGGGCTAGGCGCTAGTAGCTGAATTGTGATGGGACCCAGATGGAATAAGGACTGGCACATATTTATATGCCATGCAGTCCATGGGCAATTAGTAATTATAAACATTTAAAAGGGTGTGAAGTGAACTGTGAAGCCAGAGAAGACTTTAAATGACATCGAAAGTGGTCGGTAATTTCTAGCCACTCCATCTATGGGATTCTCCCACGCGTCATCTATAAGAATAACGTGTCATCTATAAGAATAAATAAAGGCATGGCACAGCCGATCCGACGGAGTTTACGATACCAAATACATTTGACTTTTTGGACTCACACTGTCTCTTTCTGTCGCCACCACAGCCCACAGGCCCACTCGTAACATCATGCGGTTTCGTAGAGATTGCTTTTATAGTTTTTGGAGATTTTATACCGTACGAAAATGATCGTCAGCATATGTTTATATAAACTTATGTAAGCATGCAATTAATAGATAATTATGGGATACATATTTTGAAAAATTAACAGTTAAATTAGATACTACATATGTGTATGTCATATAGACCAAAAATTACAGTGATCCAACAATCGGTTTCTAAAAAATATCACTGACAAAAAGTATAATAATTACCAGCAACTACGATTTTTCTAATATATATTTTGAGATATTTATATCGAATCACCGTAATTTTTGACATGCATAACAGGTATAAGTATAATATTTAATCCAACACTTAGCTTTTCAAAATATGTATTACATATATACAATTATCTATTAGTTTTATACTTACATAAGATATATAAACATACTAGATCGATCAGGACCATATTCCTATGCACTTGAATTCTAGATTTCCTCCATTAAAACGTAAAATACATACACATGCATCCAACTTATTGGATTACTTGGTGGAGAATTGAACCACATCTAGCTAGCTTATAAAGCCGAGCTCTTAGTTCCATCTTCCAGCAAATTTTATCTACTTCCTTCTGACGTGAATTTCTGAGATGTATGGATACATGGGCGGATCCAGCTTGTGACCAGGGTGGGCACGTGCCCACCCTCAAATTTTTTTTTAAAAAAATTAGTAGGTATATATAAATTCAAATAATATAGATTTGCTAAAGTGCCCACCCTCATTTTTGTTTTAAATCCTTATCTACGTTTTAAATCCTTAAGATAAGCCTCTTGTTTGTTACTTTTTGTTTATATAAACAATGTATTTTGGTTTTTGGCCTTTTTTTGTATTATATATATTAAAGTTTGAAATCAAAATACAAAAGGCGCCCACCCTGAATGGAATTCCTGGGTCCGCCCCTGTATGGATATATTATGCTATCTATATAATTTTGTTGAAGTTTACAACAAAAATGAATAAATAAATAAATAAATTCAAAGTTGACGTGTAGGGCTTGCTTTACTATAGTCAAATAACTAATAAAAGACCATAATATTAGATGTTCTTTCCTTCACCGTTAACGTGGTTAAAAATTAAAGTATATTCAATAGGAAGATGCCTTTCAAATAATTAATAAGGTAAAATATGGTATCATTCAAAGTTAATTATACAAATATTAGTTAAAAATAAAAATTATATTCATAGGGAAGACAAAAACGTGTTATTTTACTCTACTATAAAAATTAAGATTATAAGACACAATTTTTATATATAATATTTTACGTATTTTAAAAAATGTTAGATCTTGCAAAATTGAACTATTTTTAAATAAGTTGATGCTAAACTTAAGAGGTTGAATAAGTTGGTGGTCCAATTTGCCACCCCTAGATAAAATCCATTTTTAAGAGGTTGAATTTCTAATATAATTGCAATGTGATGATATTCTATATATACTACTATTAAACATGATCTATTACATGGTAATTTGTGACTACTTTAATTTTGGATACTTATTTGGTAATTTTAGGACAAAGCTAAACAAGTTGAATAAATCTATCTATTTCTTTTACAAGTTTAATCGATCCGTAGTGATAAATTAATATTAATAGAAAATAAAAATTAAGTTCATTTCATTCGCTTCACTCTTAAAGAAGAGAATTGTATTTTCAATTAAAAAATAAAAGAGAAGAGTGAATGCAATATCAACTTATAGATAAATTTAAGTTATCGGGTCAGTACGTCGTTCGGTTGGTGAGAGTGTAAGGGAATATGGTTAGAACTAGACTATGGCTTAAGAGTCGAATCCCCTCCATTATATATATATATATATATATATTCAATAAAAATATATAATAATTCACGTAATAAAAATTATAAAAAAGAGGGGTTCATTGGAGAAGAGCTTGGATAAGTTTGCTCTACTAAAGCTAATGACAAAATGGGATGTCACTTTGTGTGTCCAATTGAAATTGTAATGACAATTACAGAGTTATGTGTGGTCAAATTTTCTTTTTGGCTGATCAACATATACCTAACATTGCCGACAAAAACAAAAAAAAAAAGACATATGTAACCGTAATATGTCAGTTTGGCTTTGGGGCCTAAATTGGATAGCATGACATCGGACTTTCGGAAGATTATGAAATTTGATCAATTGGATATATATTATATAATGGAGAAGGGAATTTGAAAATAATAATGGCCAGTCACTAATTACCTGCACCATATCTCATAAGATAACGTCCCAAGTGCAAAAAGTCACCAGTAAAGAAATCGTGCATTAACTTTTGGTTCTTTCTTTATTGTCGCATTCCACTACTTTATTTTTGTGTATGTGTGTGTATTTTTTCTTCCCCATGAAAATAGGATTGAAATTTGAAACCCCAACCCTTCTTTTAAGAGAGCAGAAATACCATGACGTAATGGCTACATTGTCGGTAATGTTATAAGTTTCATTTAACGTTTTAATCTCAATTCTCTTGATAGAGCATGCGAAAAACTCTCCAACGAAGAAAATGGTGTAGTTAATGTTTGTTATTTTCTTAACGTCTTATTCTACCATTTTATTTATTTATTTATTTATTGTATCTTTGAAGATGGGATCGATATTCTCCAACCCTCCTCTTATAAGAGTAAGAGAAATATCATTACGACTGCAAAGATCAATAATGTTATGAAATTTTATTTGATGTTTTAATGTCAATTAATTCTCTTACAGAGCTAACTAATTTGTCGCAATTGCAAAAAGTTTCCAACAAATAAGATGGTGCATTAATTTTTTTTTTTTTTTGTTTTTTTGGAGAAATTATGGATTGACGGTCTGTACTATCAGCAAAAAATACTTTGCACCCCTAACTATCAATTATAACACATTGACCCTTTGACTCCCTGTACTATCAATTTGCGATAGATTTCATCCTTTTGTCAGTTAATCAAATATTCATTTAACAAACAGTAAGTCAAGTGTGTTACCATGAATGTATTTTTTCCGCCAGCATTAAGGGAATGTATGAATGCATTGATATTTTTCTGTTAAACAGACGTCCAATTAATTGACGGAAGGGTACATACTGTCACAAATTAATAGTTCAGGGGGTCAATGTGTCACAATTGATAGTTCACGGGTACAAAGTATTTTTTGCTGATGGTACATGGGATTAATCCGTAATTTTTTCTTTTCTCTTTAACATCACATTCTAATATTATTTATTTATTTATTTATTAATTTTTTTTTAAGAAGGTAGAATCAAGATTCAAACCCTTCAACCCTGTTCTTATAAGATGGTAGGAGAAATATCACTACGACTACAAGTAGAGTAATATTCTTAAGTTTTATTTGACGTTTTAATCTCAATTCTGTTGATAGACAGACCCGTCTAATCAGCGAAAAAGTCTCCAACATTGAAAATGGTACGGTCCATTTAACTTTCGGTTTTTTCTTTGGCATCTTATTCCAAAATGACAAAATATATGTTGGAATGGTTCAAATTCACCTTTTATTCCACTTTCCATTTGGACCACAACCACACATATATTTATATACATATAGCTGATCAAGTCTGGACTTTCTTACTGGAGTAAGCGTCAGCCCACTTAAGGGCAGCCATTGGATGAGACTGATATTGATCCAACGGTGATGAACAAATTCAACCAGTGCCCATCATTTTTCCAGTCAAATTTTGAATTTGATTTTGGAATGAGAGAGAAGCAATAAAGGAAAATCCAAGAGATCCATGCCAAACTCGAGTAGAGATCTTTTGTCCCACATTTGATATACTATTTCCTGTCCCCTCTCACAAAAGTCCACCTTGAAATTTTAAATATAATATTTATTAAAATGTGAGATTTTCAAAATGGACTTTTGTGAGAGGGGTCAAGAAATAGTACATAAAATGTGGGACAGAAGATCTTCACTCGCCAAACCCACCAAAGTATATTCCTAGTGTCGAAGAAGAAAGATACCACAGCAGCTACTTATATTATTATTATTATTTTTTCATTTTGCCCCCATTTACCGGGATATAACCATTTAGGATGTTGAACAGAGACTCCAAATTAAAGTCCAAATCTTTCATTAAAATATATGTAGCAGAACCATCTTCTATTGGTCTGTTCAAAATCATATTGATATCATCAAAGATTTTAACCCCTTTGTGCCATTTCTCAGTGTTTGAATAGCATTTAGACCCGCCTTTTTAAGTTGAATTTGTTCATCACCGTTGGATCAATATCAGTCCCATCCAATTGCCGCCCTTAAGTGGGCTGACGCTTACTCAAGTCAGGACATCCTGACCTAATCATCTCTCTCTCTCTATATATGTATATATATAATACAAGCGTACAGAATGGACCTTAAAGCAAGGATCAATATCATGAAAAATAAAAATATGACATGCAGGGATCATCGAGATTGCACATTTGGTACCCAACCAACTCAAATAATGCCAATTATACATAGGGACTCTCACTCTCCAACAATCAATGAAATATTAAAATAAAATAAAAAGTTGTTGGCGATTCTATTTTTTCAATAGTGACACTTCTCGAGAAAGACTAAGAAAGCGAAAGGAAAGGAAAGAAAAAAAAAAAGAAAAAAAGAGGAGGTATAGAACAATGTTTTGGATAAGATTGGTAGCGTATTTAGCGACTATATAGAGAGCATGAAGATGTATCCAATGAGTATATATAAAGAGAAAATATTTTAAATTATTGTAGTCCATAAGACCATAAGCATCATATTAAAATAGGTCACCCTTTTTTTTTGATTTATTTATTTATTTATACCTACAAGGGTTTATATATATATATTTATTTTTTTTAAAGCATAGCATCATGCTAGCATGATTGATCAAAATAATCACAGATATTCTAACTTTGGTTTGGTTGCTGAGCAAGTATGGTGTGGCTCAGCAGTCATTTGACCTTTTGGTCAATGTAAATAAGGTGTTTCGAAAAACCGACCGTTAGATTGAATATTATTCTTACATATGATAGGCATGCCAAAAATTATAGTGATCTGACGGTTGATTTATGAGATACAGATTGTGAAAAATTTTAACAGTTTGTATTTGATATACATTTCATTAATTTTTTTCACAGTTTGTATCTCATAAATCGACCGTTAGTTCACTATGATTTTTGGCATGCCTGTCATACATAGAAATAATATTCAATCTAACGGTCGATTTTTCGAAACACTTGATTTATATATATTGGCCAAAAGGCCGAATGGTTGCTGCGCCGCACCATACTTGCTAAGCAGCCAAACCAGATATTCTCACTCAACAATAATTTCAACCTTATCCCAAATTAATTGTGAATAATAAGACTCTCTTGATTATGTATATATTTTTTTCAGTTTATCGTGCAAGAAAGTTAAACTTAGGATCTTTTACTTTCAGGGAATAGTACCAAAAATCAATTATTCTACCCACCTCTCTTGAAATAAGGCACCAATAATTGTAGCACTAGCACTACATATGCCATATTACTAAAAATGTGCCACGTGCCTTGTGAGAGTGCTCGAGGACATCTACTTTAGAAGTAATCAAATGCAAGTAGTAGCTCCACCATTAAAATTGGGGGCCCAATAGAATACCCAACTCATTCATAAGGAAGCTCATTCGGGCTTATAAATTACACAATAAATAGTAATTTTTTTGAGAGGGAATAATGTAATCCCTTTGAACTATTTGTCCATCCCAATCATTTGTAATTTTTTACCATTTTATGAAAAAATACATTATTTTTAAGAAAACTAGCCACGTGATCTACTAGAAAACATCATTTTGAACAACTTTGTAGAAGAAAGTTTTTTCAAAATCTATCATTTAAGTAGACTTTTTGACCATTTATTATTTTTACAGAATATTTTGTAAAAAATGTCAAAAAGTCTACTTAAATGATAGATTTTGGAAAAACTTTCTTCTACAAAATTGTTCAAAATGATGTTTTCTAGTGGATAAAGCAACTAGTTTTCTTAAAAACAATGTATTTTTTCATAAAATAGTAAAAAATACAAATGGTTGGGGTGGATAAATAGTTCAAAGGGGTTGCATTATCCGCTCCCAATTATTTATTTTTCCTTAAAACTCTCAATTATAAGGAAAACGGAATTCGAACTACTTTGATACTTTATCAACGGGCTAGTTAGTACTTTCCACTTCCATCTAATAATACATATCTCCAATGCATTCATATTATTGGATGTGTCAGCCAAAATTTGGCACCTCAAATTGTATCATTATTAAATTTTAGCATATATGTGCTCCAATGCATTAATGCTATATATTGTTATTTTTCACTTTTTGGAGGGAAAGTATGACGTCGTACAAATAAAATTTTCCATTTGAGGTGTAAAATTTGACAATCCTATATGCCAATGCCACTGCAAAAATTTGGCACTCGAAATGGCATACCATTTGAGCAACCGATTTGGGTGCTATTATCAAGTGTTGACAATGACTTTTCGAATGGCATTTCATTGGAGATGTTGTTATGCATTTAATACCAATTCAAAGAAAGAAAAACCTAAGATGCTCCTCGCTTTTGCATGGAAAACTAAAAGGTTAGAGAGGTGGAAATTATTGCTGCTGGTCCCCCCATGATCTAGTGTTGTTCAAGGCCGCAACCAAATTCTGGCCCTGTGGGATCCATGCCCATTATAACTGAGGCCCATTGGCAGGTTTTTCATTGTGAACATTTGGTCGGGGTGAGGGGGTCTGGTCCTGTGTGGATTTGGTGAAGGGTGCGGTTATTGCATAAAACCCTTCACCAAACATTTGGTGAACATTAGGTTCATGGAGAGTTTCTCTCTACACTCCAAAGCAAAAAATTTAAAAATAAAAAATAAAAAAATAAAATCCTACTTCTCCCTCTTCTCATTTTCTTTCTTCTCCTGTCCATCTTTCATTTTTCCTTTAACCCCTTTTCTTTTCCCATTTCATTCAATCTCATATAAACTAACATCATTGTTGTATTTGGATAAAAATTTAGCTTATAGAGTTTTATCTTTCATCTTTCAACCAAACAATGATTTGGATAATAACTTTTTTGCATTTTTTAAATTTGAAAATTTTATCTTTTTATTTTTGGAACTGTTTGGTTGGAAGTGGATGAATATTTTTATAATGGTCGGTGGTTATCCACTGAACAGAGGGGCTATGTTTGATGGATAACAACCGAACGCTACGAATATATTTTTGGGTTGGGTGTAGAAATAAATTGTATTCAAATTAAAATGGGGTTAGGGGTATTTTAGAAAATTTATGGAGTTTAGTTATAAAATAGTGGGGTCTGCTAAGTAATGGGCCTATGAAAAGAGGAGATTGGATTTTCATGGTCGGCCCATCAAATTTTGGGCTATGTCCTTCAAAAACAGTGTAATTTCTCAAACCATGCAGACAGCTCGAGTCCTAGATTTGGTGGTTCTATGTATCTGTCAAGTGGGTGTACATACAAAATTCACTTGAAACTCTTCGATCAATACGAGATTGAGTGTACAGAATCTCTTTGAGAGAGAAATCATGAGAAATAATAATAAAACGAGCAATGCTATATATTTTATAATTATTTTTTAAATTTAATTATTTTCTCCTTCTATACATGATGATAGCTGTATTGACATGAAATTGTCATATTAACTTACGCTACATTATCAAAGTATATTTATTATTTTAAAAGAAAACACTAAATACTATGACATGAATTGATTGACACTTAGCATGACATATATACTATGGATCTCAACTGTGATATATATATATATATATTAATACGTATATTGACATAGGAGATTACATAATAAAAATTAGAAGCATTCTTTCTAAGAGATGGATGTATTGATGTGCAATATTGGAATACTGTCACATAAATGTAAAACAACAATGCTATATTCCATCTGCCTATTTAACTAATATATGTCTACATGTACTCTAATTTGCAATATAATTTGTCGTTTTTATCAATAAAAATAGTGTTTTAGGGCGCGAGTTTGGATAAGTTTTTACTTTCTATTTTCTTACTTTTAAAAGTAAAAAAATCGAAATTTTTTATATTTTTTTTTAATGTAAAATTTTGGTAGTTATTTTTAAAAGTTGAAAATTTCTTGCTACCTCAATATTTAAAAGTAAGTATTAAAATTTTTATACTCAAAATTTTCATCTTTTTATTATTATTAAAAAAAAAAAAAAAAAAACTTATCGCAACAGCATTGTCCCAAGAAAATAAAGCCTGGCTCTACGTGACCATCTGGACCAAATTGATTATTAAACTGGGATTTTCTCATTGGCTATGTGCTGTCTATCACATGATGAGAAAATCCATCAATATTTGCAGTGGCTGACAGGGTTCTTCTGACTCGATCAAATTGGTATCTATAGCAAAATAATTAAGCTAAAAGTGCAATATATTGCCTTTTCCATTTAACAATACCCACTTATCTACCTACACGGCTACACCCTTTAATTTCTCTAGCTACCAAAGAAATACTGACAGCAATACTATCACTTTTTAATATTTCTTTTCCTCCCTTCAAGATACCTGTGAACTTCCAACTTTAGATGTACACTTCTTTTAGTTCTTTATGCTCTCTCTCTCTCTCTCATGCACACTTCTTTATGCTCTCTCTCTCTCTCATGCAGGCTAGCTAGCTAGGTTAATTGGTTTGCTTTCTCGTGATGTTCTTTAGATCGATATCTGTTGTGTTGTGTTGGGTTGTGTTTGTTTTGGGACAAATCTATCAGAAACGTAACAAAAGTCATTTTCTATGAAAAAAATCATGTTCTTCCCACGAAAAAGAGAGAAGCCTAGGTAAGAGCAGGCCTAGTATATATGGTTGGAATGGAGCGTCACGTGAATGCCCATGTTATTTCACTGTGGGAGTATCTGAAAATTACCTCACCAAAAACAGCCTTTTTACAAAGTAAAAATTACCATGCTTTTTTCTTTTATCCATGGGTTTGTAGGTTGTTTTTGTTTTAATTTTTAGTAAATGGAAAAAATTATCCAAAAGTCTCTCACAATTTTCAAATTTACTGAGAGGTCTACACAGTGAATATTTTATCGAAAAGACGAAATTGCCCTTAAGATGGT
>JAESVK010001317.1:1462641-1492585 GCA_017140935.1 Hamamelis virginiana
TTGCCACGTGTCCAGATTTCATTGGGCAGTTATTTTAATGGTAAACAGGTTAATGTTTTCCCAAATCATAACTGCCTCTGTTATGTCATTCTAGAATACTTTGAGATGTTGGGAATTTGAAACAGAAAAAATTGACATAAACAATAAGTAAAAAAGCAGTGAGTAAAACTGATATCTATTAGACACTATTAATAACAGATAGAAATGTGATGATATTGTTACGTGAAGATCAAAATGAAATTCACAAATTTTCAATAACTCTTGCTTTCAAAAGATTAAATTCTCTGCATCATAAATTGTTTTCAGAACATTAAAACCTATTATTGGTTAACCTTTACATCACATTCTAAACCCAACTCTGCCCATCACAAAAATTTAAAAAAAAAAAAAATTGTTAAAGAGAGAGTTAATATTGATATAAAAATAGGAAATGGTCCACTATAAATATGCTTGAATTCAGAAAAAAATAAATATGCTTGAATTCTTCTTAGCCTTTAACCTTCAGATCAATGAAATTGGATGTTTCTTTACAAGAATCATGTCAACCAAGAGTGTATCTTTATATTAGCTGTCTACCTACCAAAATTGTAGTGTGTAATGAAGATATAAAACATTTCAATAAAACTATTTGAATGCAGAAAAAACTCAAACCATGATATCTCCCTATGCCCATAGGTGAGGCAACAGGGGAGACCCTCTCGATTGAAGTTTCCCAATTTTGTGTTGTCTTTTCACTTCTCATTGGTTGCATAAAGCTTATCACAATGTTTATTAGTTATCGGCTTTCAGCATCCTAATACTCTTCTTAACAAATATACCCAATAGTGGCACTTGTGATGGAAAAGGGTACAAGAACGATCTGGTCAATAAACTGGGATGCCAAATTGCCGGCAGCTCTCTAGGGCATGGAAGATCAAATCATACGCACTACGCATTATTTCTTGCTCTTATTTTTGTTCAATTTCTCCTCAACCTTTCATATTCACAATATATATGATCATCTAGATCTGCAACAAAAACACTCAAAGGACATCAAATTCACCAAAATAGGGGTTATTAAACCCCCTCAATAACTAAATCAGTCAACAAAAATTGGGGCCGCTAACAGGAGGCATACATATGAGGAACTCCAGAACCATGTGAGGAGAGAGAGAGAGAGAGAGAGAGAGAGAGGATGATATTGTTGAGAAGATAAAGTGGGTAGAGATAGAAAACATTCTAGCACTGACCTGTGAAGAATGCCGAAAACCTGTGCGAACTGCGAAGACGGCCACTGGTTGGATTTAGAATGTGATGATGATGAGAAGAGAGAGTGGGTTGAGAGAGAAAATATGAGGAGTTAGGATTTTTTTTTATTAAAATAGGTTGGGGAACATCAATATGGCGCTGTTTTGTTCTGTATGGGTTCAAAAAAAATAACGGAACGGCATTTAAGCCTTCCACATGGTAAAATGCAGCCTTACTATGTCGTTTTGATATGTGATCAAAATCTAGCCGTTGGATTAGCCCCATTTTGACGTGTCAGCTTGCCATTAAAATGCAAGTAGATGCTAGTATGGAATGAGGCAAGCAGAGGATCCCAACGCGCCTAAGCCTAGTCCTAGTCCAATAAAGATAAAAAGTTGATAAAGCAATTACAATTTTTATTTTTATTTTTTATTTTTTTTATGTCAAGCAATGAGGTGTTCGAGTTGTCAGACCAGATAAACTCTTTCGGGTTCAAACTGTGTCTATAATAAATTGATTCTAGCCCTAACTAGTGGCTGGTTGGTCAAGAGAGTTTTAAACTCGGCATGTATGGGGGTTGGACTTAAATTTCCTGGGCCAAAGTGTGGCCTGCCTTACCTGCCTTGCCCAAAGTGTGGGCCACATAGGTTGGGCTGGGCAGGCTACTTGCCTGTGGATGCCCCTAATTTTAGGCATGGAAAATACTACTATTCTCATCAATATTTTTCCCATCTGATGTGGCAATGCCGCATCACCACACCATCTTAAAATAATACATTTTTGGTGATGTGGCAACTAATTATCAACTGTCGGAAGAATAGAATTGCTTTATTAGTGAAAGCTAGACTCAAAGATCCCCTCATTTACCATGATATATTGCACATGGCAGACATTTTTACCTACGATTTGAATGCAGTAAGATACCAAAATTGGATGGTTTCAAGCCATCACAAATTATCAAAGCCATTTTTTTTTTTATTTCAATGATAGCTGTACCACTTATGCCATGTTGGCCACTGTGTGGTTCAATTCATGTTCTAGTGTGCCAATCTTTAAAAAGGCTAACATTCGGCCTCATGACTGAGAAACTTCCAACCCAACACTGCATTTTTGGGCCGGGTTAAGTCCCAGTTTGCCCGATCCAATTTCAGCCCACTGCAGGAAACGGCAGCTTAATTCAAGAACATCACATATTCATGGAATTAAGATTGGAGTGACAGATGAGGTGGCATGGCAGCCAATCATTACGCATCTTGGCTTGTCCATCATGAGTCATGATGCATGCCTCATGTGTAACATCATTATATGGAAATTCACAACATTATATTCTTGTTTTTTGCCTTTTGTTTCGAGAAGCAACAGATGGGGACCATAATAAGTTTCTTTATCCATGATTTGCATGCATGCAGTTTTGCCTTTTTATCCATCTTTTTATGTTTAGACTTTCATTCTGGCTAGCTTTGTCATTTGTTCTTATCCTCTTGCATTTATTGATCTACATAATGGAAGAAAAATATATACATATAGGAATGCTAGGGTCAGGTTTAACTAGATGGAAGTTGTGTTACGTCATCTTAATTATAACTATATATTTGTATAGTATATTTTGAAAAATCGATTGTTGGATTTGATAGCCCTCTTATGTATGCCATGTTTGCCAAAAATCACAGTGATTCAATGGTCAGTTTTTGAAAAATGAATGACTTTTTTATCCTTCAAAATGTTACAATTTTTTCACCGTTTGTTTTTTTTGAAACAGATCATTGGATCACTGTGATTTTTGGCAAACATGACATACATAAGAGAGATATCAAATCCAACGGTTGATTTTTCAAAATATATTGTGCAAATGGTTGTAGATGATCTAATGCAACTTGTATCAGGTCACCTTAACATTCCTCTGTATATATGATTTCGTCTTTGAGCTAGTAGATATGTTAGTTGTTAGTTGTCTTTATGATATGTTGGTTAGAGTTACGATATGCTGGCAATGATGATGATGACAATGATTTCAACAATCCACCATTTCAGTTCAAGTTATGAAGCAAGGATCAGTGCTATAATTTCACGAGCAAAGGTGACGAAATCCTAACTATCGATTAGGGTTTCATCCTTTAATTTATCAATCCTTTGCTTTTCCTCCTCATGGATGCTATATATTGCAATGGTAAAGCAAGAATAAAGATCATAGTCTTAAATTAAATTACTTGTGATAAACCCTAAAATGGAAGAATCCTTGAACTAGGCTATGAGTTTTTTTACCGGTACGGAGGCTTGTTGTGACCCTTAACCACAATCGAGTCCCGATCTAGTAAGCATATACTGATCATGAAACTCATAGGAAACTGTGGGATGTATATTTTGAAAAACCGACCGTTTGATTAAATATTATTGTTATGGATATCACGTCTGCCAAAAATCACAGTGATCCAATATAGACATTTCAAAATACAGACAGTAAAAAATTATGATCGCTGAAAACTGTTACAGTTTTTTTCAGTGGCATATCTGAGAAACCGACCGCCGTTAGATCACTGTAATTTTTGGCATCCCTGACATACATATGCATAATATCTAATCCAATGATCAGTATTTCAAAATATGCATCCTACAATCACCTATGAGTTTCATGCGAAAGTCTAGGATCATTTCTGTGTCTTTGTTTGCATGTCCACATGATCATGTGTATATGTTTTTTAAATTAATTATGTAACATGGGTAATGAGACATATTAGTATTGTCCTATTTTTATACTATTAATCAGTGTATATACACACACACACGTATCCACATTCATATCCATCCAAAATTTGTAATGCTTGATATTGCAACTTGTGAATCCTCACGAGTGGTACGAGGCTAAATTCCATACCTTTTATGACGCACGGATCAGTCTGTTGAGAATCTAGTACAGTTTGTACATAATCTGCATGAACTTTCCCATATCACCATTTTTATAGTCAACACTTTGGTTGCAAATTGCATCCCAAGCCCTACTGCTGCAATTTGCTCATTAATGGCAACGAAAAAGTAGCCCACTATCTGTTCAAATACAGATATTTTGCAGCCTGTAAAGGGACCTTTCTTTTGATGATCGATTCAATCTCTTTGAATTGAATGATATTCTTCCTACTAATTACAACAAAATCCACCCCCTTGCTGTTGAACTATTTATAGCAGCCTACTATTAGAAGAAACTGTTTAATTCATGCATGTTCTACAAAGATATGATACCCGAATCACTTAGCTAGAAAGAAGGATAAGAATCATCCAATCCATTCTCTCTCACATATGGTATTGTAGTTTTCCGATACTGTTATATTTTTTCTCTTCTTTCACTTGTTAGAGCAACTCGACCAATGGTAAGATCGATATATACGATCCATTTATTACTTGGATCCAAATCCATTTTTAATTTAGATGTAAATGTATAGACATGTGGATCCAAGTGCTAATCACTCTCTCTCTAACAGAATGAGAAAGGGCTCCGAAAGGTGGTCTCTGATGTCTCCACCGAGATAAATAAATGTCGGAATGACATGGAAATCATCGATGAAGTGAAGCAAGCGGAATGTGAATGCTGTGGGCTCAAAGAGGATTGCACCCCAGATTATATCTTACAAGTTAAGGATTCTTATTCGGGTAAATGGGTTTGTGGGCTTTGTTCGGAAGCTGTAAAAGAAAGACTAATGCGTGCTCCTAAAATTGCCATGGAAGAGGCTGTGAGCTCTCACAGGGCTTTTTGCCACGACTTCAACTCTACTACTAGACTCAACCCAAAGCTCTCCTTAACACGTGTATTGAGGGATATAGTGAAAAGAAGCTCTAGCAATAGAAACTCTGAGAACTCCTCCATATCAGAGCTTGCTCGAAGTAGTAGCTGTTTTCCAAGGATTGATCTCAACATAAAATAAATATTTCTCAGAAACTGACCTTAGGACGATCACTGTAATTTTTGAAATGCATGACATATATAAGTATTGTATCTAATTCAAAGGTTAGTTTTTCAAAATACGTATGTATCTTACAATTATTTATTAGCTCCGTGCTTACTTTTGCTTTTAGTTAAAGTATATATATGCTGATAGGATCATATATATATATATATCTTGGAATTAAGATCCTTGAGCTTTATTATGCATGGTGGATTTAATTATTTGAGTACAATATAAAAACTTCAATGGATTCAGTTATTTTTTATTTTAGTAACTTCACGTAGAGGAAATGAAGGATTTAATGTAACTTAGAGAGGATATATATGAGGGTTGTTAATTCCTTGATCAGGAGTTGCTATTTAATTTAGCTAGAATTTTTAATAAATATATTTTTTATTTCTTCTATCTGATGTGCATGCATTGTATAAAGTAAAATGAAACTGATTGTTGTACATTGCAGGGAATGCACTCACCCTTTAAGGCAGCAAGCTCTCCAGCCTAGGTCCAAATTATAAAACTGATGGATGCAGCGGAAACTACGATGACTAACTCTCCATAAAGCAAATAACCTTCTCTTAACCTGTTAGACTTATCAATATTATTAATTATGGTTATCGTACTTTCTTCGTGGAAAGTTAGTCATATATATCATGGTTTTCACTGCATTAAAATCGAACTAGGCTGAATTTAGGGTTGTGTGAACAAGGCGCGTGTATATATATATATATATATATTGGATTAAGTCTATGAACGAGTTCAAGCTTAGAAGGGATGCAAGGCCAGAGCTTACTGAAAATTTATCGTACTAAGGGCCTATTTGGGATAACTTCTACTTTTGCTTTGAAGCAGAAATAGAAAAAAATAAGAAATCTATTTAAATAGAAGGTCAGATAATTTGAAAACTGTATTTTAAAAGTGATGTACTATCTGTTTGGATACCTTATGATAAAGCTGCTTATAATCTTGAATTGATACTATTACCTTTGCATAAGAGAGCTTTATTATCTACTTGGCAATAAAATTATAAATAAGCTATATATATATATATATATTCCGAGGAACATTTATGCATATAATACTTTAAAAGGTTAATGTATTTTTAATCTTCTTTGCAATTGTCACTCTAATTACTAAGGCGGTTGAACTTTTTACAAGCCAGTACTATTTTTCTTTTATGCTTTTTTTTATTATTATTATTAAATAGCAATATTTAATTTCTAAAGAAAAAAATAAAATTTCTTTTTGATTTTTTACTTTTCTCAAATTATCAATGTATGATTTTTTAGCAAGAAAATTAATAGGTCATGTTTAATTTTTTTGTTAAGAAATTAAATATTATTTATTTTAAAAAAGTAAAAAAGTGAAAATTTTCTTTTAAAAATTTCAACCAAACGATGCCCAACTTAACAACTCACTCCAATCAGAGATAGGGCTAGCTAATGGGGACGTAGTGCTTCACTTTCAAAATGCCTATCCTAGCTAAAGATGTAAGAGTTGTTTTAAAATTGATCCAAGGTCAATTTAATTTCTTCTAAAATATACCCTACTCTCTAGTTTACTCATGTATGACTAAATATTAATGCGTTCAAAGCTAAAATTAAGATGATAGGGTCAGCATATAGTGTTTGTTTTGAAATTTTGCAAACTAGCTTATGGAAACTTGAACGTTGGGCTTTGTTTGGTAGTATAATGGGCTAAAGGCTGGCCTGGGCAGGTACTGTAGCCAATTGATAGCTACCTTCACTGGCTACATATATATGTTGGTACGTGGTCCAAAGTCTAATATTTGTAGCTAGGGTTCATGCTTATCATTGAGTGCAATAAGTGGTAGAATGGTCCCAAGTTCCTCATTTTTCCAAATCCTTGTGCCATTTTCAACCAAATTAGTTAAGCCTAGTAGGTGCAAAGTCTCATATAGCACGTGCAATAATACACTTAAATCGATCGATCGATCACTAACTTTAGGATTTTAAATCATGGACCACCGTACCCGTTCCAGAATTGCATGTGAGTTTGTGTTGATCAATATTCATTTGATCCAACGGAAATCGATCGAATTTGACAAGGACATCATGAGATTAATTCATGCATGATTACAGATTGTCAAAGGTAGCTAGGGCCAGGCCAACTTGATAAAAACTCTACATGAGACCGACCTTTGATATTTCATTGTATGTTTTCTAGTTCCATTAGATAAATAAAATTAGGATTGATAATATATAGGGGTTCTGGATGAGTTAAACTAGCTTGATTGGCACATCACGTACTTGGGACGTTCGAGCTACATTTTTTTTTTTTCAATAAATTAGTAGCGTTAGTGGTTAGTTATTAGTTGTTAGAAGGGAGGGGAGCGGAGCGAAAAATGAGCCAATTTTCATTTATGAAAAATAGATCCCATAACCTTATTCCATAAAGGGAGAGACGTGAATTATTGAGTCAAACTTCATGTTTGGACTAAACTACATATTAAGACAATAGTGAATGAAGCGGATGAGTCAAAGCTACCTTGTTTAGCATTGGACCATTTTGCATTAACTTTTCTTAAAATCATTTTTGGACTTTAAAATTCCATTTGGTTGGTGTAAGGTGTGGGATGGCTGAGCTGGTAATTACTTTTAGACGACTTGAAAGATAATAGAATGGATGGCAAAAATTTTATATTAAAAGTGATTGTGGTAAAAGTTAGGGGGCTAACTTTTGATACGATCACTTCTATTATAAAGATTTTGATATGTGAAGGCATGATTTGAACATAATTTTAAAGAGATATGTGAAGAAATAGTTTATTAAAAGTGATTTTAAAAAAATAATTAACACCATTAATGGGCTTGGGTTGATTTAGGGTGATTTGATTTGACTATTTTACTTTGGAAACGTTTGCATCCTAACAGGTTGCTTGATATGCAAATTTGGTGATGGATTAAATTTGTTGCACTCGAGTGACTTTCATTTTGTATATATATATATTTTTAAATTGGAATTGTATGCCACTAAGCCTTCATTTGGATTTGGGGAAGAGGATAGGAGGGAAAGGAAAGGAAAGACAAAAAGTAGCCTAAAAGGAATTTGAAATTCCTAAATTAAAATGAAAATATTATATTCAGTTGTTACAAAAACTCGAAAAATTTGTGAAATTAATGAGAATCGTTGCAGGATTTTAAAGTCCCATAGAAAAGAGAGAAAAACATGAATGAATCTTCGGATATTAGTGTGGTACGGGTCAAGTATCCTCTGATAGTCAAAATAGTATCATTGTGAAAGAGATGAATGGATCGAGAACAGAATGAGTTTAGGGTTACGTTTAGGAGTTTCTATATACTGTTGCCCTCTTGGGTTGGGTTTTGTCTGATTGCGACGCGTATGACTACCTGTCACTTAATAGTTGGTTGGGAGGCTGTAAAGGGAATGTTTTGTTTCAAAGTAAAATATGTATATATAGGACATTATCAATGATCAATTTTTTTAAAAAGTCAACTTAATTAAAGAAATTAACCTAGGAGGCTTTAAATTTAGCATAATTTTCGGGCTGAATCTGAATCCCAGATAGTTCGAGCAGTCATCTAAAAGGATATATGATGAATTACGGCTTCTTTTAATGAGGTCATTGAAGCTAGCTAGGGCTAGGGTTAATGTGACAATATGATTCATTTGTTGAAAATTTTGGAAAGGGTACAGTGTTCAGTGCATGCCAAATTTTAGTCCAACAAAGTCATAAATACACATTATTTTCAACATTATTTGTGAATGCGTACATATGAATTTGGCACCGACGATATCACGGAATTGACGATGATTCTTGATGGAATAAGATTGTTTTGACTTTGGACACAAAAAGCCTTCTCAAAGTATACATCAAATCTCAAGTTCTTCATCAGATATTTCCTCAATAAAGTCGCAATTTATTTATGAAAAAAATAAATAAAATTCATTCATTAGCGGGTTGACAAATTTTTCAAGCCGACATCAAAAGGAGATGTAGAAGATATTCACGTACTCTGTCAGCATATGCTTATATAACCTTATGTAAACATTAAAGTGAATAGATAATTGTGGGATACTATACATATTTTGAAAAAACTGACCGTCGGATTAGATACTATACTCTTATGCATATCATATATGCCAAAAATGACAGTGATCCAATGGTTGGTTTCACGGAAATGTCATCGAGAGAAACTGTGATAATTTTTAGTGATCACGGTTTTTTATGATCTATATTTTAATAATTGACATTGAATCACCGTAATTTTTGGTGTACGTACATGACATCATAAGAAGAATATCTAATCCAACGGTTAGTTTTTCAAAATAATTATCTCACAATTATTTATGTATTTCATCCTTACATATATAACTTATGTAAGCATATGCTTATAAAATCGGGACTTAATTATCACTCGATCTACTACAGAAGCCATATATCATGACACAAAATTTCCCAACCCTATATATGCCTTTGTATCATACTACGGAGACTTAATTAAGCCACTAATTAAGAACTTCATACTACGCTTTTGAAATGCTTCTATATAACCATAATATACCTCATGAGTTGGTCACTTTAATTTATGCCCCCCGTGAGCCTCAATTTGATTAATTGACCTAATTAATTTTAATAATCCATTCACACACCCTTATTAGTGGACCCTTGCGCCTGACATTTATAGAATATTTTAGCTGCACATATCGATGTTCAATTAATTAATTAACAATCCTGATTTAACCAAAGTATTATTAAAGTTGTAACTGAGTGATCAGACTGGACCACTAACTAAGAACATGAAGCCCTACAAATTTTAAAAGAGATAGAGATCCTTATTTTATGGAAATGGGTCTGCTCCACGTCACGCATACCTCACTAAATTAAGGGGAAAAAGGAACATTAAAAAACCCATAAAGATTTTAAGATTTGTATACAATAAAATTAAAAGTGGTTTCTACATTAATTAGTATAAGTACAAATGATCGAAGCACTAAACCTAGTTTTGGATCGATGCTTATACTCTTTACAGCATAGTGGCATAAATGAACTTTTCAATATTATCTACAAAGGAGATGATGTGAATTAATGGAAATTCATCATGCTGTTGCTGTATATATTTATTATTATTAATTAAGATTAAAAAGTACTCAAAAGAAATTGAAAATCAACGATAATTAAATGCGGATTTCGTTAATTAATTATATGTTAATTAATGTAGTGATCGACATCCGTGCATGCGCACCAGAGAAGTGGAATATGAGTATGTGATCGACTAGGGAATATTGATCGATCGATGTTGGAAGCCAACTGCTGATTCTATGTACGTTGATTCGATTTGATTTAGTGAATGATTTAACTGATCACGACTAACAATTATATGCTCTCATATTTTAAAAACATAAGAAGCAAAATGGAAAGAAGGAAGGGTTAAATGTTATATACCCATAATTCCTAGTAATATATGAGCATTTTATTTTACTAGGTCCAAGGATCTTTTTAACGTAACAAATAGAGGAAGAAATTTGGAAATCTCGGCATCTCATTGTATAAAATTAATGATCCTTATGATATAAAGCTCCAAACTCGAGGACTTTTCAATAATTTTAAAAAAATAAAATTACGCAGTCTATCCTGGCGAGTTGGAGCTAATACTTATATATATGCATGTCATGCATACAAAAAATTACAGTAATTCAACGGTTAGCTTTTTAGAAATTTTGCTGAAAAAATTAAACTGTGATAGTTTTCTACGGTCACATTTTTGCACCATCTACAATTAGTTAAAAGCATAAAGCCCATAGTCATCTCACGTATATAGGATAAAGACTAAATATATAATTTTATATTAATATATTTCACAATACCTACCACATGCATTTTTTCACCAACCCCATCCATTGAGCTTGGTCTCACTTGAACTTGGCTCTAGCTTGTTTAGCAATTGAGCTTCAATGACATGTCTTGAGTTAGTCTTATTTAAACCCGTGAATTGATCGAGGTCAAACAAGTTGGCTAATGCCTAACACATCAAACCCAACTTATTTTCAAGTGGCTGCTATTTAATTACTAATCTAATACTAACCATCAATTTAATCCGATAAGACTCACTAGTGAAAAAAATTGGCTTTAAAAATCATCCGACCGTCCGTCAAAGTGGCAAAGCCAGGTAGGGTTTGAATCCCTTTTGAGTTTATCAAAAAACTACTTGCCTATCACTTGAAAAAAAAAAAAAAAAAAAAAAAAAACCCCTTTCTTGCAAACCCCACTAAATACCCATTTGTCCTTCCAATCCCACAACCATAGAAAATAGAACTATAGTACTTATAGATTCCTAATGGCCTCCATCTTTTTAATTTATATCAATAATGCAGTGGTTCCATCACACGCACACCCAAATGAATAAATCATGCATATTAATTAAACAAATGGGTCCTCAGTTAAGTACGTTCTAGTGCTACATGATTTTTATCTATGGTTTGATACATAATTTGCATAATTCAATGTGAGACATATACTTTGAGAAATCAATTGGTGGATTAGATATTTTGCTTGTACACATTATATATGACAAAAATCACGTTAATCCAATCGTCACTTTTTTAAAAATGTCATAATTTTGAAATAAATGGTGGAACCTGTCAAAGTTTTTCATAACTGATTTGAAAAACCAGATGAATATGATTTTTGACATACAAGATATGTATAAGCAGAACATCTAATCTAATGGCTGATTTTTTTAAATACTTTTGTAATGTTGAGTTTTACATACCATGTGCCAAATTATAGGTAAGAAGTATGTATCACTGAATTTAAACCTAAATAAAAACCTATAGAGAGAGAGAGAGGGGGGAAGAGAGAGAGAGAGGCCCAAAGGTATTGTTTAAATGGAGAAATAAAGAAGTGGGGATGGGGATGGGGATGGGGATGGGGATGGGGGGTTGAAGGAGAGAGAGAGAGAGAAAAGGAGCGAAAAACCCTAGAAAATGGAGATGAGCAAAGCATGCTGGGTGCGACAAAGACCACACACTGTATATTCCTTCGAGAAAGAGATTGTGGGTCCCTAAAGGTTAAGGGTGCGCACGAGCATTGTGTATGTAACGTAAAGACATACTACTTTTTCTTTTCATTCCTTTGCTTTGCCCCTCTCTCTCTCTCTCTTTCTATACTCTCTCTTTCTACTTTATAAAATCTCTCCCGTCCCCTGCTGTTCTTCTCCTTCTTCGTTGCCTCACTCTGAAACTCCAATATGTATGCGTGTGTGGGACAATTAAAGCTGCTTTATCTCTCTCTCTCTCTCTCTCTCTCTCTCTATATGTATATACCTCTCCTTCTCTCTCTACTGAGGAGGAGAATCCAAGATAATAATGCAAAGCGTCAAACAAAAGGGGTTCAAGAATATTTCTCTTTTACCTGCATGAAGTGCATCTCTTTTGTCTTCTAAATAGTCCTCGGGCTTATGATAAAATTACCAAGGGACCAAGCCCAGTTCAATAATATGAATTAGTAAGTTGTAATAATTTTGTCTGACAAGACTTATATAGACAACCAATGACAACACATAGGTGGATGCTTTAATGATTAGAGAAGCTCCAACCAAATTTAATTTGCATATAGAAACTAAAAATAAAAAAATTAAATTAAATTAAAAATAGTATTCTTTTGGTTTATCAAAAGATTTTTTTTTTAAGAGGTAAAGGTTGAATGTTGCTAACTTGGTATGAAAATGGTTTTGAACTAGACTTTGATCTAACTCTCGCGAAATCTTTGAAAATACAGGAGGTACGTGGTTGGTAAATTAATTTGACTTGTATAAGTCAATATATTCTTAAAAAACAATTTCGGTAACTCCACATTAAAATGATTGATTTAGATTCAACAAATTTATCAACAAGTGCAAAACAATACTATTTAAGGTAGGTTTATTTCATAGTTGATCAAGAAATTCAAGTTTGAGTTCACAATTACTCCTATAATTACTACCATAACAATCGCTACCACCTTCTCCACCACAACCTTCATTCTATATTGTCATTCTAGATTCACCAACACTATAACTAACTGTTCATATCTATACTATCTATAGAGCGAGAAGGCTGACTTCGTTTGGTCACTTTTTTTTCCAAAAAATGCCCCTATAAAAAATAGAAGTAACACATGATATTAACACGTACTATTTTAGTAAATTTCCAAATAGATATACATTAAATCAACCTTAACTCCTTATTTTATGGGATTTCAAAATTAGCAGTTTAGAATAGATAAAGCAAGCAGCCCGAGTTCGTCTCTTCTACTTTCTTTTCCATATTTGCCCAATTCAAGAATAAAATCCAAACAGTACTTCACACTTAGAAGAAAGGGTTATACATGTAATTTCCTCACCTTAAAACTTCTTCCCATTAGTTTTATCCACGTAGGAATGAAACCACAATCCTATCTTCATTTTCTGAAAATCTAACCGTCAAGGCCTCCACGTCTCTATGAATCTAACCGTTGAATGTGGGCCGATTGCTAGGGAATTAGTCTATTCTCTTAAATTTCAATGATACTTTTATTTTTTACTTTGTTTATATTTCTCTTGAAGGTTTTTTTTCCCCATTTTCTCTCTGTTTTACTTCTGAATTCCCATAAAAAAAAAATTGTTTATCACAGTAATTGTGTTATGTTCTATTTAATTGATTAGAAAAATACATAATAATTAGTGAGTTAATAAAATGTTTAATGAAAAAATTAAAATTATAAATCTCAAATGAATGTTATTAGTGAGTTAATAAAATTTGATAAAAAATTAAAAGCATATGTTAATATTTCAAAATTTTCATACTAAAAGTTATTGTGACAAAAATTATAAATATCAACCGTGAAAAATCCAAAGGAGGTAACATCAGCACTAGGTCGGTTAGTATTTTAATTGCAACCATCCAATAACTTATATGTTAGTTTGATAATATATGTCCTACTAATTATTTCAATATACCAATTATTTTGTTATCATGATTGAAAACATAAATTTATGTTATGTGCTTGAGAAGAACCAGTTAGCAAATTGACCCAAAAATAAATAAATAAATACACTACAAATGCTTTATTGTTAGGTCACATTAAATTTTTGTTGTGGAGATTTGAGAATCACTAACATAAACTATCTGTTGATTTTTTATTTGAACTCATGTATCCTAATTTTCTTACGAACAAAAAATATATTTATGGTTGAATTACATCCCAAGATAACCATCACAAATTATTATGATACATAAAAAAAATTAATTTTATGTTCAACTCTAATGCATTAAAATAATTTAAATTTTTTTAGAGTTGAATCACCATCAATGTGCCAATATATTTACTTAATTTAATTAATCTTTCATTTTATTAATTTTATGATTTATAAAAAAAATTAATTTTATGTTCAACTCTAATGCATTGAAATAATTTATATTTTTTTAGAATTGAATCACCATCAGTGTGCCAATTTATTTAATTACTTAGTTTAATTAATCTTTCATTTTATTTTTTTAAGAACAATTCAAACAATTTTTGAATTAGTTATATTTCGAACATATATGTTTACAGTACCATTCCCATTCACAATCCTTTAATTATAAAAAAAATACAAAAACTCTCATGTTAAATGATTTCGCGTTACGTACAAATAGAAGTTGCACACGCATTGCGTGTGCGCGGTTTCTAGTTGTTGCTAATGCCAACACCACCGTCGATATCATTGGAACCTGGCCTACTAATGTCACTCCAACTAATGTTACTACTCTAGTATAACCACCCTAATTTTATTACAATGTCCCTGATAGAAACAACATTGTTATTATCATCATCGCCGGCTACTACTATCGACTCTATATTCTTTTTAAGTAAACGTGCACAAAATGGTAAGATAATTATGATATATATATATATATATATATATAATTCATGAATAAGAGGATTTTTCTCTGTAATTAGATAAATTATATTTTAAAAAAATTAGTTTTTTTTTTTTTTTAAAAAAAAAAAAAACAAAAAGAAATAAGAAGTTATCTTTCCTTTTTAGGCAGCCTTTTGTCTGGGTCTCATTCCTGTAAATAAGTAGAAGATGAAAGGCATATGTCCACATGCTAAGAAAAACATTCAAACTTTTCAACGGTTACAGAAATCCTTGTCACTATCCAAAGCCAGTCAAAAGAGCATTTTGGTAATATCCGACAAAATCAGAGGCTCTTCCAACATCTTTCCCTGTTTCCTCCTTTCAACCGTTCGCATTCAAACATCTTCAAAGGAAGTCAAGGTGCACTTTCGTAATTACATCCTAATTCCATGTCCTATATCCTGCTCCCTTAACCCACCATCTATATAAACACATATATATCTCACTCTCTCTCTCAACCTACTCCCCTCTTCAGTCCAATACTTCAAAAACAAAAAAAAAAAAAAACCCCTCTCTCTCTCTAAGTTTCTCCATAAATAACAAATCTTCATCAGATCCCAAAACTCTAAACCCAAATGATGAAATTTTGGTACGTTGCTCCATTTTTTACCTAAACTTTTATCGTTATATTGCTATATATCTTGTGTTAAACTGAATTTTTTTATAATGAAATTGAGGTACGTTATTAGACGTTTTACCTAAACTTCTATTACTGCATCGCTATCAACCTCTCTATGTGTGTATGTATATATATATATATATATATGTATGTGTAAAGATATTAATTGGTGAATTTTGATGTTCTAACTTGAACTTTGGATGATGACAGGATCTAATTAGCTAGGGCTAGATTCGAAGATCGATTTTGTTCATGCAAATACATGCAGTAAGTTCTTTAAAATTCTAGATCATATATATGAAGCTTCTTTTTTGTTTCTTTATTAATAGAGAAGAAATTAATGAAGGATAATTTAATGTTCATTTTATGTTGGTCACTTTCATTTATAACTCTGTTTGGTTGCAAAGAAAATAAAACTCTAGCGCACATGAAAATAAAGATTATGACTTAATCTAACCTACTATTATGATTTGGCTTAGTTCACGTACGCAAGTCTCTTTTTATTTTCTTTCTAAAAAATGAAACAACATAAAGCGTAAGATTCTAAAGTTTATTTTTCTAGCTCAGCTTTCTCAGCAACCAAATGGACAGAGTTTTATATTACAACTTTTAATTTACTCATATTGATAACAGTGCTTATATTTCCTTTCTTCCTCAACTTTTCATCAGCTTCAGATCCGAGGAATATTCAACTGAAAGATATTCTATGGTGGTGTTGAAGAATGATATTAGCTGAAAATTCTCGTGTTTCTCTCTCTTGAAGTGAGTAATTGTTTCGGTATCAGAGATTTATACGCACGTCGATGATATAGAATTTTCAAATGGCCAAGAGAGGAGATGAAACACGTGGAATATTGTTCCCGTTCTTCTTCTTCTTCTATTTCAGTTTTCCGGCAACGGCGTCGCATGGAGAGGAACTTGACCTTCTCTTATCCTTCAAATCATCAATCCATGATCCATTACACTTTCTCTCCAACTGGAATTCCTCTATGGATTTATGCACCTGGCATGGTATCAACTGCATGAACTCTACTCGTATCGCCGGAATCGAGCTTTCCGGGAAGAACATCACCGGCAGGATATCGGCGTCCATTTTCCGACTGCCTTACATTCAGACCATCAATCTCTCAAGCAATCAGCTGTCCGGCCAACTCCCTAGTGACATCTTTTCTTGTTTGTCGCTTCGATATCTCAATCTCAGCAACAATAACTTAACCGGTTCGATTCCAACCGGTTCTCTCTCGCAGCTCGAAACCTTAGATCTCTCCAACAACATGATTTCCGGTAAAATTCCTGCGGATATCGGATTGTTTTCGAGTCTTAAAGCTCTTGATCTTGGTGGCAACGTATTGGTGGGAACCGTACCAAAGACAATCTCGAACATCACAGGATTGCAAATCTTGACCTTGGCTTCAAATCAATTAGTTGGCGAAATTCCTCGGGAATTAGTCCGTATGAAAAGTTTGAAATGGATTTATTTCGGCTACAACAATCTTTCCGGGCAAATTCCTAAAGATATCGGTGAATTAACTTCTTTGAATCATCTCGATCTCGTCTATAATAATCTCACCGGAGAAATCCCGGCATCTCTTGGAAATCTCAGTGATCTTCATTATCTCTTTCTCTACCAAAACAAGCTCACGGGTTCGATACCTCGATCCATTTTCGGGCTTAAAAAGCTTGTTTCGCTTGATCTAAGCGATAATTATCTCTCTGGCGAGATACCCGAGCTTGTAATTCAGTTGCAGAACTTGGAGATTCTTCATCTTTTTTCCAACAATTTTACAGGAAAGATTCCACAGGCTTTAAGTTCTTTGCCGAATCTTCAAGTCCTTCAACTGTGGTCGAATAATTTCTCCGGTGAGATTCCAAGAAACCTTGGAAAACAAAATAATCTCACTATACTTGACCTTTCCACCAATAGTCTCACCGGAAAAATTCCCGAAAGTCTCTGTAGCTCCGGTAGTCTCTTTAAGCTCATCCTCTTCTCCAATTCCCTCGAAGGCGAAATCCCAAAGAGGTTAGGTTACTGTAAAAGCTTACTCCGAGTTCGTCTTCAAAACAACCGCCTCTCCGGTCAACTTCCCTCAGAAATCACGAAATTGCCACTCGTATACTTCCTCGATATATCAAACAACAATCTCTCTGGCAGAATCAGTGATCGAAAGTGGAATATGCCTTCGCTTCAGATGCTGAATTTAGCTAAAAACAAATTTTCCGGAGACTTGCCGGAATCTTTTGGAAGTAACAAACTCGAGAACTTGGACTTATCGGACAATCAATTTCGAGGCGTTATCCCATCAAGTTTTGGGAATTTCACAGAGCTAGTACAATTAAAGCTAACAGAAAATATGCTCTTTGGTAAAATCCCAGAAGAATTATCCACGTGTCAGAAGCTTGTGAGTCTAGATCTTAGCCACAATCAGCTCAGTGGCCAAATTCCTTCGAGTCTCTCCGAAATGCCGGTTCTCAGCCAGCTTGACGTGTCCTACAACCAATTATCCGGCACAATCCCGGAAAATTTAGGGACAACAGAATCTCTTGTTCAAGTAAATATTTCTCATAATCATTTCCATGGTAGTTTACCGTCCACTGGAGCCTTTGCTGCCATTAACTCCAGTGCTGTCACCGGTAACAGCCTTTGTGGTGGTGATACCGCTAGCGGTTTACCGCCTTGTAAAGGTGTAAAAACGAGTCCAGTTTCGTGGTTTTTGGTCACGTCTCTGGTGGTGGTGGTGGTGGTGGTGCTTGCGGTTTTTGCATTTTTGTTTGTACTCGTTCGAGGACGAAACACGTTGGAGCTTAAAAGAGTGGAAAATGAAGATGGAATGTGGGAAATGCAATTCTTCGATTCAAAGGTTTCGAAATCTATAACAATCGATGATATTTTAGTTTCGACGAAAGAAGAAAATGTGATATCAAGAGGAAGGAGAGGTATATCATATAAAGGGAAGTCTTTAACCAATGATATGCGATTTGTTGTGAAGGAAATGAATTCCATCAACTCAATTCCATCGAGTTTTTGGGCGGAAATGGCTGAATTTGGCAAACTCCGGCATCCAAACATCGCTAAGATTATTGGAATCTGTCGGTCTCAAAAGGGTGGATATGTGCTCTACGAGTTCATTGAAGGGAAGAATTTAAGTGAAGTTCTTTGCAGTTTAAGCTGGGAAAGACGACGAAAAATTGCCCTGGGAATTGCAAAAGCGCTCCGATTTCTCCACTGTTATTGTTCGCCGAGTATTCAGGTGGGTGACATGTCGCCGGAAAAAGTTATCGTCGACGGGAACGATGAGCCTCGCCTGAGATTGAGTCTTCCTGAAGTGGTCTGTAGTGACTCGAAATGCTTAATCTCTTCAGCCTACGTTGCCCCAGGTATGTACCTGACTAATTTACCCTCGGTATTTTCGTTAATGATTTATGATTAGTAGTAGTTCATACAGTTTTACGTAAGATCTCGTATGGGTAATTGTGGCACAAAGTCGTTTACTATTTTAAGGTGGAATCTTAAGGAACTTAATTCCCTCCCAGACAGAAGAATGTAAAGTGATTTGTACGGTATTAGTTTTAGATTCTTTATGGAATGATATGATAGCTGATATATATATATATATATATATGTTTTATCTATTTGGCATGTTAAAAATATTCTCAAACCAAATAGTATAAAATAGTTATGTTAGGGTATTATGGATATATAATCAATAAAATATATCTATACTAATATATAAAGCCTACCAGTTTGGTGTCATCATATTTACTTTCCATAACTACCCTTTATAAAAATAGTATTTACTATTATTTGAAAAGATATATTTTAAAAAATAAAAAAATATATATGAAATTTTCATAGGACCCATTACTTTATAACTACCATATTTCATTCTATCTCCCACTAACATTTTAGTACTACTCTTTTAAAATTCAAATTTTTATATTCATTTTAAAAAAAAAAATTATGTTCTGTGTTTTTTTTTCCTTTGCACAAGTATCGCGTCTGCTATGAATCTAGTATATAAATAACTAATATGATATGTCATATCAATTATAATTAATTAATAAACGAAATATGTCATTTGTGCATGTTGCGTTGATATAATTAACATTATTATCGCAGTTATAATTTGGTAGGAAAACCAGCCATGCCATCATTCTTAAGCCTTTTAGAATCATTTTTAATACAATAATTTGCGCATCAATCATCAAGTTAAGCATTAAAAAATTTAATAAAATAGCTGGTAAGTCTAGCAACAGAAAATTTATTAATTAAAAGCATTCATGTAACTGACACATAATTAAAATTAAAGCTTTGTCAAATTAAGTTGAATTGAATAGTTTTGGACCCTAAACAATGACAGAATTGAGACAAATTTTTTAAATTTGCATAGACATAACCTTAATACAGGTGTAATATAATTGTACAATTTTAAAAAAGTAGTGTGCCAAGGCCTACTGTGATTTGCAACTGCATGTGTTTTCATATCCATGCACGTATCATAAACTTAAAAGCATAATTCTATACTTATGTTACAGAAACTAGAGAAACAAAGGACATCACCGAGAAGAGTGATATCTATGGATTTGGCCTCATCCTGATTGAAATACTGACCGGAAAAAGTCCCAGCGATGCCGAGTTTGGCGCGCAAGAGAGCAACATTGTCGAATGGGCTCGTTACTGCTACTCGGACTGTCATCTGGACACATGGATCGATCCAACGATCAAGGGACATGCATCAAATAATCAGAACTGGATGGTGGAAACCATGAATCTAGCTCTTCACTGCACCGCCGGTGACCCCACGGCTAGACCATGCGCAAGTGATGTTTACAAAACCCTAGAGTCTGTTATGAGGACAAGTTCTTGTGTTTCAGGCGTTAAATTTTCTTCAAGTATTTAATTAACTAGTCTTTTTTTTTTTTTTTTTTTTTTCACTTTTTTTTTTTTTTGTTTTTTTTTTTTTTTTTTTGGTTAAAATTTTAATATGAGGTGTTAAATGATTGTTACTCAAATGTATTGTTTGATGGGTATGTTGACATACTGCTGAGTGTAAAAATGTAGATAAACTAAATGCCATAATTATATGAAATTATATCGTTTTGTCTGAAATATCTCTCTCTCTCTCTCTCTCTCTGATTTTTATTTTAACCTTGGCACATCATGACAGTACTTTAAAAGTTGGGTAGCAAAAAGCAATTGAACACATTAGCTAGTCATGGTTGTACAATGAGTTCTGCCTTAGTCTTCTTTACCATCAAATGTTTGTGTTTATATAAGCTAGAGTCCTGTGTTTCTATGAGGACATCCTCACAAATTAAAGCTTATGTGAGGATTTAATTAATTAGCTTTTTAGCCAATATAGAATGAAAATTTTTACAAATCGGCCGTTCGATTGAATCTGGGCGAAGTCAGGATTTTATTTTAGGGGTTGCTAGAATTTTAAAAACGTGATCTCAAAATTCCAGTAAGAGAAACATATTAAGATTTGAGATTAAATTTTTTCACAAAAAAAAAAAATTACATTCAGCTTAAACAATTTTATATATATATATATATATATTTTTTGTATAGAAAATTTCCAAATGTCAAGAACTGGGAGTGGGGGTGCCATCATTTTATTTTCTAAGAAATATAATACATATAAATATATAATATATTATAGAGTATATAAAGCATATAAGAACTTTGCAATAGCCAAGGGTTGGCATGGCACCCCAAGGCAACCACTAGCTTCGCCCTTGGATTGAATATTTTTTCTATACATGACATGAATGTCAAAAATCACATTGATCTGATGGTCGGTTTCTAAAATAAAGACCGTGAGAAATTATAATAGTATCAAACGGTCACAATCTGTATTTTAGAAGTCAACCGTCAGATTACTATGATTTGCTCACAATCTGTATTTTAGAAACCGACCGTCAGATCACTGTGATTTTTGGTATGCATGTTATACATAGAAATAATATTCAATCTAACAATCGGTTTTTTTAAATATCCATCCTTCATTGGCTAAATAGCCAAATCCTCACGTAAGGAAGTCCTCGTAAGAAAATTACTAATTAATATATATAAAGAACACAAGACCTTGGATTCCCATTCACTTAATGAATGCTCATCTTAAGATTTCAATCCAAGAGTTTATGTTGTTTGCTTACTTTAGCTTAAAGTCGGCAAATGCTCGAACATATATATATATATAGAGAGAGAGCGAGAGGGAGAGAGAGAAGTGATCTAGTCAGCATTTGTTGACTTTAACTAAAGTTAGCAAATAATACAAGCCTTTAGATTTCCATTTACTTAATGGAAGATTCATCTCAAGATTCTAATCCAATGGTTTGTGTTATTTGCTGACTTCAGTTAAAGTCAGCAAAACCTAACTAGAACATTTTTGTGTATATATATATATATATTGAGAGAGAGAGAGAGGAGAAGAAAAATAACGTATAAAAGGACATCTTCTTCCAACCCTCACGACCTAAAGAGTACATGAATGCCTCTGTGGGAATCCTTGCCACCAAGTGAGTTGACAGGCACGGAAAGAGTCGTGTTCATCTCTCTCTATCATGGACTGGCTGGCAAATGCATAAGTGGGAGTTGAAAAAGGGTCACTCCATCCTTCCTTTTACGTGGAATAATACTACTCCGTAGTTTATACTTTTATGTACAAACTATCAAACATAAAAATAGTTGGAGCTAGGTTGAGTTCTACTTAATTTAATTGTACCTTACATAGAGGAGATAGGGGTGCGGACTTTTGTGAGAAGGGACAGGAAGTGGTACATAAAAAGTGGGACAGAAGATCTCCACTCGCCATTCACTGCCTATGGCTCTAAGTCACTCCTTTCCGTTTGTTCTTTTCATATTTGTTCTCCAAACCTAATAAGGGTAAGCCCAACCCAAAATATATCCTAATTAATTAATATCAACAAGCTCTGATACTTGAACCCAAAATTTCCTCTACCGAAAGGAAGAGTACATGCCACTAGACCAGCAATTTACTAGTTATGTCGAGGCGCTTAAGAACTCATTTTAATACCAAACTTGATATGTGTTATAAAATTAATATATAAACTATGTGTATATGATCATAATTTATAGAAGAGATGGTTAGAGGAGAGGAGAGAAAACTCAAAAATCCCATCACCTAATGACCTAAACACCTATCCAATTCAAACTCTTTCTTTTCTTTAATACTTTTTAAAATTTGAAAGTATTTTCAATTCCACTCCTCAAGTACATAGGGGTTGTCTTGATTTCGATCAATTGAATTTAATTTGATAAGGTCTTTGGTTGAATACAAGCAAATTAACTTAAACAAATGCTAACCCAAATCCACTTAATTTATGGCAACCTCCACTTGACTATCTAAATTAATTCACACCATTCAACGTGACAGCACCGAATCAATATCCGAATTATACAAACTCAAAGTTAAGAAACACCATTAAAGTTGCATTTTGTGCACCATCTAAATCTAATAAGAGAACCTGTACATTGTACAAGCATACATATATATATATATATATATAAACATATGATTTTAATTATGCCAATTAAAATCTGGCTGGCCATCTATTACTCTTCATCCGAACTTGAGTTTTGGCTCAGTACGTGGTTGATTTCTCTCTTTACTTATAATGAGATTCTGGATTCTCTTCTTCATAGATGAGAATTGATCCATTTATATATTATACCTTTCCTAACTAACAGCTAAATACTAACTCTAGAGATATTGGAAAAAAAAACACTATTACTCTTCATCCAACCTTAGTTATTCTAGTTATATAGGTTTAAACCCGACGTGATTATTATTCTACAATTGGCAATTTCATTTATTTTAAAACCGGGACATTACTTTTGCATGTACCCAAAAAAATTGAAAAAATGAAAATGACACATTACTTGTTCTTCCTAATTTTTTTTTTTCTCGAACCATCGAAACCTATCGTTACCCCAAACCCCATCTAATTTTAACAAATAGATATCGATGCATTTTCTCATACTCAAATTCGAAAACTCTCTATATCACTAGACCAATAAGTTATCAGCTTAATTATTTTTCCTCAAAGATTTTTTAAGGACCCATAAAAAACAAAAAATAAAAGACTGACTTGCAGACTGAAAATTTGAAAAGAGGTTCCAAGCTAGGCAACTTTGTCCAAACACCCTCGCATGGATTATGGGTAAGAGTTTCTTCATGCCAAAGTCTCTTTTAGCCTAGTAATTGCTCATATAAGAAAAGACCATGGAAACTGCATGAATGGTCCTGATCTGTGAGAGTTAGGTCAAATAGCTAGGCAACAGGACCTATGCTGCTGGAAGGGGACCATGGTACTGTCTCTGATGGTTTGATTATAGTTTGTCCTATTGTCGGGGAGTCTTCAAAATGAAGCAAAAGTCACAAAAACTTGTACTATACGAGCACAAAGCTGCATGTAAAGCTTAGATGGACAGTGATGTAGAAAATACCTTTATGCCTCTTTAGTCCCATATTTCAAGACCTCTTGCTAACTTTTTTTTTTAAATCATGGCTAGACATTGGTCAAATGGCTTTAAAATTTTCAGTACATAGACCCTTTCATATAATTTGAATGTTTCTCTCATTATTTGGGTTGCAAAACCCCATAATTTGCTCTCCAACTCAACTAGAAAGTTTGCCAAATGAAAGTAAATTGGGTACTCACCATTAACTTGATTTTTAATAATTTTCACAGCTAGCTCTCATAGTTATTAGATTGCCTATATTGACTTTTCTAGAAAATCTCCTTTAGTTAATTCAAGCATTGGGCGCGTTAAATCTAAAATGAGTTTACATTAACTTTTGCGAGATGATCGGCGAAAGTACAAAAACTTTTGGGTTAACTCCATGGATTTATGATTTCCCAAAAAAAAAAAAAAAAAAAAATAATGTTTGATCCTTTTTATTTTTTTGAAAGGCTCCAAATAATGTACTGTAAGTTGTAACCCATAAGTTAAAAAATTAAAAATAAAATTTATGGACTCAATTTGATTGTCGGTTTTATTCTTAATGACCATAGAATTAATCCTGGATTTCATTGGCTGATCATATCGATCATTAGACCTTAAATGGGAATTCTTCATTTTCCACTAATATATATATATATATATCTGTGTGTGTGTGTGTAGGTCAATTAGGATTTTGGGGTTGAGCTGAGACCTAATAATGCAGTCACATTCTACGCTCCAAGTGCTATAATGGTACGACTTTTAATGCTATTCTATAACTATGCAGCAGCTAGTACACCTTACATTTTAATAGGAATGAAGAATAATTAAAGTGAGAAGAACCTTTGGATATCTTTTTTGGAGACTAATTAACTAACCTTTTTTTTTTTAATCATGAAGCAAATTTGAACCCCCTTTTAACTTCACATTAATAAAATCCATTGAAACTTTCCATAGAAGCTAGTTAATTTTTTTAATTTCTTTGTACTTAAAGCTACTAACAAATCATGATGCGATCTTTGCGTTGGATCTCAACTTAAATGGCAGAGACAACATAATTCTATAATAAGCTTACTTCTTAAGTTTCCATTTCATTCTCATGATTTCTCTCATGGAACTCATTTTCAATTTGGGACACCTAATAAAAGACAAATTAATTAACATGTACACACTCAAATGGCATGGGCTGATCAAAACAATGTAGCATTCAAGAGAGAAGGAAAAAGAAGAAAGAAATTAATAAATGGATAGCACCAATTAACATATAGTTTAATAGAACACTTTTATCTTCAATTAATAAAACACTTAATATTCAATTACCATGAGTGCTTAAGCACTAATTAAATGCAATCCACCCTGGTTCAAAGAAGGAGAATTTTTTTGATGTGGCTCTTTCCAACCAGCTAGGTCACAACCTTTCTTGTGACCTACCTTTCCTTCTATGTTCAAATGATGGTTCTTTAAATTGGTTTTTTTTTTCTTTTTCTTTTTCTATTATTTATTTTTCTTCTATGCATCCCCTCAAAGCAATGATGGTAGTGACAAGAACCCTTTTTCTGCTCAATCAGAGCTCATGGTGAGTGTTACATAGTTAGAAGATTCCATTACTAAACAACAGTCTGAACATATAAATATAAACTAGCTGACATTATAAGGAAACCAGCTATGTTTGGCTGGCATGGATATGATCATATTTGAAGTGGGTTTTATCTTAAAAGCCTCAAGATTTTCAATTATGGTTCTTGGAGACCATGCAAAAGGCTCTTTGGCTTCTTCTTTCTTACCAATTCAAAAAGCTCCTTTTCTATTTCTCTCTCTCTCTCTCTCATTTTTTTTCACAAGGGGTGGAGTTCTTTAGTTCAAGAGGGTAAAAAAGGTGTTTAGTGCCTTTCCATTTTTCTTCCCTTTTAGTTTTTACTTTTGTAGATCAAATAACAAACATTTTCTATGTCTGTTTCTTTGATTTAAGACAGCTGTGGTTTAGTTTTTGAGTTTTAATGTAAATGCAATAATTGCTTACACGTGCACCCCATTGGATATCGCAACACCAATCCACTTACTCAATTTATGGGGTCTAATGGGAGAGAAAGCTAGGTTGGGCTGGTTGTGCAGTTTTGACTTTTGATTTTAATTTTTTTTTAAATAATCAAGGGCATTATGGTTATCAAATGCATTCACAAAGCATGTGCCAAACATGTATGTACACACCCATTTTAGGTTGAGTAATATTACTGTCAAAAAAATATTCAAAAGCAGAGATTCTATCGCATTACCATATGCAGCTGCTGATGATTCACATAATTTGATTCACGTTTCGATCCCTTTCATTATTTTTCTTTTTGATGGAGTGGGAAAGGTTGAACCAAAATTTTAGTTTTTGTTTGGATCTTAAAAAATTTTAAAAGAAGTGAAGCAAGAGTTAGAAAATGTTTAGAAATTAAAGAATTATTTTTTAAACAATTTTTAATATTTTTCTTTTCTTTCCCTTATCATTTCCAATATGATAAAAATAAGTCCTACACACTATCTCATAAAATAAGTCCTTCTATGCATCTCAATTTTTTGGAATAGGTTAGAGATTTAAAACCCCAACCTCAACCTCAAAGACAAGGATGAGATGCCCTATTGGTTACAACACTGATTGTAAATGATTCTACCCTTGATAGATAACATGAATCTTCGCTATTTGAATTCCATATATCAATTTTGGGTACGTTCCCCTTTAATTAATTTGTTTTACCACTATATCTACCGTTCGTTTTCAAAACACCAATATGGCATCGAATATTTTAAGATATCAATTGTTGGATAAAATACATTTCTTATGTTTATCATATGCCAAAAATCACACTGATCCAACAAAAGAAATCTCACTATAAAAAACTACGATATTTCTTACTATAATAATTTTTCACAGTAATATTTTTTAGAAACCAACCGTTGGTTCACTGTGATTCTTTACATAAAATGACATCAATAAGAAATGTATCTTATCCAATGGTCGGTTTTTAAAAATAGTCAACCCACATTGATGTTTTGTAAACAAACTATAGGTATAGTAGTAAAATAAGAGGGAACAACACTTGACCCATCAATTTGAGCCTCAAATCACATGCATTATGTTTGTGTCCAAACTTAATTTATCCCATATACCTTTGGCTCCTAATAATTATAGTGTAGGGTCAAAGATCTCCCCATTCTCCTAATTTCTCGTTCTCTTGTACATCCTTTTTTTTTTCTTTTTTTTTTTTGGTGTGAGAAAAAGTAAATTTTGGTTTTCTATTCACTTAAAAATTGAATTAGAAAATTAGATTAGTCCTAGTTTAAGAGGAGTTGTGTTTTTTTTTTTTGCTTGAAAATATATATACATCACAAGGATTAATAATTAGTTGTTTCTTGCTGGTGGGGAGAGAGAGCAACAAACGGGCAAATTTTCATCCATGAGGAATGAAACTCAAAACTCCATCCAAGAAAGAAAGAGACATAAATCACTCGGTCAAAGCTCATATTGATGAGTTTAAGAGTTATTGGATACGAATTTTGCACTACTGAACTAAAAGCCATAAATTAATGCCTCTGTAATTTAATTGTTTTAATTAACTTACTTCCATAGTTTTTACAGTGCCATCAACAATGAGATGATGTTCATTATGCAGTTTTAAGGCATCTAAAACAACGTGTAAATTTCATTCAACCAAAGAATGTCCATATCTGGGGCATAACTGCATGAATTAGAGAAACATTAATAGAGTTAGCGGTTAGCTGTTAGTGGGAAGGGAGCAACAAATGAACCAACAACCTCATCCATAAGGAATGAAGCCCAAAATCCTCATCTCAGAAAGAGAGAGACATGAACCATACATTGAGTCAAAGTTCATGTTATTTTTCCTTTTCCATGATGAAAACCACCTTTAATGGAATAGTCATTAACAACTTTATAGAACTCTGTGTAAACTTTCTAAATTGGGGTCTTGTGTGCAATTTTGATAACCAATTAAGCAAAAATTTATAGCAATATGAAGTTAGTTAGGCTTCCAAGTGCCTCGTTTAAACCTATATCAGTCCATGCACTCCAAGTAGGCTTCTGCCCCATGTTCTACACCATGGGATCTCATATACTTATGAAGTGGGTGTTGATTGAAATTGGGATCTCATATTATGAAGTGGGTTTTGATTGAAATTGAAAGATGTATATATGGATCCTTATATATAAGTGACATACCTGAGAGAAGCCCTTAATTCAAAGATATATATAAAATGAAAAAATGAAAAAAAAAAAAAAAAAAAAAAAGGAGCTAGTTAAAATATAAACTTTTGCTATTCAAAAGTGGATGAATTTCTCTTCAAATCATCAATGGACACTGGAGGTAGCTAGGATCTAGAGTGAGGAAAAAAAAATGATAGGAAGTGAGTGATGTAATGGAAACATCCAATATCCATAATAAAGCCTGATAAGGACTTTGTTTGTGAAGGAACTTGTACTGAAATAGACTTGAGTGATTCATAATCAATACAAAAGAATAAAGATTTTCCATGTAGTGTCACTCTTATGTGGACTTAAATTCTTCACAGAAGTACTTGTCCAATAGTATGCGTGGCACGAGTACAACTGGTCAAGCATGGGAAGTTCTTAACCGTCCAATGGTAGAACAGTTTTGTTTAACAAGCTAGCCCTAAGATTGAAAGGTTATGGAACACTTTATCGTTAAAAAATGAAAAATTCTATTCATCCTCCCTCTTTGTCTTTTCTAGTGAATCCGACCAACCTAGAACAGTTATTTCAAGAAAGCAACCGTTGGATTTGATACTCCACTTATACGTATCATGAATGCAAAAAATTATATTAATCTAACGGTCGGCTTTTTAAATAATAGACTGTGACGGTTTTTCACAATTTTTTTATTAATGTTTACATTTATTTTCAAAATTGCAAAAACCGACCATCGGATCAATGTGATTTTTTGCATTAATGATAAATATAAGTAGAGCATCAAATCAAACGGTCAATTTCTCGAAATAATTGTTCCAAGTTGGTCAGATGCACCGGGAAGGACAAAAAGAGAGGACAAATGAAATTTCCTTAAATAATATATGAATGCCTTTAGCAAAACGCTAAAAAAAATTCCCATGCTCGCTCTCCTCCTGTCCTCCAATTCCATCTACCAAGGTGTTCTTCATTGAGAGAGAGAGAGAGAGAGAATTTTGATAATTGGTCCTTTAATTATGAATTAAAAAAGAAAGGATTGACAGCAATTGGACACCATATAACATGGTGGGGATGAAATTGCTTATCTGAATAGCCAAAATGAGATCCGAGCTTTATATGATTTTTAAGACTTGATAGACATACTTACCATTTAAGGTATATTTTGTTCAGAGAGAGAGAGAGAGAGAGAGATTCACTCCCTTCCCTTCCCTTCTGTAAAGAAAGAATGAATAATGATAGGAGAGATTGATGGTAGATTCCAAGTTTCATGTTCACTTTCTCCTTTTTTTTGAATTACATTATTACAAGTCATATAAAAGAAGGAAATTAAAAAGAAAAAAGACATCTATGCTTTTGATAGCAATTAAATTTGCCTGATTTGATTATGGGAAGTCATAATATATGAGAATGGGCCTTCATCATGAGATTCCCAACATTAAAGAGAGTTTGGTAAAACCTAATTATCAAGCTCTTATACTACTATTAAAACCCAATAATGCCTCTCATAATCTCTCCATTCATTCCAACAACATTTCTCAATTGATGTGTTCATTAGACATTCATGTTTTTCACTGTTTCTTCACCCCC
>JAESVK010001317.1:1492685-1552493 GCA_017140935.1 Hamamelis virginiana
GAGAGAGAGAGAGAGAGAGAGCATAGTTTTTCTAACTGGTTAATGGATCATAAAAGTCAAGATGAATCATGGCTCATGGCTTTTCATTGGTTAACGAATCCCTTCATGTTTGGAAGTGCTGGGAGACGACGGTAGGCCACGTTGGGGGGAAGCAGCTTGAACCCAAAGGAATACGTAGAAAACCTAATACAGGATAATTTTATGGAGATTATTGGAAAACCTAAAGAATTTAAACATTAAGGTGTTAATTGCAAACTTAGGAAAAAAAACAGACAATTCCAGGGTGACGACATTATATTATCCGAAAGCGCGCTTCTAAAATTTTTCAGAGCCATTGATTTCTGGAGATCTGAAAGATTCAACTTGGACATAAATGGAGATACAAATATTTACCTGTTCTGTATTAGTGAAGACTCAGAAATTTTGAGAAGATTAAGCTTGTCCGATTTTTAGTGGTTCGTTTGAGTCCTGATTTCTAATTGATGGAGAGTCAGTGGCATGCATATGACAAGAAAAGGAACAGAAGCACAAGCAGCATCAAGATTAAAGAAAAGAGTGAACCACCAGCACCCAATTAGGTTGATTTATAATGTATTGCAGCAGATAAAGCAAGAGAAGGACAAAGGAAATTGTGCTATGGTTTGGCCAACTTTTTGAACTAAGCAATGTTTCCCATTGGAGAAAGTTCCCGATGGTATGTAGATTCAGATATACAAGTGCTGATGTGACCTCCAGAATGAGAAATACACAGATTATGTTGAAAAACAGGCAGAAGCATAAACTCATATATAAAGGATAAACCAAAATACAAAGAGTAGGATAACAAAAAAAAGAAAAGAAAAGAAGGGCCCCTGATGACACCAAATGCAGCTTGTTCATAACAATATAGGGGCATTTTCGGGCCTCTCTGTACCAAAAGGAAAAAAGAAGAGATTGTTTCTAATCTAGTTTGTTTTTCAAAGTATCAGACAAAAGACCAGTTGATGAACATGAAGCAGATGCAATGAGCAGTTTCCTCTTCGTTCAACACTTTCCAAGCTACTGCTCTCTCATAGGAGACTGGCCTCCCCATGCTTGACAAGCAAATACCACCTTGAAGACACATAAAACCCTGCCCAAGGAGAAAAAAACAGAAGCAAATTAAAACTAGGATTAATCAAATATTCCTCGAGAAGAAGTGCTTTAAACATATGTCTGCTTCAGAAACAACTCTTTTCTATGAAAATTTCAAGTCAGGTGACCAATGCATAGACCCTGGGAAACATCCACAGATGTCTCAATAGCTCTCTTAGTTCTAATAGTGTACAACTAAGTTTCTCTCTATATTTCCCAATCATATCCAAACTGCCTCTCAAATTCATGTTTTTCATCTTTTCTACAGGTCCTCCTCACTTCAAATGCCCATGTTGTCTCCTATTTCTGACTTCCTGCTTCCCAAATTCATTACTATGGTCCAGGTTAATCTGTGTGTGATCACATAAGTATCTGGTTTCTAATATCTGGGCAAGTACAGCCCATCATTCTCCCACACAAGAACTAGAAATGTGTACTTATTCCAAGTGGTGCATTTAACATTTTAAAACACGAAACAGAAAACAAATTTTATGCTTTATCTTCATATTTCCTTTTTCCTTCCCTCATCAACCCAAATAAAGCTTTTTGCATATTCTTTTAACAGTGCATTTGTTGAATTCAAAGTACTGACCTGCTGCATTATTTGTGGGAACTCAGAGCAGAGGATCTTTTTTCCATGGTCATCAAAAATCTTCTCCAAAGTAATATCTTGAAGTGCAATCAAGGTTGTCTCAAGCATGTCAAGTCCAGCCTGATTTGCAAATGTGAGAACTGGCAATGCCTGCATAATTATTCAAATAGGTTACAATGTCTTCAATGCTAAGTTAGTAACATCATAGGTAAAAAAAAAAAAAAAAAAGGGAAAAGCGGACAGCAATTTATATCTATGAAGTACAAACAGGTCTGTGATAAGTAAAAAATTGAAGGAAAAAGAGAACATTAGGCAGTGAATCTATAAATTCAATTTTCTTTCAAATTTAACTGAAAAGGCATGGTCATAAAGCAAATTGAATTACTATCTAAATGGTACTTCCCATATTAGAGAGTTCATAAGGTAAAGTATCTGTCTCTAACCACTTTGCAGGTTGCCTTTACAATTGATGAGTGGAGTGGCAACGGTTCCGTGAGGCCATGACTCAAATTTTGACGCCATGTCCACACACACATGCATGCATGTGTAGATATGTCCTAATAAAAACCTTTACCCACATCCAGAATCATAGATGTAAAAGGGTGGCTCAATAGAATAACCTCCATGGTTTTTACATTCAATTTACTCTTTCCAATAGGAATTTTTCACAATGAAAAGGAATATACATCATTACAATAAATTAATAATAAGTTAATGACCACTACGTACTACATTTACTATAAAAATTAACAAAACAAAACTAAGTTTTCTAATTGCATTTTCAATGTTACCCTGCGCGACAGCTAATATTTTAACACAGAACAGATTCTCATACAAATGGTGCAATTTTAAGTTTTAAGCTGTTATCATTGAGGGTTGCTGCATGTTTCAGCAGAGTGAAATAAAACCATTATCTTTAATCAATTGGGCAGGTATATTGTCACTTTTAATTGTTAAAATGCAAGGATGACAGATAAAAGGTCATGCAGTAAAATCTAAAAATGGGAGCATTTGGAAATTAAAAATTCTGCAGAAACAGAAAGGAAAATTTCAGTGAAAAGTGTAGCAAAACATTCTAATAAATACCTTCAAAGAGCAGCACATGATAGCATCAGATTGATGCCAAAGTGATTTGAGAATGGATTCACCTCCTTCACTACTTGGTTTGAGTAGCTCCACGCCTAAATAGCACCTGTCAAAAAAGATAGACAATAAATTTGCATGCTGAGGCAACAAGTTACCTACTTAATTTTCTCTACTAGTTCTTTTTCACTCGCTAAGACTAATGCAAGTTAAAATTTCAGTTTCACGTGAGTAAATCACAGACAAACTTTTACAAGTTGGTACCAAAACCAACAACTCTAAAGATCGACTAGCAACAAGGAGATATCTAAAAAGACCATGGTCAAGGAGTCCATGACACCTGAACAATTTACCTCCCTATGCAAGGCATGGTCAAGGCAATAATAACATTCTTTTCATCTTGCCATCACAAGATATATAGACACAACACATATTATTGATAAATGAAAATAAAAATGTACTAAAAGCGTCCCTTCATTGATCTGTTGGGAGTTTTGGCTTCTATGAAATTCTTTGAACCTAATTTTGCTCCAGAATAGAGATATTTCTCATCTTTGGGTGACCAAAAAGCAAAGGAGTTGGACACTACTTTTATATCTATTTTAGATTGCTCTCATTTAAAACAAAAAATGTTTTCCAACCAAACTAGGTAAGGCCTCCAATTTATATATTTAAGCTCAATGTTGACAAATTTTTACGGAGTACCTAGGCTCCCAAGTGTTATAAGAAATTACATTTGCGGAGCCTTTGTTAGCTTTTATGGTGTGGCCCCTGATATGGTAGCTGAATGAAAAACTAGAGGGGATTGGCTTTTGCATCTGACATAAAATAATAATAATAATTAAAATTTCATATGAGTCCGACTCCAAAGTGGTCCGTCTATGGCTAGGGCCACATTAATCATAAATTATACTAAGTTAGCTTTTGGTAAAAATTATCACACGAACGAAATTTATTAAGTGAGTCAATTTGTTCCTCAAAAATTAATTTTAGAACCTAATTTCAACTCCCATCAATACTTTTCACATAGAATCCAGTATGCCTTCAGCTTTCAAATTCAGGGACTGTATTCATTGTGAGGTAGAGATTATAACATGGAGTTCATAATACCATACAAAAGGAACAACTTTAGTGGGTATATAGCTGCCGGATAGAGAGATTCAAAGGACACACCTGTAGCTGTGACAAATCCAACGAGCAAGCGTATGTGCTTCAGGAGTGCCTGGTGGTGGCCGAAAACCAGCATGGGAACCAAATTGAGAAGGGGAGAGTGCCAATGCCACCCTCTGAACAGAAGATATGACACTGCGGACATACTGCCGAGCCATGGATGCAACATTTTCTTGAAGATGCATCTCAAATGCAAATTGAAATGCTATTGTCATTACAGACTTCGTGCTCCCACATTGGCTGGACAAATCACCAGCTGCTCTGCTTCCAACTGGCCCAGCCTCAAGAGCAGAAGCAAGATCGAGTGTACGATTTGGACTGGAAGCATCCTGCATCAAACGGGAGTGGAAAAGTGTGAAAGAAACTCAAATGAAAAGACAAGAACCTAATAGCAAACATACATTCAAAATCATGGTGGAGAAGATAACACTTACCCCTCCAGAATCAAGAGGAATAACGCGGAAACCAGAAGGTAGAAGGGGTGCGTCATCAGAAAAGGAGGCATCAATTGGAGCAAAGATGAGTTCAGCACAGGTGCCAACAGCATTCTCGTCCACTCCGCTACAAAGCTGGGGAATCAATTTAAGTAATCAGTTACCACAGGTTCACTTATATGTTTCTTTTAACATACTCAAGGCAAACGCCCAACATTCAATAAAATGTGGCCATTTATATGGAAAGGAAAACTGGAAAAGACAAAACAATAAGAAAAACCTTAGCAGCAATTTATTCTACAGGTATTGACTGGTAGTGAGTCTTTTCAACTTGCATAATAAATAAAATAGCTTCTGACAAGTAGTTATTATGACTTTATGATATCCTATATCTGGAATGGGTTTGCACTTTGAGAAGTAATGATCCTGTCAACATTTGCTGACTTTAACTTTAACAAAGTCAGCAAACACTCCATGGCCGTTAGATCTCGGCCATGGGGAGAGATCTAACGGCCATGGAGACTATGGTTAAAGTCGGCAAATGCTGACAGGATCATTTCACACACTTTGAGTAATTGTCTCTGACGTGTATAAAGAATATTCACCAAAAGCAGACTCCTTAATAAAAAGCAGCAGAACTGGGAATAATTTCGTAAAACTTCCTCTAAATGATGGAAACTATTACATGAATCCAATGAGGTACCTACAACAATATGTTACGAAGTTTGCGTAGCAAATTTTATATTAAAGGATTAGAACAACATACTTGCAAAAGGAAGATGTCTCCGGGCATTATCATGTCCTCCTGATAGTGGCTCATATTTTCAAGCTTAATGACTTCCATGAACTGTTTCAAACAACAAATTTATCAAATATGGAACATCATTCAAGAAGGGCATATTGCAAGGATATTTTTCCACAATGTTGATGCCTATAGAAAAAAGGTAATATGTTTATGGACCATTAATTAGTAGCAAGTCACTTGCCTCTTCATGCTCAATTGTGTGAGCCAGTGGAAGAATAACCTGACCCCCAAAACTTCCAGCTCGAGACACCGGTAAGCTACAGGGACCAGCTTTAAAAGCAGCAGCAGAGTAAGCATCAATACTGCTGTCTGCCCATTCTGATCGGTGTTCCCGCAAGAATCTGAGAAGTATTGCAGGAGGCACATTCTGCAAAATCAAGAAGAAAGCACAAGAGAGAAAAGTGAAAACTGTCCTGTAACAGATGGAATATCAATAGAGAGAGAGAGAGAGAGTTTTGGAACCATGACTTAAATATTGATTCACTTCTGAAGTGATATATTGAAGGAGGCTATTATTACAGTGCCGAAAGGACTTTATATGTACCCTACTATTGACAGAATTTATGCAGAAGCCAATAGATGAAATAGAACATATATTAAATAGAGGTGCTATGAAGGAACTACGTAATGACTTTACATTGATGTAAAACATGTCATATATTCAACTTTTCAGGGTCTTGATTGCTTGGGTTCTGACACCTATATTGACCGCTTAGTAGTTGTCAAGATAAGATTTGACTGCTGTACGTTTTGATACAAAAAGAGTGATTTATTTACGCCTCAACAGAGAAGAAATAACACACGATGGTGAATTCTTCATGCTACCTGTAAAAGCATAGATGCTTTGGCACATAGCACTGCGTTGCTCATGGATGGAAATCCATTGGGATAAGAGAGATTCACACCCATCATTTTGCTAGGAGATGAATTCACAAAAATGGAAACATCATCAATGCCATCATTTTCCATCATCGACCATCCTTCATCTGTAAACCCATTCACAGCTTCATTAAAACCCCTGCATAAAGAATAAAAATAAAAACAAAAATAAAATCTGTCAGATTCCCAAAATATCAAAGATCTTTAAATTTCCATAAATCTATTTTGAGGATTAAATAAACCTACTTGCTCAGCCTCTGACTAAGTGCACGTAGAGCCGCAGGTCTTCTCCCCCAACCAGTAACAGTTGGCTGAGAAACCTCTTGAGAAATTTGTCTTAACTGACGTAAAGCCTGAATGGAAATGTCAAAGGTCATAATGGGGCATTAGATATTTTGAAGCTCAGTTCCCTCCCCCCCTATGTCGTATTTATTATATATCATTCCATGGTATAAAAGAAAAGACCTCTTTTAATGATTTAATATAGCATTCGATAAAAAAAAAATCATTCAACTTATGAATTACGTATCAGTTATAGAAGGCAAATTCTAGAAAAGATGGAATGTGAAAAACAGTCTCACCGCCATTGTTGTCTTTTGAGCAAGCAATGTTGACGATTCATACAGAGGGCGCAACACTTCAGGTACGCTCCATGGCTGATTAATGTAATCAGCAAAGTTAAAATTACTATTTTATCAGGCAAACGAAATATTATGCTTCAATATGTACTATGTAGAGCAAGGATGATTTACATACCTCTAAATCCATATGGTCAACAATATGAATGATTGATCCACTCCCTTCACAGGGTCGTACAAGATACCCACTGGCCAGCATTTCTGCTCTCACAAAATTCTGCACCGGTGGCATACTTGGACCATTCTGAGTGTTGTTAAGTGATCTTTCGCAGACCTAAAATGTAAACCATAATTAAACCACACCATAGAATGTTTCAGGGTGAAATGAAGGCAAGGGAACAACAAGCTCCATAACTTCTGCCACTTGCATCAGAAAATACAAGTCACATACCACAAGACTGCCGTCCTCCAAAACAGATGTATAGCGCAGCAACCAGAAGTCGCGAGCTGGTGCCAATGTTGTAGGTGCATAGAGCTAAACCGAAATTCCAAAATTTGTTAAGCAAGTCTACTAGTGATGCTAACTTGAATGGAATATCACAAAACAATTAACACCAACCTGCATGTAAAGCAGTTCGATGGTTCCACCATTTCCAGTAGACAACACGTTTAAAACATCCACAGCTCGGCAATCACGAAGCCATGAAGGCCGATCTTTGAGGATTTCAGCAACCTGGATGGGACATCATCAATGAATCCTTCTCCAAATCTCCATTACGAAAAATACTCTAAATACCAAATGGGTTAAGGACTTACTCTTGTAGGTTCTAGACCCACAAGGCCGCATGCACGAGCTGCTACTCCAGTGCAACCATGAGAAATAGCAACGATTCCAATGGAATCCGGACCAGGCTGCACAGTTCAAATATAGAATAGAAAAAACAAATAAATAACAGGAATAGTTTACTCCACTGTTGACCAGAAAACTTTGCAACAAAGCAATATTGTTATAACATTAATATATCCATACATATATACATATATATATGACCTGTTTAAGGGAACAAAAGAGTAACTAAGGAAAAATAGTGAGAAAGAATATTAAAAAAAAAAATAGCAAATATAGGAGTGAAAATAATGAAGTACTCCAGAGATTAGATGAAGTGATCTGAATGTTGCTTAGAAAGTCAGTAAAGTTCTATTTGTTTATCAACTTTTTGTCCATAGTGAAAAAAGAATAGTGAATTAAGCATTAAGACATTGAATAATGAACACCAAAGAGGGCAGTCACCTTCATCCCAGGCATTTGGACCCACTCCACAGCAGTTCCAGTGGCCTTTGAAAGAAACTCCGTTAAAGTCTCCTCTGCAATGGACAGAAGTCTAGAAAGAATACAAGCACAAACTCAAAACCCATACAAAAACAAGGTAATTGTAAATAACGAGGACAGAAAAGGACCCAACAAGAACAAAGCATTTCCACTAACCCTGCAGGACTGGCATCCCTTGGTGGATGCTGAGGAGTCAGATGGTGTTGACCACTGGTCACCACCGATTCACAACTTGCATCTGTGGTGGCAAGGGTCGTCTGCAATACAAGTAAATAATATCAAAACCCATAATTTAGAAATCATGAGAAAAAAAAATGTTGGTGTTGTAAGCAATAATTAGTTCACAAATCCGTTTGATTGCTGAGAAAAGAAAGGAAAAGGGATGAAATTAATTTTGAAACTTAGATTTTTTATTACTGGAACCCAAGAAAACAAAAACCTCAACTAAACTCTGCCTAATACAAGTATTTGGCCCAATTCAGTTGAAATTTTCAAATTCTGGATACCAAAACAAGAAATACCATGACAAACTCAAGATTTCTTTTTCTCATTTAATTTTCTTTTCCTCTATTTTCTTACCAACCAAACAGGGGAAAATAAAAAAAACAAGGGGAGATTAATTCTTTACATTCTGAGTTTGTTGGCGAAAATAACTATTCTCATACACCAGTTGTGACACCTGCTTCTGCAACCGATCATTCTCCTCCATCAAAAGCTTATTCATTGCTGTCAACTTCCTATTAACACCTTGAAGGCGTGAAGCCTCTTTCCTCTGCTTCTCTCTGCATCTGTTAGAAATTCAACATATCGGGTTAGCCTTCATTGCAAGATAATTACCAATACCCTAATCACAAGCCATTAAATTGCTTAGAAAAGAAAATAAGATCTAAGAATTCTATTATCTGGGTTCCTAGCAATCAAAGACCCCCACAAAACTGCGTCCAATTCTACTGTTTGGCTTAGTTCAGGTGAGTTTTTCATTTCTCAAAAACCAAGTCAACATGAAACATGAGGGTTGAGGACACCCAAAAGAAAAGAAAAGAAAGTTTAGATTCCTCGTTTGTTCATCATTTGGACCCAAGCAAAATAAAAAATAAATAAACAAACTCCACTAAACTGAGCCTAATTCAACTATCTTGCATAGTTATTGTGAGTTTTTCATTTTCTAAAAAAAAACAAAATAACATAACTAAAAGATTGAAAATTTTATTTTCCTTTCTTTTCCTTAATTTTCTGGGCAACCAAACGGCGGGCAATTAACGACACAAAAAATCAAACCAAAGCAAAGCAATTTGAATCAGACGCAATACCTCCGATTCTGAAACCAAACTTTGATCTGCCTAGGCTCGATGTTAGAGAGAATCGGGCATTCACGAATCAATTGTTGACGGCGAATAGAACTTGGCTTGGGACACTCGTGATACAGCCTTTCGAGCGCTTCGACCTGCTCGGGCGTGTATCGGACATACTTCCCGTTGTCCATCATCATCTTATTAGCATCCTTGCAGGCCGAAGTCACCGCCATCATTACTTCAAAATGCCAAAAAACACTTCTCTTTTGATATCTCAAGTAGAGCAATCAATCCCCTCAATAAGAGCTCAAAACAAAACCCTAGCTGCAATTCCTACAACTCTGTTTCTTCGCATAGATTCAACACCTCTCAGTGCATAATCTTGATAACTTCAGATCAGAAACAATAGCAGTAGAACACAAATCCACCATAAACTCTCTTCTTCAGAATTCAAGCAACTGCATATACATATATATTGCGAAGTTTATATATGAATCTTCGTAAAGCAACAAACACGAAGACTATAGATTCCGAGATTGAATCGCTAAACCGCCTTAAACACTAAAAGCTTCGAAAATTTCCACAGATGTATAGATATATATATATATATATATTTATATAGTATTACATTCCTTCTCTATATATCAAAGTAAAAAAGAAGGAAAAATCATTCAAATTAACTAGAAACCTCGAGAGATTCTTCTCCCTAAAACGCTTTCTTTATCTTCTTCGACTCAACGAAGAAGACGAAATAAGGTGCAGAGCTCAATGAGAGGAGTTTTCTTCAGACATGGCGGTTTTACTGCAACAACAGCAGTATCGTTTGTGTATTGTATATAAATTTAAATATAAATGTGGTGGAAATGGAAATGGAAAAGGAGGAGATTAAGGAAGGATTGGGATGATGGGGAGAGGAGAACCCCAAATACCAGACAGAATAAGACCATATTTGTCCATCATTTTTGCAGTTGCTGTTTCTGTTCCTGCGGCTGCTGTTGCCAGTTCGCTTTCTTACACTGGTTTTGTTTTGGCACTTTCCACCGTTCCCAAACTAAAAGCGTAATTAATCCTCTCCTCTCTCCTCTCTCCTCTCTCCTCTCTCCCGTACTGGGCGAATATGTAAAAGGAGCTGCCATACCCACTCTCGCTCGAAAAGCGCGTGTTTTAAGGTTGAATTTGAGCATGTCATACGAAAATGTCTTCCACCTTACCTTGTTTGCATGACTTGTGTTTCTAATGACAAACATCTCCAATGGTGTATCATTTTAGTACATTGCTCCAATGAAATGCGCCATTTAAAGTACTAAATTTTGGCAATAGGATTGGCATTTCAAATGACAAAAATCTCCATTTGTGTCGCAACCTATTTTTTCTTCAGAAAATAAGTGAGGAATGCTAAAATATAATATTAATGCATTATAATACATATGTGGCATTAATGCCATAGGGGCGATTTGAATTGTCAAGTTTTGACATTGGCATATCAAATGGCATGAATACAACAGAGATGCTCTTATGGCTCTTTTACTACTCATCGGCTTCCATGGTATCTCCCAAAATAAATAAAGCCATGGAGTCCATGTGAGTAAAGATCAAGAGAAATCTAGACCGTTGGATATATGTCATGTAAGTAGGGTTGGCATTCCAATAGCTTCTCAATTGCCGAATTGCCAATCCCACTCACATAGCGTGCATGCATGCAGATAAACATCAGAACCGTCCAATTAGAATCAATAGCGCTCTAGCTAGATAGTCATAAACTATCAACCTCTTAAATGAATAATCTATTAAAGACCATAAAACAAATTGTTATTGGTATTTTTTTTTTCAGCTAAATGATATATAGAAACCTACATAAGTTCTCATTATATTCTAACTCTCTATTAAAAATTGGGTATCGATGCACTTCTGTACACGAACTTAGACCTCTCCTCTAAAAGCTAGTGACAATGCTCGCTATTAAAACAACTAGCATCAATCAACACTAATGATAGTTTAACCAACTAATAAAAAAAAAAATTTAAATTAATAAATTGAGTGTCAAATATGTGAACAAGCTAGCCAAGATAAAGACTAATGATCAAACCAAAATACTTCCAAAATAGGATACAATTAATAGTGATATTATATGCATTAATCTTAAAAATTATCTTGTGTTAGAAGCCAAGGATGGTGAAGGAGTCTACAACAATTTTCAGCAAAAAGACATAAAAAGTTTTTGTAATGTAAGTGGATATCTTTTTCATAGCATGGCTGGAATTCATTACCAAATCATCATAAAAATTTACTTCATTCGCACTGCATTGACTCCAAAGTCAGCATGTCTTTCAACTGTTGACACAATAAATAAATAAACAAATAAATCCCAATTTTGAATCTCAATTTTGAATGGTAAAATAGGAATTTTTTTTTTTTTTTTTCGAAAGTGGGGTGGTTTGGGAGTTTAAGCATGGTTGGTGAAGTATTAAAAGTACAATTTAATTTCAAAATTAGTCGATGTCAAATGAGCATATAGAAATGATAAAAGTAGGACCATTTCAATGGAGAAGGGTATCTCATGCTTAGGTTAAAAAATGGGGGCTTCCAAAACTTGCAAAAAGGGAAGAGAGAGAGAGAAGGGAGATAGAGGACAGAATAATTAGGGTTTTTGCATGCGCTTCTATTGATCTTATGCCATCACCGGCCACCTCCCCTCTCATCATCATACTTCTCTATTTTTATCACATAAAATGCAGGGCATGCATATATATGTGCTGTTTCCTTTCCTTTCTTTTCTTTTTTATTCTTTTTTTCCCTTCCTTAGAATATCTCAAATACATTCATTCCATTTGATATGTCAAAGTTAAAATTTGGCACCCCAAATGGCATCAATGCCAAATTTTAACACTTGTGTGCTCCGATGCATTAATGTTTATTTTGTCAAAATTTGACACTCCAAATCATACCCGTATGAAGCAAGTTATTTGAGTCCCAATGCCGAATTTTGAAAATGGCAACTCATATATATATCAATTCCATAAAAAATACTCTTAAAATCACAAAAACATCCCGAGTTTGTTTTGTTTTTGTTTTTGTTTTTTTTTTAACAATCGTGCACTCTATTATGGAGGATAGGTCTTCAATTTTTAAAAATTTTTTGGAACAAAAAAAAATTTACAATATTTTGTCCCTAATAATTATTAAATAAAGGAGCTTTAATATTTATGCAGACCAATTTTGTTTAGTATAGTACGTAGTAGTAGTAGGTTATTCAAAACTTGAGCTCCCATATATGACCATAGACTATTTTTATAAAACTTTTGAAAAATCAATAAGAAAAGTTGATATTCTTTGTCCAAAACCAATTGAAATGAAACATAAGATAGTGTTTTGGTCAGCAATTGACATTAACACATGACTTTAATTTACTAGCCACCAAGGTTCAAGTCATTTGATATATAACACTTTAATTTGGTGCAAGTAAATTCTGACTCAGTCCAATCATTATAGCTCCCAAAAATTTATTTTGTAAGTCAATATATATATATATATATATATATATATATATATATATATATATATATGCCCCATTACATACAGTACTTATCACATGATCGCGCATGAGAATGTGTTTAATTATAAGGGTTTATATGCCTAGTTTACCGAATAAATCTTTTATGCCATGGTGAGGGTTTCCTATTTCTATAAAATAGAAACCAAGTTGATAAATTTAATCCAAACCATGGCTAGCTAGTTATTCATTAATAGTTTCATTTTATACTCATTAATTCCTATCTTGCTTGAATGAATGTTGCTATATATAGGTAATTAATAGCTTCATTAATGATTTTCATTTCAATGAGTTTGTAATTTTCAAACCTAGCTAGCTACATGGTAGCCAAGCCGGTAATGGGGCCATGGTTACATGTTATGTATTAGATAAATTAATTAGATTCATTAATCATCAGTTAACGTGAATTTTACAAATTTTTTTAGGTTCAAAACAAACAATGATCCGATTTTTCTATTAATTTATAATTAACTTAACCGAATGCATCCACAACATTCCTAAATGGAGTTTTAGGAATTCCGTATATGAAATTTCCAACCATTCACAAGTCAGTGAAGTCACAATATCTTTGTGAGCCCCATTTCATGGGTGGGTCCCGGTCATTTTATAGGACAATTCTATTTGTCCTTCCTTCTTTGTCCTTCCTCTTTATCCTTTCTAGTGCATCTGATCAACTTAGAATAGCTATTTCAAGAAACAGATCATTAGATTTGATGCTCCACTAATACGTTTTATGAACGCAAAAAATCACATTGATCTAACAGGCGGTTTTTCAAAAATAGACCATGACGGTTTTTCATAATTTTTTTTTATCATTGTTTATAAATTTTTTTAAAATTGCAAAAATGGACCGTTGGATCAATGTGAAATTTTGCATTCGTGATAAGTATAAGTGAAACATCAAATCCAACGGCCGGTGGAAATAGTTTTTCCAAGTTGGTCAGATACACTAGGGAGGACAAAAATAGATGACGAATGGAATTTCCCATATTATAAGCGTTGTGGGTGAGTTTTGAAGAGGGATTTGAATTTATTATTGATCAATACTAGATCAATACCCATACCCATATTGATCTATCTATTGTGGTATAAAACATATGCTAAAAAGTAACAATCAATAGAAAAACCTTAAATCTTAAGGCGATTTTAGAGATAACAAAAATACAGAAATGCTAATAAACCTTCATATGGTTAGTTGGAAAACAAATTTGAAAATCCGACCATTGGATTAGAGACCACTCTTATGTATGTCACGTTTGCCAAAAATCACAGTAATCCAATAGTCAACTTTTGAAAAAATTGACCATGAAAAAAATATTTTTTGAAGAACAAAATAATCATAATTTTTCACAAGGACATATATATATATATATATATTTGATCACCATGATTATTGCTCAAAAAGTGAGTGGGAATATAGGATTATTGCTCAAAAAACTTTATCCTTTAGTACCCAAGTCAAGACAAAAAAAGGACGATCTTTGGATCCTCTCAAACCATTACATGAAAGTATCTCAACGGTTGATCTAACCTTAGATCAAGAGCGAATTCAAATGGTTACATGGAAAATGGAGACATTGTGAATAGATGGAAACCCAAATTGGAAAATTCTCAAAATATATAGTATCCAAAAACACACAAGCCACAAGCAGCATTAGAATTTACCTGGAAACCCTAACAAGCCAAAAAGGTTCTTTTACAATTATTTTTTTAATTAGAAGACCAAACAAGTCAACGGAAGTCATCCTATGAATCACCATTTCCAAATCAAATATATCAAAGTCTTTTCTCAAAATGGACAAAAATATATAAAACTCGAAATGGCAGACCAAATTAAGTGGTGTTCGATCCTCCCATTCCCCGCATTCTAACTTAGACTTTAAAAATCCGCATTCTACGCATAAATTATATATTTAATCCCATTCACTTTTTTTCCTCATTATGTATCTTGTAGTGCAATTAGGGGTTTTTACCAAGTTAATTAATCTCAATTAACTTGATAAGGATCAGGCATAAGCCTGCAATATCAATGGCTTTTCTCAAAAGCTTAGAAAAGAGCTCTTGATTATATATATATATATATATATGCCAACGGCTGTGAGAATAGCATGGATATGGCCAGTAAAAGTGATAGCATGCCCCCGCCACTCTCGTTTCTGCATTGAAAAGTGTGCTGCTTGAGAACATATCTCGTGTTATTCATTATTATGTATTTAGAATTCCAGCCAATCACAGCTCAACACGTATGTGTGTCTGGCGTGAATTTGACGCGAGCAGAGCGTAACGTATTACGGATGTGGTCCACACGTGTGGGCCCGTACGCGTGATGACTTTCCTAACTTTACAACGTGCTCCTCACCAGCCACCCCCAGGTGTCGCCATTTCTTTTTATTTACTTTCTTGCCCTTTCCTTTCAAACTAATCAACATAATTAATCAATTAATTAATTAATAATTAAACAGGTAAGATATCATTCTTGCCCCACGCGCTTGAAATAGAGAATGGAGAAACCAAGCTGATGCGGCTATGGTTTTTAAATTGTGTTAAAAGTTGTTTGTATTTTCATTTTACAATTCCAAATATTTGCATAAATTTTGAACTTTTAATTATTTAGCATAAATAATATTCTTAATTCTTTAATTATTTATTTAAATCATTCATTTACAGGTTAGGAGAATGCAAACAATGTCATTACTGGTTCAATTCTCTTGAGACTTATCATTTAAGTTAAGGATCCAAGCACATGAAAGTGCATAAATAACAATTTATCAATATTAAGGGATTTGGAGTAAGAATAGATACATATTGTGTAGAAGAAAAAAAAGTAGCGCAACACGTTATTGTTACAACTGAAATTTTGTCCAATATTCATGGTTACGAGATCTTACATAAGGAAAAAGAAGAAGGGTCGACGGTGAGTCTTGAGAGACTGGTGTGGTACTGGAAAAAATCCGACCTCTTACTGTCAAGTTAGAACTATTTGAGAGTGAGGTGAATGGAGAATCGAGAATAGAGAATGAAGAATGATTTCACTTTAGGTTCTAGGATTATATTTAGGGGTCTTTATATAACTCGAGTTAAGCCTCATATGAAAAAAAATATTTTTAAATATATAAATATATATATATTTGTTGGTATTATTTTCTATTTTCACGGCTGAAAGGATTTGCAACCGTTAATAAGAAGAAAGTGTCATTAATTTTTCAAAGTTTAAACCGAACACGTTTCAGTTAAAAGAAGCGAGTATGTAGCTTCTGGTGCATCGAAGGAGAGTCGCTATTAAGAGATAAGTAAATTGTTGGGAGAGAGAGAATTGGCGTTGGGGTTTTTGAATTAACCGCACCGAATCTGAATGGTGGTGGGGGGTGAAGACGCGGGACCACTTAGGAAAGGTACGCGTGTCGCTTTCGGCGTGTCAGAGTTCGCGCCAAAAAAAGAAGGAGGGACATTCTTCGTTTCATACTTCATAGAATACAGTAATATGCCTATGCCTATACATATATATATATTTATATATATAAATTATGTTGCTTCGTCAACGTAACGGACTTTACCACCCTTGTCCTCGTCTTCGTCTTCTTTACTGTGACACCACCTACCCTACCTCTGTTTGTGTTTCTCCTTCTTCTGTGTCTCTACCGAATCCAAATGACATCTCTACCCCTCATGTTTCATTATAATGCCACATTTATCCTCACATGGATGCAAACAAATCTGTCTGTCTATCCGTCCATGTCCATGACTGGTGTTTGAGCATCTCATTGAGGTGCCATATGAGTTGTCTATCGCTTAAATTTGTTATTGATATTCAAATACCTTATTCCGATAGAGTACCTCAAATGAATGCCAAATTTTAGTAATGATATTCCTTGGTGTCAAATTTAGCACCTCAAATGTCACTTACCATTTGTGTCATATATACTGTCATATTATACTTTAATTTTCTTAAAAAAATGTGTGAAATGTCAAACATAGCATTAATGTATTGGACCATATAAGTGACAAAATTTGACATTGATGTCATTTGGGATACCATTGGACATGCTCTTATTTAACCAAAATGATTGATGAGATGACATTCAATGTGATAAATTTAATTAATTATGGGATATGTATTTTAAAAAATTGACCGATCACTAAATTAGATATTTTTCTTATAGATGTCATGCATGTCAAAAATCACAGTTAGATACATGAGCAACTCAAAATATAGATTGTGTAAAAATGTGATCGTTTAAAATTGTCACAATTTTTCACAATGACATTTATAAGAAACCAACCGTTGGATCACTATGATTTTTTAGCATGCATGATGTACATCCATAAGAATAGTAATCAGTTTTTAAAAATACATATCCTGCAAGTACCTCTCGGCCTCATATTTACTTTATAAGCTAGAATTTCACCCAATATTTAATTTTTCATACAATATCCAATAGTCACATAAGGTAGAAAGCATGTATCAACTAGAGCTAGTCACGTTGGTAAAGAGTTAGAGTCTAAAATTAATGATGGTCTTGAAATCGACTCCATTTGGTGGCATTATTAGTGTGTATATATATATATATAATCTGATTTCTATTATATTATATAATCGAGTCCAATATTTGCTAGCATTATATATTAGTAATATAATTTAATTTCTATTATATTATCTAATACTTTTAATGTAAAAAATAAATTAAAGGCTAGAGCAGGGAGGGAGGGGGCATGCAATATGGAGAAACCACTTAGCATACGTGATAATATGATATTGATAAATATGACACGTGAGTCACGCGTGACATACCACTTTGTATATACAGTCTTTGTATATACAGTATATACCTACCCAATACTAAAAGGCACGCCAAGGTCAAAGTTAATTGGGGGAGAAAAATGTCAGTGGAAGTGGCCAGGGCGTGAGCCGACAAGGGAATGGTGGGGGCCCACCAAGCGGCGAGAGATTAGAGTGTGGGGCCCACACGAGGCCCAGCTGGATGATCATCATTTGGCATTTTAATTATAAAATTTCTGAGAGGGGGGAATATTCGGCGGCGGCACTTTTTGTCACTCAAATCTCCCATTTTTCTATATTAATTACTACATTAAATTTACACCCGGTGTGTCCGACAACGTGGCTCAGACGTGTCAGAGAATCTTAGTGACATTGCCTTACGCTTCCTTAAGGAGCGTAACGTACACGGCTCCAGGTTCATCTTGCATTCAGCAACTGCGTTTGTTTTGTCCATGATATGAGGCCTCACACAGATTTGGTCTTGGGGTGCCAAAAACTATATAAATATACATATATTTTGATTATGTATAGCCATTTTTACATTATTGGGGTTAAATTGCAATTTTAGAAAACTTTAAGGTCAGAATCATAATATTATAAAAAATTAAACAATTTTATTTCGTAATAATGTTTGACACAGAGAGTCCAACAATTCAAATTGTTCATTAATTCGAGTTCAATATACTTTATTCGAGTTCGCAACTGTAATTTCAAATACACCTTCAACTCCCGGGTTCACTACGTCACACCCCGAAATTCACTACGCCGGAAACCTGAGTTCCTTCGTCGGACCTCGGAGTTCTTACGCCGGACCCTGGAGTTCACTACGCCGGAATTCCAAGTTCCTACGCCGGAAACCTAAGTTCCTACGCCGGAATCACAGTTCACTACATCGAAAATTTTTATAAAAAAAAAATGCAAGAAAAAACAATTTCTTTCTTTTTCCTCCATTTTCCCACCAACCAAACAATTAATTAAAAAAAAAAACTTTCAATTTCCTACACTTTCTCAGCATCTAGGGAAAAAAAACAAAAAAACAAAACAAAAGGGATTACACAACCATTTGTAATCTTCCTTCAACCCATCAAATTCTATCTATAATCTTCTTTTCCCGTCGCAGTCCAACCATGGCAAATCTCGTCCACCGGAGTTGAGGCACTGTTCACTACCCCAACCTCTTGTAGCTTGCATTGTTCACCTGCAGTGGTCACTTGGTAGTTTACACTTGTGGTACTGAAAGTCCCTGCGTCTACCTCATCCTCTTCTTCTAGCTCTGATCGCATGACAGAGGGTCAACTAGTTTCCGGCTAAGCTACATCCGTCCGCGGCGATCCTAGTTCCGGCGATTGCATGGTGGAGTTAGATATGCTTGAAGAGGAGAACCTCAATTGCAGCGCGTAACAGAAGTCTTGTTCTGTGAGAAAGGGAAAGAGAGAGAGGGGATCAGATTCACTAAAAGCAAGAGAGGGGATCGAAATCACTGTAAACTGTGGATTAGATTAAACTCACGACTGCCAAGCATCAAACTCCAGTTATTGTAGATCATCCATGGATTAGGAAGAGGAAGAAGTCGTTCTGTAGAAAGAGAGAGAAATGGAAAAAAATCGAGGGAGAGGGAGGCCGGAAGTGTAGATCGGAGCACATCGGAGCTTGAATGCGTGTTTTCTTCATTGCCATGGGAAAGGAAGGGCAATTTTGTCCCAAACAAAAATAGTTTTTAAAAAATAAGGACTTTTTGCAATAAAAAATCTTTAAATGTGACTTTTGACAACAAAAAAAAAAATATTGGGAAACTTTAGCCATGATAAATCTTTAAAATAGGACTTTTGGCCAATTATCTCAAATAATAACCAACCAAGGTGCCCAGTTAGCCATGCCCGTGCCTTCTCATTTAAGAGGTCACGAGTTCAAACCTCGTCTATGGCGAATTTGTGGTGCTCAATGCACCCCACTTCTCTCCCACTACAACTAACACTACTAATGTATTCCCGTGTCAAAAAAAAAAAAAAAAAAAAGGTCATAATTTTCTTAAAAATCCAATTGAATATAACTTTCTCATTTTAAATCATTTTTTTGGTGATATAAATTTCTATTAAACGCTTATAATCTCCTCTTATAAATTCCATAACTCTCATAATTTATCTCAATATATAGATTTTTTGGCATATTTATTTTTAAATATAAAAAAAAAATTGCAAAAAAATAATTCACATGGAATTAATTCCCCAAAATTTACTGTGAATTTCTTCATGATATACCAACGTTATAGAACTAAAAATTCTGACAAATATAAAGAGTCTAGTATAGCCAAATAATATACATTATTTTCATATTTTTCATGGATGGACATTTTAAGCTTTCAAACTAGCATACATGATTCAAACTTACTCAGAATCACTATAAATAAGCATATTAATGTAAAAAATACACATTTTCTAGAACTTTGGTTTTGATAATTTTTTTCCTTCATTTATTCTCTAAAAATCAAGGGGTACCATTTTATTTGATCATGAATAATATATATAACATATAATAAATATCTATATATATAATATGAAGTTTTAAAAAGCCAAGGGGTGCCATGGCACCCCCTAGGTGGCCTTGCTCGACCCCTCACCACCCATCTCATTGGAGATTGAAGATATATGTCATGCTATCATATTTATTATATTAATTATTAATTATTACTTTTTTATATTGTATTAATGAAATCTAGACTAGACTCCTGTAAAAAAATAAAAAAAATAAAAAAATTACAATTTGATTCTTTCAAACATATTGATCCCCAATAATTTTGATTTGTGCATCTCTCCATCCTCACGTCAACTAGTCATTAGATAATTTGATTGAAAAAATTGTTAATATGGGTTAAGTTTTATGTGCAGTATTTATTATACATTGTTAATGTATTTACAAATATATCGGTGAAGTTTTATAATTTATTTTAATATCTTTTAACTTTTATGAATTATTTTTGTCATGTAAAAAAATTTCATAACAAATAAAATATATTGAGAAATCATGAAACTACATAATATGTTTGTAGATAGATTAGCAATATAAGATATATACTAATGGAAAAAATAGTGTGTCTAACATTATTTATTATCTAAAGAATCAAATGACTAACTGATAAAATAGAGTGTCACAAATCAAAACTATAGGGGGTTAATGTGTTCGAATTAAAATTAAAGGTGCAAACATGTATTGAACACGTATTAAACATAGCATGTAATTTCAAGTTTGAAATGTACCCTCGTTGCGGAAGAACCCGAATCCGATATGCTGACTTGTTACTAGCCCTCTATCACAGCCTCAAACTCTCGTGTAGTCTTCGCTTTTGAGATATTGGGTTGGCTACAAGGGTTACCCACAAAATTCATGACCCAAATTCAAAAAGCTTGGAATATAGCTCTAATGGAGAGAAACTTTTAGAGAGAGAAAATATCACCGAATAACCGTATATATTTTCTGTATGTTATATCGTCTATCTGATGATAGGAGAGAGGGGCTCCTAAAATAACCACTGATAAGATTAGGAGATAATATCTCCAAATTTAAATTTAAACCAATATTTAAATTTAAAATTATCAGCTGATCCTATCTCCTTTGCGGGAGGATTCAAATTCTGGTTGGAGCGACCCGACCCATTATTCGTTAACAAAAGGAATGCAAATTGTAAATCATTAATAATTGAGAGGATCAAATCGTAATTTAAAAAAACAAAAACAAAAACAAAACAGAATTTGTCAAAGTGACAATTCACATATTATTTTTTCTCCCCCTCAAATTATATTTATTCCATTGATATAAATTAAGAATAATACTTGATTACTGATTTGATTAAGAAAAGCCTCCTCTAACCACTAACATCGCAAATTTTAAGAACATGGATTAAATCATACGGCATGGTATTTTGGACTTTGTACAGGGTTCTCTTATATACCAGTACGTCAAGGCTCAACCAAGTATATCATTATGGGTCCAATTTTACGAGGGCCTTGTTAAATCAGGTGGTATACCCTCTACTTAGGTATTTAGGGATGTCAATGGGACGGGTTAGATGGGAAATTCGTTCTGTTCCGCCCCGTCTCCAATATATATAGCTATATTTGAAATTTTTTTTTGTTTATTCACAATATTTATTGTATTAAGATTTTTTTCCCATTCTTTTCACTATATTAGTGTGTGTATATTAATTACAAATACTTGTAATTCAAGATTAAAATCAAATTTGTAAAAATAATGGTTGTGGTTCATTCAAGAAAAAAAAAATAATTATTCTCTTAAAATCAACAGAAAACCTATCCCGCCTTACATAATTCTCATCCTGTACCGTCCAATTTTAAGTTAGGATTAGGACAAGTTTAAAAAAATATTTTTATTCACGGGACAGAATTGAAAAGAAAAAACCCCTTCCACCCGCTGCATCCCTACCTCTATCACACATAACAGTAGATCCACATCAGAATAGGTGAAATCCACACATCACCTTATGGAAGAAGCGGTGCACCACATATGGTCATAATAGTATTTTCCAACTTAAAGCAGTCTTATATCCTAATATTATCATCATATTATTGGGGTAAAAAAAAAATTAGGGCATGACTCTACTAAACACTAATTGGGAAGGGGTCCATGAATAAGTGGTATCTAATGTCACCCTTACTTTCAATTGACCATAATCTTATTAAATAAATCCTTAGAAACTTTAGGACAATGACCCCCTGCTTTTACACAGTTGGAGTCATAGACTCATAGGGTTCTTTTTGTTAAAAAGAATGGGTAAAAAAATTTCTCATTAGACAACCAACTTGAAAGTAAGAAGGTGGCATCCCTTTTCATATATGAATTGTTCAAAAAAGTTGTGCACTATAGATACAGTTGACAATATCATAATAAACATATGTTAGTTGATTTCCATCCAAATACTCGAGCAATTCTTTTTAGGAGGCCGAACACTTTTTTCATTGAGTGCGGTCTTCACGAGCTTGGTTTGGCTGCGGATCATGTATGGTGCGGATTTTTTTTTTATTTGGCCTTTTGGTCAATGTAAATCGGGTGTTTCGAAAAACCGACCGTTGGATTGAATATTATTCCTATGTACTACAGGCATGCCAAAAATCACAGTGATCTGACGGTCGATTTATGAGATACAGACCGTGAAAAATTTTAACAGTTTATATACACTGTACATAAACTGTTAAAATTTTTCACGGTCTGTATCTTATAAATTGACCGTCCGATCACTGTGATTTTTGGCATGTCTGTAGTACATGAGAATAATATTCAATCCAACGGTCGGTTTTTTAAAACACCTGATTTACATTGACCAAAAGATTAAATAAAAAAAAAATCCGTACCATACATGATCCGCATCCAAACTCTTCCCGGTCTTCACAGGGTGTTGTGGAGTTGGGTAATAAAAGTCTCTTTGAATGTCACTCCGAGACCCGAGTCTTCTTAGGAGGTTGAATATTGTCTTCACTGTTAATTTTGCCTTGACTTGGTGATTATTTTGTAATTATTATGAAAATGTGAGTTCAAATCTTAATATATAAGAATATCGTAGAGTAGGGTGATAAGTTATTTATTAAAACAAATCACAAATGTGTACAATTATATTGATGGAACTATAAATAAGTAAGAGTAATGCCTTACATCCGAAATATTTATTCCAAAAAAGTGTTTCAAATAAATCAAAGCCCTTTATTTATTATAAACAAGAAAGTTTGCTGAAAAAGAGAAAGACTGAATCATCTGTTACATAATTTGGGACGCGATTTTGAGATAACTTTTTGAAACGTTCAGCATTTTTCAATAAGTAAAGAAGAAAGTAATACCCACCCTTGGGCAGCCCAGTTGGTAAGGGCGAATTGGAGACTGTGTGAGTTAAGCGCACGGTCTCAGGTTCGATTCCCCACTGGTTGAATACCATGATTTAAGTGGAGGGCCATGGCGGTGGGTTGCTGTACTAGTTCCCCCCGGGTTTGGGTCACATGGATGGGTCCGAAGGGCACATCCGTGGGACTGTTCCCGGTTATCAAAAAAAAAAAAAAAAAAAGAAGAAAGTAACAAGTTGTTTTGACTTGACTTATTTATCTTATAAGCGTGCTCAAACAAGACTTTTTTTTTATCAAATTGAACTTTTTAAAACCATATTTGTTACCGAAAGTTTAACTTGACAAATATGAAAGCTTCTTATTTAAAAAAGGGAGTTCCGTGGGGAATAATATGGCTTTGTATAACAAATATGAAAAATATATTATCTCCTATTATGCAATTATATAGCTGGGCATTCCCAAACTGGGCCTCCTTATCTGGGCCATAACTCGCTACAATATCAACTGGACTCGCAAAATTATGCACAGCACAACATAAAGCCTGCGAAGTTGACCGAGCCTGATTTAACTGGACACATTAAGCAAAAATTGAGTTTCAAGTCAAGTGTGCACAGACAGCTTAAGCCCAGCAGCAAACAAAAAATAAAAATAAAAATACAAACAGCTTAATCTTCTAACATGGTACCTCACGATTACAGCAGACTTCCTGCCAATGATATATATATATATATATATATATCTTTACAATTGTCTGCAGTTAAGCATTGTGGGTGTTTACACTACATGGTCTGCTTCTGAATAAGCTTCTTAGTTTTGGAATTGTTTTCAGTGGGGTCTCATCTAGTCATCTGCATTGCTTCTGTAGAAGTCTTCATGAAGAATCTGTCTTCAACACGAGGAAGGAAAACAGCAAAGTAAGGATGAAAATGCAGAATGCAAAGTATGTGCTTTTTGCAATCTGAGAAATTTGTTTGAAAAAAAAACCATAAAAAAAATCTAACAAAAAGATGGCAAATAGAGCAGATACCTACAGAGAAGAGAAAGTATCCTACGATTCTCAGCAAAATAAACTTTTTAGTAAATGCTCAGAGCTTCGGACCTGCATATTAGAAAAAGTTCATTACAATCTTTAGTTAATGCTACCATTAAGTACTCTTGTCATTCAGAGAATAATATCGAAGCCAGAATGCAATTTGTAAATTAAACTGGATGAAATTGTTCTGCTTGCCCCTAGCATGTAAGCAAGAAACAAGGGGTTAACTTTCAACAATTAAGCAGGCAACTGAGACAATATTTCAATGATTTTATACTTCACTGAGTCCTACAAGATGCAGATACCCACAAAGTTATAATAGGGTTGAAAGAGAATGTTTTCTGCTGATTGCTGAAGTTACAGGTCCAAGCAACATGTTTTAACTTTCAATTTTGACCATAAAATTGACATATCTGAAGGTTTACTATAGCAGTATAACAGTCTTTAAAAATCATTTCCTAAAGATGCCTTGAAGCATGCTTTTACATAAGCTTGTAGGCTGCAGCAGTAACCTGTCTCTTTGATTGATGAAGAGATTATTTTAACCAAAAAACATTGGTAACAAAAGACACTAGTACATGACTAAGGACAGATAGCACATTTTCAAAAGCAAGACCAATGATCATTAACCACATAACTAAAGTAAATAATTTGGTGCATGCATATGTGTTCCTGTTCCTATGTAATCAGCTTTGACTTCACGGTCCATTTCAATTTTCTAAGGTAAAAACCAGAACAACTAGGATACCCTATAAGAGTAAAGGGTTTTGACCCTGTCTGACACAGGCTGCCACATAGAAAAGGTAAGGCAAGTAAAAGCTTCTGTGAGATTTCAACTGGTGCATAATTCTAATACATATAGCATCCATCTAACCAGTAAAATTCCTAACCCTAGCTTGCACTAAACCATATTCATCCATAATTATATTCTATGCATCTTTACATCTGAAAAGTTTTAGGATGCAATACAAATAAATTAAAGAATAAGTATGGAAAATTTTGAGTATACAACACCTGGTCTCTATATCATTTATCTACTCACCATTTACATATTCAAGAAGATGTCGATCAAGTTCAAAATGTCGGCAAAGAAGTCTCTGCAACACACATGATCCAGGAATAAATAATAAATCAAACCAAAGGGAAAAAAAAAAAAAAAAAGAGAGAATTAAAAATATCACAACTTCTAGACACTTGAACAAAATACTGCCAAGTTGTAAGTTAGATTGTGCGTACAAACACCATGCAGACAACTATAGCTCATGCATGGAATCGTAACGCAGTAAATATACTGTTGGATCCATATTATGCCATCTGAACTATGTAATTTGTTTGCAATTACCTTCGTTATGGGAGGATGAGAAGCTTTTGCTTCAATTTCAACCTCTGGAAAGCGTGCAACCTCAACTGCATTCTCAAATAATATATACGTAGGAAGTTCGCTCATGCTACCTACATGTACAATGTCCACATATGGATCACTCAAATGAATATGCAAAAAACACATGAGGGCAAAACTAAAATTAGTTGAACATTTCATGACAGAAAATAAGATATATCAACTTCAAAAGTATGAAAATTAAATCTTGCAAGATAATAGCAAATAATATAATCATTAATTACCCCCAAGAGATATTCCGAATTTTTCTGCCGCATTTGGGAAGAGGCCAAGATCAACTATTCCAAAAGATAAGTTTTTGTTCGAGTATCTGCTAATGAATAACATGATATGCATAGAAATTACAACAGCTAAGTTTGAACAGAAAGGATAATTATGACAGACAAACGTACGTAATAGAGAGCTCAGGAAAGAACCGACTCGCGTATATGCAAGTGGATGAACACAAAGCACGAAATTCTACCTGAAAAAATTGAGCTGGTCACTCACCCAAAAAATAAAATAACAAAAGAAGAAAACTAAGCGTATCAAACATAATATAAAGATATGCCATCATTTTATGTGTAAACTTGTCCAGGTCAACCAAACCATTTATGTGCATTGGTAAAAATTAATGTTCTGTGAATATTTCGTGGGCCTTTATATAAGTAAAGAATATAGTATAAAAGTTGACCAAAAAGGGGTGCAAGGGGGGGAGTAAGGGAACATGCTATATATAATTAGGATGAGGCATGCGCATGGGCAGACTTTTATAACCTATCTAATAAGAATGCTCTTGCTTTAGCTTATTTTTCCATGTCAAAAGACATCGGCATGTGCATCCATCAGACACTGTTTCGGACTCCAACACCCGCCTCACAGTTCATATCTTTGGAAATCACTGTTAGACTCATTATATCCATGTCAAAAACTGACACCCTTGTCAATATTAAAGTTAGATAGTCTACAAATCTCTCTCTCTCTCTCTCTCTCTCTCTCACACACACACACACACACACACATTTTTAATGAAAAGTATCATCGAGGTAGAACTCTTTCCCTTCAATTGCTTTATTTTTCAATCTCATTCCTGTTAAGTGTTGAGTTATTAACTCTGTTTTGCAGGACGAGGTACAGGACAATTTTCAGGAAGTGTCGATTGATTATAGGTAATGGATTGGATTCTCGAATCATTCTGAATAAATTTACATGGAGAAGCATATCCTTCAAGGTTCTGAAGTTCATCACCTAGTAAATTACCATATCAGTCCTCAACCACTAAGAGAATCTGTCATAGATCACTAGATTGTGTGGGATGAAGGTAGATTCTCCTTACAATTCCCAATTGTCTATGTATTTTTTTCTTAAGTAGGAGTAAAAGTTTTATAGATGTAAACAATCAAAAGTTGTGTAAATTATAAACAGTGTGCACTGGTTGTAAAATTTCTAAACTAGAAGTAACGAATCCAACTTTCTAGAAAGCCAACATTACTGAAATTCATGAACACTAAGAAGTCTGAGAATAGTCTGCGGAACCAACCAACCAGAATCTTGATGTGTTCCCTTCAGTCAGCAAGGCTTCTAATTGCAATGGTGTTAATTTATTGGAAGTACCTAAAAAAGTTAATGAAAAATAAAATGAGAAACGCATTGAGTTTATAATATGATATGGAAAGTTATTCTTGTATTTCATAACATGCACCTGATTTAGATAAGCTTAAAAAAAAATGACAATAAAGATTTACGGGTCATAAGATAACTGAAATTCATTCCATACCTAGTTCCTGATAGGCGGGTTGTTGCGTTAAAATATATATCACTGCAAGAAATGATACCATATCAAAATGAAAAGCAAGATGCTAGTGCTAAGATGCTAATTTACAATTTGCAATCCTAATATGTCAATGGATTTTTCCTAGTTAACAAAATGAAACAAAAAAACAATGATGCCTACCCAAAAATACCACTATGTACCAGACAGCCAAGTAATAATCCATGATTAAAGCAATACCAACGAGAAAAACCTGGAAAGAAACGCATAAAAGAGGGGGAAAAAAGTTAGAAGATACAGATAAGAAATAAGGAAAGAACTAAAAAAGTGAAGCAACATATCAAATGATAATTAAAGTAGATTGATATAAAATAAAATAAAAAAAATTACGTCTATCATATAGATTTTTATCCAAAGAGGTTCTTCATATAACTCAACACAAAAAAGCATTAACCCATATCTTCGGCTAAATCATAGGTAACCATTTCTCTCATATCCTCGACCCAAGTTCTTATTGGCCCTTTCCTTGTCCTTTTAGTACCACATGACACCTAAAACTACATTCTCTGTTTGGGTTATTACACAAGATGTCAAAATGATTTTTTTAATTGATTTTTCCACTTCTTGTGAAATTCAATAGCAAGTTTGCGAATTATTCATATATCTTTCAAAGTATATTATCAATAAATCTTAAACGTTCATCCTGTGCTCTATAATTTGATGAACGCACTGTCAGTATCATGTGTACATTTGAGAAACTTTGCAAAAGCAAGAAGCAAAAATTAGGTGAGCACCTTTGCGAAAAACAGCGTATCAGCAATGAAGGCCTCCCATGATTCTTGTTTCACCATCTTTTGCCCAAAAAAGGAAGAAGAGAGAAACAGAATTAAGAAGCATTCAAATGCAATCAGTGTGTGAGCTAAACTTTTCATCCAAATCTTCAAGAGAACCGAGTCAAAACCATACCTTGACGACAGTCAGCATAGAAAATGCCAGAATTGCTTGAATTTCCTGCAAAGAAACATCAATAAATAATGAAATCTACAACTCATATATGAATCAGAAGCACAAAAGTGCTGAGAACTTCAATCTGTGAAAATAAATCTACAATGGCGCGCGCGCGCGTGCGTACATACACATTTGTACATCAATATATCATCAAATTTACGAGCTCAGAATAGTAACGTGTCAAAAATAAGCCAAAGACAAAGTACTGAAACTTCAATCCGTAAGCACAACAAACTTCAAAGACATATATATATATATATATATATATATATATAGAGAGAGAGAGAGAGAGAGAGAGAGAGAGATGATGGGATTACTCGGTGAAGAAGACGATCGGTGATGTGAGGAGAGAGAACGACGACTGCAGAGGTGCGAACGACGGAGTAGGAGAAGAAAGCGAGGAAATGGAAGAGGTAGTATGGCTCTGAGACCATTTGATTCAGCCATGCCAGCGGCTCCATGCTCTCTCCCCTCCCCCTATGCTTTTGATCTGGTGGAGATTTCCGCAAATACCAACTGAGTCAACTCAGTACTTCTCCTCCATCTTTTATATGCTTCTGATGAAAATGGAAACCGTATTTCTCAAGAATCTCAATCGACGGTCTTTGTTCACTCCACCACACCAATGATCTTGCCACGTCAGGTGGGACTCTGACCAAAGGATGCAAACGAGTCAATTGGGCCCCTGAGCAGTGAGTCAGTTCAGTAAGAACTCATAACCAAATTTAAAACTTAATTTATTGGATCTCGGGAACAAATTTGTTAATAAACTTTGTTTCTTCTTAAAATTTTTCATTTTATTTTATGTTTAAAATAAAATAATATATATATATATATATATATAAATTTTAATTAAAGTCAGCTAAGAACACAAGCCCTTGGATTGTAATCTTGAGATGAATCATTTATAAAGTAAATGAGAATCAAAGAGTTTGTGTTCTTAACTGACTTTAGTTAAAGTCAGGCACCCTGACCAAAACACCTCTCTCTCTCTCTCTCTCTCTCTCTCTCTATATATATATATATATATATATATGATCTGATCATGGCATTCGGACCGGACCTTAGATCTGTCCACTTAATTAGGATCGTTAGATGCTTGTTTGGGAAATCCAACGGATGGGAATACTAAGGCACTTAAACATATACATGCGGATCTAAAACGAGTACAACCCATTTCTGAAAATGCAACCCATGCGCCTAATCAAAAGCTATTCATTACCTCAAGGGTAGCTCACTTGGTAAGGGAGAACGTGCAATTGTTTGGTTAGGCGCACAGGTTGTGGGTTCGATTTCCCTTGGGAGCTATTTAAGGTGGGGAGGCCGTGAGCGATTTATTCCTCATGAAAACCCCTAGTTTCGATGTGGAAGTCCTGCTTTTGACCGGACCGGAGAGAGTAATTAGTTGAGGTGCATGTATGCTGACCAAGACACCCTTATCGTTGAACCCAAAAAAACATAAAAAAAAATCATCCGACCTCAAAGCTTTTTGAGAAGAGAGAAGCAGCAAAATCCAAACAAGATTTTTCATGCTTGGCTGATCGATCAAAGGAGCGAGAAGCATCACATCTTGCCGTTGCTCTTGCCAGAGAAGAAAGCTATGTACACCAGTTTCTATTATTATTATTATTATTATTTATTCCAAAAAATCTATACATTTGTGGCGTTTTCTCGCAATGACCAACAATGGGTTCTTTGGCTTCTCCGGGGACGTGTGACCAGCTCACTCTCTGCGATATTGAAGTGGTGTTTCTCTCTCCTCGTATTAGCTAAGCATAAACAAATGGGTATGGGTTGCTGCACCTCTCTATTTTACTTCAAAAAATAATACTGAATCACTGATTCTACGTTTGGTTGATGAGGACTCGAGGAAAATGAAAGAAAATAATTTTTTTAATGCGATAATCCATGTTGTTTTGGGTTATAAGGATGAAAATTTGATCTAAAAGTCTAAAACTAAGCTTTTAGAGCCAAATAATTGTATTATGGACCATTTTGAATATTCAAACTTTAATTTCTTTTATTTTCCTAAACTTTCTCACCAACCAAACAGAGCTTGAATGCAGGTTGGGGATTTTTATAACTGGGTACAAGCCATTTTGATTATATTACCCACGTGTTTTAATGCGCAATAAATCTCATCCATTAGATCAAGCAATAAGTCATCTAAAGGCCCAAATTAAATGGGTTGATCTAAGGTATGGTCAGGGCGTCTTGATCATATTAGAACTGTATACGGTATAATTGTATAATACAAATTATTTTCTTTCAACATGGATTATAACATTAAAAAAAAAAAAAAAAAATTCCTTCACTTTCCTTTGGTTTCTCATTAACCATACGTAGAATCAGTGATTCAGTATTATTTTTTAAAGCAGCAACTCAAACCCATTTGTTTATGCTTGGCTGATTTGAAGAAAGAAAAACTTTACTTCAGCAGATAGCAAAGAGTGAGTTGGTCGCACGTCGCCGGAGAAGCCAAAGAACCCATTGTTGGTCATGGCGAGAAAACATCACAAATGTACAGATTTTTTGGGGAAAAAATAATAATAATAAACCGTTGTACATAGCTTTTTTCTTCGGCAAGAGCAACAACAAGATGTGATGCTTCTCGCTCCTCCGATCGATCAACCAGGCAAGAAAAATCTTGTTTGGATTTTGTTGCTCTTTGAATGGATGGCTTTTGATGAGGAGCACGGGTTAGACTGTTAGAGCATCTCCAATGCTCACACTTTAAAATCAACCATTTAGCCACATTAACTCCATTGTTTAAGTGACACGTGTTCACTTTTTCACCCTTTAATTTAAGACCATATATACTACAATGCACACTTTAAAATAACACTACAAGTGATGACATGACAAAAATAAAATTGAGTTATTCCAATTTCAATTAATAATCGATAATACATTTTGAATTTAATTTAAATTCTTTTTAAATTTACTAAATTAATATTTAATATTCATTTAATTAGTTTTCAAATTAAAATATTTAATTTTTATATTTTAATTTATTGGCTCGCTGATAACTTTAATATTCAAATAAATTGTGACACAATTAATTTGTGTGACAAAATTAATTAATAATAATTGCAGGAATTGGAAAAATATATTTGGTGCCGCAAATAATAATTAATTTAAACTAAACCCTACTTCCACTTAATCCATCTCTATTTCTCCCTTGCGTCAATTTTGCCAAAATTTGATTTTGCTGTGCAGTAATCCATATTTTTCCTGTTTTAATAGGCATCGATTCTGGATCAGTCATCATAATTTCTTTCTCGTACGCATTTCTTTCTCAGCGGCCAGTTTTCACAACTTTTCGTCCAGGGGGTCGTGGTAACTCATTTTGTTCTCCACTAAATAGTGCATCATCATCATCTAAGCTAATGTAGCCCCCAGCAAAAGACGGTGTTGATACAGGAGTGGATGGATTAGAGGAATCTCCTATTTCATTAACATGTGAATTTACCCCAGCTCTCTTTCTTTGTTTCAATTTGTCTTTTCTAACTTATTGTTCAGTGGTCTAGCGAAACCACTTTGGACTTTTCTTGAGTAGTAGCTAACAACCATAAAATTTAAATTGGTGCCCCTCTTTATCACTGTATAATATCTTTGCAGTCTCATCCTATAAATAACAAATAATAAATAAAATTAGACACGCAATAATTTAAAAAATTTAAAAAAACTGTAAAATCAACTTATATTATCTAGATCATTTCCACCACTTCTTGGAGTCATCTCTACGCATTGCACACAATTTAAAAATTTGTTAATGAATCTTTGGATGATACCCCAACAGTTCAACAAACCAACATTGTCTCTTTGTGTATGACAACCCAATAATTTATTATACATAACCTTTGTATAGGTTGATCGGCACCCGTGATTGAATTTTCTGAAATGTTGAGCCAAACTTGACAATGTACTTCATCTTCTTGCTTAGACCAATTGGGATTCCTATTTTTTTCAAGGTTAGTTGGAGCACTATTTTGATTTTGGATTGTGGGAGGTTGGAAATGGCTACTTTGGGACGGTTGATGACATGAGAATTGAGATTATCCGCCAAAAATTTGTTCACTGAATGAGTTATAGGAGTTATGTGAGTTGAACGTGTATTGTTGGGGTTGGGATTTGGATTGAAAACCATATTTTGATTGTTAAGAAAATGCTTGGGAATTGAATTATGCATGGGGTTGATAATTGTTTGGTTGAAAAAATTGATTGTTAAAGAATTGATTGTTAGGATTCATGGTTGGAAATTAAAGAAATATGGAATTGTGAAATTAAAAAAAAAAAAAAAAAAAAAATTTTTTTAAAAAAAATTATTTTTTTAAAAGAAATAGAGAATGATTTTTTTTTTTTTTAAATGGAGAAATGGATTTTTATATAAAATTGAAGAGTGATAAAAATTATGATAAAAAAAAAAAAAAAGAATGGCTAGACAAGTTCTTAAATAGAATGAAAAAAATAGAATAGCTAGACAGGTTCTTAAATAGAATGACTTAATTTTTGGTATATATAGAGAAGAAGTTTTGGTTCTAGACGGTCATATTGCAACGACTCAATCTACCTCAACACTTCAAGCAGCAAGCTGCAGTTAAATGCAGTAGGAAAGGCTGACATAAATGATGAACCCTTAAAGTGCAACATTGGAGCAGTAATCCAAGGAAAGGTTTTGGCATCTGACACTAAACTCCTCCTTAAAGGGAGCATTGCAGATGCTCTTACATTATCATAAATGGGTTGTACCCGTTTTAGATTTGCATGTGTATGTTTAAGTGCCTTCGTGTTCCCATCCGTTGGATCTCTTAAACAAGCATCTAACGACCCTATTTAAGTAGGCTGATCTAAGGTTCGATCAGGACATCCTGGCCAGATCGAAATTGCGTATATATGTTAAACATGCAAATATGCTAATATCAGATACATTTGACGCAACTTTAGATCAGGTGACCTCCATTAAGTCATTTCCATAACAAATTTTGAAAAGGGAAATGTTAAGTGAACCAAATCTTAGACTAAATTTTTTAAACCAAATGATATACGTGGGATAAAGTTATTTCCTCTACTTTCGTGCAATTTTAAAATACACACAAAAAAAAAAAAATTTGTGTTATGCTGCCACATCATTTGGTTCAAAAATTTTGGTCTATGATTTGGTCCATTAAGCATTACTCTTTTGAAAAACTGACTCTTAGATTAAATACCCTTCTTGTGTATGTCAGGATTGCAAAAAATAACAATGATCCATCGGTTTATAAAAAGCTGATTGTGAAAAAACACAAAATCAACCGTTAGATCGTTGTAATTTTTGGTAGGCCCAACATACATAAGAGAAGTATCTAATCCAACAATTAATTTTTCAAATTTTGTTCTACAAATAGACCTATAGAAATCACTTAACATAACTTTATATTAGATGCATATGATATTGGTATCTCCTATTAAACATCTTATACAAGCAAACAAAATATAAATAAACAAATAAACTAGAGCTGGATAAGCTAGCGAGCTATCGATTTTATGCCTTGCAACTCTGCAAGTTGTAATGGGCTAATTTGCAATCTTAAGTAATTTTCTTATTTTATTGGTTCAATGCAGACATGGATTAATCATGGGCCCGAGATCACAAGTGACAATTTTGATTGGGGTGCGGTTATTGCAACCCCAAACTCCTCTTTCTACGCCCCAAATTTTTGAATGTCCAAAATAGCCATGAGTAATTTGACTAAAAAGAGCATAGTAATTTTTAAAAAGTCAAGGAAATCCACTGGGAGTTTCTTTCTACACCCCAAAGCAAAAAAAACAAAAAAAACAAAAAAATTCTATCTTCTCACTTTCTTCTTTCTCCTACCATCTTCCATCTTTTTTTTAACCCATTTTCATACCCCATTTTATCAAATCTCAATATATTAACATCATTGTGGTATTTATCCAAATATTTGGATGTTTATCATTATATAATGGAGTTCCAGTAAGATCTGAGTTGTGAGAAGTGTATTTTTTAAGCTTCTTTGCATTTTTTTTTTTTCAAAATTCCGCCTTGTTCGGTCGTTCACAGTGTCAAATATTTTTAAAATGTCCGATGAAATTCAACAGAACGTAATGAAAATGTTCTGTGGTTACCTACCAAACATAAGCCCTCTGTTTGATGGATACTCGCTGAATAAAATAAATTTGATTGTCCACTTTCAACCAAACAGTGTTAAAAAAAAATTATATAAAATATGAAGAATTATACCTAATTTTTTTATTATATATATATAAGGCATTCGAGCGTCTTATTTTTTAGAAAACCACACGAGCGTCTTGATTGTTAAACAAGTAAAAAAAAAAGGCATGAGTGGAACAATTGGCAAAGATGGCCCATCATGATAGTGCTAGGAGTGAGAAACAAAACAGATGATTACTTCAATGAGAAACATTTCTTTTGATTTTCAAAGTAACCCCAATTCAAGAATCAAAAACGAAAGTTTAGCCCTAATTTCATCACTGCAGATAAGGGTTGGCCTAGGCATATATCTTGGCCTTCAATTTAGCAGGCCTTCCCACTAAATACAGATGAAAACAAACGATCAAAAGCCCATTCGAGCTCGGCCAGCCCGCATTGAGCTTGCAAAGTGTTGCACGTGCCTATGCGTGTGTGCGTGTAAGTTAGAGATTAGAGACTCTACTTTCACTAAGGAAAGCAAGTGTTATAACAAGTAATTTAAATTTTTAAGTTTTTCAAACTAGCTTAGCTCTTAAAACAGCTTGTTAATGATAACTTTATTGCCTTTTGGGATTTCATCTTTGCCACTTTACATTGATAATGAAGAAAGAAATCAAGTTGGCCCACCAAAGAGATTAATCCAACTCAATGATTTAAAGTTTACGACGCGTTCATTTCCACACTTAAGCCTTGAGTTACTCGAAGAGTTTTGCTCTCCCAATGTTTTTTATTACTATGAACCGGTTGAAGGATTTAAGCGCCATGGCCAAGCCACTGTTGTTTACTCTCTTAATATTTCGGCGCCATTTAGGTCAAATAATAAAGTGCGTTGGCATTAATCTGACGCTTAAGTTCAAATCCTTATAGAATGTGTGTCTTCGTCTTACTATTCCACTAACTACATGCAATGATTGAATGAGTTTTTTACTTAATACTTTGAGAAAAAAGATATATATATCAGAATTTCAGGCTATCGATTCTGTTTATAAATTTATTGAAATTTAAATTCTCAACCTCTTACGGCATCCAAATAATGAATTTCAATTTGGAATTTGTACCCAAATCCACCCTGTCCAAATCCATGAATCAAAATGTACCCTTATGTTTGAAGAATCACAATTTTCCATTTGTTGGGGTTAGTGACTTTCTTGTTTGATGGGAGGACATCCTAATATACGGATGGAGAATGGATTTCCATGTAACGAAACAGACCATAAAGGGCAAGAGTTTGAATTCTAATATTTGGGGGCATTTTGGTCACTTGACTGTAAAGGTTCATGAATGGCTTAGTGTCAAGCAACCACTCCGAAAGCAAAAGGAGAACGTCCATCCCACATGACTTGTCACAAAACGAATGCACGTGCATTGCTCACAACTCACGTGACTGGGCGGCACGTGCTCTCACGTTATCGCTAAAACTATTGACAGACACAAAAATTAAAATGACTGAGCCGAAGCACCCAAGAATAGGCAAGGTACCGCGGATTCTCGACACGTGGCAGTTGACCACCGTCAGTTTTGGCTTTTGACACGAGTGAAACGCTCACATGGGTCGCTGACACAGTTTCCAGCTCTATCACGTGCAAGTTGGACCCCACGCATGTTAAGGAAAATACTTTTAAATGTAATAAAAATCTGAAAATGATAAAAAAATAAAAAAAAATCTATCTACTGATAAATGTAAACCTCTACGCCAAGCAACGACCCGGGTACCCTCTCTTTTTCAGGCTTTCCTTTTAATTCAAGCATAAAGGATAAAAAGTAAAAATGTTCATATTTATCCATCTGTGTATAAAAATGTATTTTCTGATAAATGATGAATATTCATATTTAAGTCAAAATCGCAGTGATCCAATGGTTGCTTTCTGAAAAATGTAATTTTGAAAAACTGTGACTTTTTTGTTCTTTAAAATGTCATTATTTTTTCACAATCAGTTTTTAAGAAACCAACCATTAGATCACTGTGATTTTTGGCAGACATGACATATATAAAATGAGCATCAAATCCAACGGTCAGTTTCTAAAAATGTTCTTAATAAATTGCTCTAGAAGAGACCACCTGATGCATCTTGCATAAGGTTCACCTTATATTAGAAACTCTGTCTATATATATATATAAAGGAAACATTTCTTTTGTTTATTAATAAATTATTTTCATATCGAATACCAAAATTACTTAGAACATTATTTTCCTAAATAAATAAATTTTAAAAATATAATAAATACAAATATTTTTTAAAATTTGACCTCGAGATTGAAAAATGGTTAGTTATCTTGGTCGTCTTCTTTTTTCATGAATCAACCAATAACAAAAATTTAATAATATTTTATAATTCAATTTTAAAAAATATATGTTTTTTAATTAATAATAAAAGGATTTAAAATAAAATAAATGAAATTTCGACCTATTATGAGGAAATAAAAACTTACTAGTAATTAGCTAACTACTTTTACCCGCAATGCATGTTTATCTTACAGCACATTTCTCATTAAAAAAAAAATTAAAATTAAAAAAATATATATAAAAAGAAATGAAAAGAAAAGAAAAGAAAAGCAGTAACGACACCTTATCTATTCTAGAAGTTGACAGTTACATAGGGATTGGTGTCAATGAGCTAGGGCCCCACTTTACTCAGTCTGCACTTCTGAATGCACGCCACGTGGCAACAACTCTAACATGCAACTAGAGACTCGTTCACTGTCCTACGTGGCAAGGTAAAGGGTAAAAAGTGAAAACCGAACTGGCAGGGATTCTGAAGAGGGAGACACGTGGGAAAGATCCTGACCCTTTATCTCGTCCAGTTGAGCTGTATCCGTCGTGCTTACTAGTGGGGTCTTGAATATAATAATGGGTTAAATTTGGGGTAGAAAAAATATTATTATCATTTTTTTTTTTAAAAAGAGTAAAATTCAGAGAATATATATATATATATATATATAGCTCAACTCCCAAGGAAAATTAAAGCAGAGGAATCGGGCTGTAAATTTGGATGCTAATAATACATTAGTCGCAGCGACAAACCTGCTAGATCGGTTCCTAAGGAGTTGAATTTGAACACTTAATTACTTCTAATTTTAATTTAATTAATTTTGTAATTACCTGTTTACTCAGTTATCCAATTAAAAAGTCATTATGAGTTTACATTTTTACCCTTTTAAGTGTTTGCCACAGTTTGTGTCTAAATTACCGGAATTGCCCATGTCAATGACTCGTATTACACAAGCAACATGTGTGCTTAATTGTGGTGTGTAGTTACTTCAAATGATTGTGTGTGGTCCGTGCAGTGATTAGGATTGTCCAACTTGATGATAATCCTCGTCACAATCATCATCACCATTCTTAGCTTTACACATAGATGGGAATGATTTTTTTAAATATCAGATTAGGCCTCCAATGAAGGGTCCAGATTGATAACCTGGTGCACTATGTATGTGTATAAGTTTCGATATACATACAGACATGATTTGAACATTTTTAAGTGATTTGATTGGTTCACAAGGGGGTGAATTAAACAATTAATCTTTCCCACTTATGAATTTTGATTGTTTTCTAAATTAATTACATTAGTAAGGTACTGTTAATATTTGGTAAATAATAAAAGTACTTTATTTATTTATTTTCCTTGATACGATATTAGATTTGAATTCACTTTTCATTTGTTTCATAGTAGATACAAGTTATTACTAATAAGAATCCTTGTTTGACATTATAAATTATAATGTGATGAGAAATAATTAATTAGTGACTGATTATTTATGTAGAGGGTCATATTAGAGGATATAACTGTGAAACATCTTAAATCGAACAAAATTAGAAAATCAATTGAATCATATCACATTGGTGGGAAAGGAAAATTAAGATGTGGTCCAAGAAGCTAGCTTAGCAATTTTGTCAAGATAATCTCTACGTTTTTGGACATGGCCTAAATGCCTCACAAGTAAAGGTACTAGATTCGAGTACTAGATTGGACGACGATTCGTGTTTAAGTTTTATAGATTCAAAGTGCAGACTATACTATTTGTGACTAGCGTAGGTGGTGAAAGGGATGAAATTTAGGTTATTATGTCTTGGATTAGAAACCTCTTATGAATGATATGAGCTTTGATTGAGTAATTCATGTTTCTCTCAGCATGAGATGATAATTTAGGTTCTATTTCTTATGGATGAGAGCTGACCCGTTGTTGCTCTCATTCCCACTTACAAGTTACAACTAACTATTAACCCTATTAATATATATCAATTGTTAAAAAAAAAAAAAAAAAAATCAGATAATGGATCTGTAACATAATTTAGAGGGCCGTAGTTGTATGTCCTAAATGTGAAAAGATCCCTCGGGATGGGGACCTTGTTCTTAAGCAAGGACCTTTTTTTGACCTTTTTTCCGCCATCCAAATTCAAAGGATAGTCCACAAATTTAACGGTCTTGATCAAAACCAATTATAAAGGGCAAAATTGGTAAACCAATCCCATAAACTTCAGAAAAGCAAAAGGTCAATACTGTAACTTCAACCAAAATTTCCCTTTTCTTTATTTTTACATAATTAAAGAGACTTTATATATATATATAATTTTTTTTTCCCATGGTTATATCCTCCATTTTAGCTGTCCGCTTGTCCCCTTCAAGCGCAGATAAACCCTCTCCCTCTCTTTCTCTATCCCCACAAAAGCATACCTTCTTTCACTTCTCTCTCCTCTCACACTCTCTTCAATGGAAGCTCCAGAATTCTTCCAGAGCGGCTACTATCGTGCCGGAACACCCCAATTAACGCCGGACAAGCGCATTTCCGATACTAAACCTGACCATTTTATCGTCGAAGAATTTTTCGACTTCTCCAACGAAGACGATAACGATGTCGTTGCCGACGCCAATTTTGATGCCGTCACCACCACCGGAAACTCCACTGAATCTTCCACTGTTACTGTCGTTGATAGCTGCAATTCCTCGTTCTCTAATTCCGACCCTCAACTTCTTGGCGATGTTGGCTGCCGCAATTTTGCTGATGCCAGCAACTTCTCTAGTGACCTCTGCGTGCCGGTAATTCCATATATCCATGCAATATATATATATATATATATATATAGAGAGAGAGAGAGAGAGAGAGAGAGAGAGAGAGAATTTTTATTTTATACAAGAGAATTTCCAAATTTTATTTTGAGTTGCTGATTCTGTGATTTTTTTCTCTCAACAAAAAAATATATATTTGAGCTTCTGTTTGGTTGTTGAGAAAATGCGGGAAATGGAAGGAAACTTGAAATTTACATTGACAATTATTTGAAATGCGAGAATTACACTCAATTTAGCATATTAGCATTAGTGGAGAGGTAACTTTTTTCCTTTACTGAACAAAAAAACATAAAATATCAGAGTCAAGATTTTCTCTTCTTTTTCTTTTCCTTATTTTTCACGGCAACCAAACGGGAAGCTGAGATTTCTACCTACGAAAATCTGCATAAAGTAATCAAAATGGTACCAGTTTCTCTTTTTTAAAGCGAAAACTGATACTTTATACCAAAAATTAAATAAAATTAAAATTGCTAATTTGAAAATTTTATTTCATTTTATTTTGCAGTATGATGATTTGGCCGAGCTGGAGTGGCTATCCAATTTTGTGGAGGAATCATTCTCAAGCGACGATTTCCAGAAGCTCCAGCTGATATCCGGCATTAAAGCCCGACCCGATGAAACATCCGAAACCCGCGAATTCCAACCAGAACTCAACAAAAACAACTCAATTTTTCGGCCCGAAATGTCGGTTCCAGGCAAGGCGCGTAGCAAGCGGTCACGGGCTGCCCCATGCAATTGGGCGTCCCGTCTCCTGGTACTATCGCCGACGACGTCAGAGTCATCGGAATCTGACGTTGCGTCAGTTACCGGCAAGAAAACGGTAACAGCTCCGCCGAAGAAGAAAGATGGACCGGACCATACTGCGGTAGGGTCCGGAGATGGGCGCAAGTGCTTGCATTGCGCCACCGACAAGACACCGCAATGGCGTACGGGACCCATGGGCCCGAAAACGCTTTGTAATGCATGCGGTGTTCGGTACAAGTCGGGTCGACTCGTACCCGAATACCGACCCGCTGCGAGCCCGACATTTATGCTAACAAAGCACTCCAATTCTCACCGGAAAGTAATGGAGCTCCGAAGGCAGAAGGAGATGCAAAGAACACACCACCCACAGCAGCAGCCACCGCAGTTTCTTCAACACCACCATCAGAACCTGCTGTTCGATGTATCCAACGGTGAAGATTACTTGATCCACCAACACGTGGGGCCCGATTACCGGCAGCTGATCTAGTGAGTTGTCCGACTAGGATATTTCAGTGGAAGTGCAGTTTTAGTGGTCAAGTTCATTAGACAATCCCCTAATTTTATAATTTTTCCTAACTTTCCAATTTCGTAGACTCTTTTAATGTTCTCCGAGTTCCTCCCTTTTTAGCCAAATTTGGCAAATTCTGAAACCAAATTTTCCGTAATTCAGGTAATTTTTTCATTTTTCTATTTGCTTACAATATTTTATTTTATTTTTTATTTTTATAAATTGAAGTGCATGAGGATTGACTTACCTGTATATTTATGATTATGAAAAAATGAAATTGATATCATACTTTATTTTGGTCAATACCTTCCCCTTAAGAACTAGCTAGATGAATTAATTTAAATTAAAATGATAACCTACTTTAATCAATTTCAACCGTCCAATTTAATTTTTATGAATGCGCGCGCGCATGCATGTACAATTTTAAATAAGTAACCCTGCAGTATTGCATCACCTATTCAATCCATCATTTACTCTCTTAAAATGACAAAGGAAACTTCCTTCTATAATTTTCTTTGTACAAAAGTTTAATTTAGGCACCGTTTGAATTTGTTTTTTATAAGTATTTATTTACTTTTTTTAAATTTTTATAAGAAATTACAGTGCCTAAATTATAAAGCATAGTAAGTTTTGTAGAGAGAAAATGTAAAAGTTAATATGAAACTAATTCTCTTGTCGGTCTATGTTACTATTTTATTGATGTATAAGAGCATCTCCAATGCAAAGCCAAATTTGGCATCCCAAAAAGACATTAGTTGATGTCAAATTCTAAGCTCAAATGAAACTATTTGATGCTAAATTTGGCTTTATAGCATCAAGTAGTGCCTAATTGCCTTTTTGGGGTACCAAATTTGGCTTTGCATTGAAAATGCTCTAAGCAACCCATTGAAGAGTATATGGCAACACCTTATTAAGGTCACAAAATCTAATATTTTCATGCACATAAATTAATATTTCATTACTAAACAATTGGCCAAAAAAAAGAGAGCTTATTTTGAGGGATGGGTGGGGACTCAGGGTTCTAGCCAAAGGCGCTAAAATTGACCTTGAACTCAAAAGAACGAATTACTTTAAAAAGGACTTCTTTAACATGTGTAAAGCTTAATTAATTAGTTGGCAAGGCTCATATCATTTTCAATTTGTTGCCTTGTTGGCATGCAGTTCTTTTTGCTTCTTTTCATCTTTTCAAAGTTTTTAACTTCAATCAAAATCACTTTTTGCTTGCAATACCAATGTAGTTAATATTTCTCAATTCAAGCCATTCTAACTTTTGTTTGGATCCGGAACTACTTGAAAAAGAGTAATGCTAAATAGATCAAAAATTTTAAACCAAATGATGTGTTAGAATAATACAGTCTTAATTTTTGTGCAATTCAAAAATACACAAAATCAAAACAATGTGATTCTGACACGTCATTTGGTTTAAAAGAGTGTAAAAATGCATTGAAAAATAAATTATTTCAATTTTTTTTTTTTTATAATTCTCAAAATCAAAACAAAAATAAATTTTCTTCATTTTCTCTTCAATCGACACTATTTTATGTTTTATGTTGTGCACCACGGTAGGCTTAACTTTTCGTCATTACACATTTGAATGCATATCTCATAAAATAAGTGGTACATAAATTATTGATAATCAAAGTTATAGTCCATTTAGCATTTTTTTTTTTTAAATATATATCATGCCTAAAAGCAAAAATGCTAAACTAACCTAAATTTTAATTATCTTTCCTCAATCAAATGACGCAACATCCTATAATAATTATCGATCATGTTAGTACAACAATTAACAAAAATTAACATATTAATTACTGTATTTAATTATTCATACCGATATTATCATATTATGCTGACATGACAGTATTACTTTTAACTGTCGAGTCATTGAATATGGAAGCGATGATAAAAAAATCATAGCAAAGCATTGGTTGGATTCCTTGTACAAGAATCAAACCCATTTTCATCACATGAACCCTCATTTGGGACTTGGGACAATGTGACCATAAAAAAAGTGTGAGTGGCACATGCCCATAACTAGGTGGAGATTGAAGAAACCATCTTGGGATTTTCGAATTATTTGTAATTAAAGAAAACAAAAAGACAAGAGGCTAAATATATAAATATATACATATTTAATTATGGCATGAATTTCAGTGAGGGGGAACTGGTGTAGCCGGTGGATTGGTGATTTAACAGAGAGAATGTTGTTAGAAATTGAAGAAACAGATTTGTTAACTGATTTGATATTTTTACATCGTTTTTTGGTACTGAATTCCGGTAGTCGGTTCTTATTATCTTTTGCACGGAATTCCTCATTCTCTAGGCTTTCGTGAAACACCGAATTTATATATATATATGGACAGGTTCCGTGACCATTATTTTTACCATTATTTCTACCTCTGTTTTCAAAACACCAGTGTAGATCGAATATTTTGAGAAACCGACCGTTGGATTAAATATCATTCTTATACAAGTCATCCATACCAAAAACCATATTGATCCAACGGTCAGATTTTAAAAAATCTCACATTAAAAAACTGCAATGTTTTTAAATATAATAATATTTCACAGTGACATTTTTTAGAAACCAACCGTTGGATCACTGTGATTTTTGGTATACATAATGTATATAAGCAGAATATGTAATCCAACGGTCAGTTTCTCAAAATATTAGACCTACATTGGCCATTGGGTTTTGAAAATGGAGGATAGAAATAATGGTAAAAAGAATGATTATGGAAACCTATCCCATATATATATATATATATATATATATATTAAATACTCTACTAAAATAAATACTTTAATTATATAAACACTAAATTTTTTTATATATATACAAAATTAAAATAAATAAATACACTGCTTTTAGTAATTCTAACCTTAATTGATGGAATACTGTCTCTCTCACATTAAAATATGTAAAATTTATTTTTAATATAAAAACTATAATGTGAATTGTAAAAGGATCTTCTTAAGATTCAAATGAGAGAGAGATGCCAAATAATATTATTGCAAAATTCAGAATTCGTGACAGGTCTGATCTTTAATTAATACTTTAATTATTAATATTTTCTAAATTAATTATTGTTAATTTAACACTCCGTAAAGTAATATATATATATATATATATATATATATAAAACAGTTCATAGAAATCGAGAAGAAGAAGTAGTGGGATCATCAAAACCAGTGGGTGTAAATAACCAATCACCACTTAAATACCCAAATAAATAAATAAATAATCATCAAAATTATATTTTATTTTAATTTTTTAGTATATTCGATCAGTGTGGAAAGCAAGGAAGTTGCGGTGGTCACATGCTTCTTTTCCAAACACCCACCGTAGCAGTCAGTGCTGGTGCATGACGCCACCACTGTTCCCTAATGCATGCATGCATGCATGCATCTTCACATCCATCATTCCTTACCCGTGAATTGTAGTCAAGATGAGTTTTTTTTTTTTTTTTTTTGTAATTATAAGAAATATACAGATTTTTTTTTCTCTGCATTTAAAAAAATAAAATAAAATCCATTCAACCTCCCTTTTCCTCCTTCCTCTTCATCCTCGATCTATAGTGTATCTTTCGAGAAATCGATCGTTGTATTTGATATTCCACTTATACTTATCATGAATGCAAAAAAATATATTAATTCAATGGTCGGTTTTTACAATTTTGAAAAAAATTATAAAAAATAAAGAAAAACTGTTCAAAGTTGATTAGATGCACAAGGGAGGACAAAAAAAGAGGACAAATAAAATTATTCTTTAAAAAAAAATGTCAAATCAATATAAACTTGTTAGGATAGTTGATTATAGTTTAAGCAGTATGACTAAGCCATATAAAGCATAGATTCTAGGATAAAATATTTTTATTATTTCGAAGAATTAGTCTCAACCCAAACTATAGTAGGAGTGAAGTCTAGAATATCTTATGTAAATAGAAAAAACCAAGCAAATTAACACACATGTCGATCAGTATCATGATCAAGGAAGCAAATATATATATATATGTTCAGTTTTCACATTATTCTTGTCTTCAAATAATAAATAAGCCAAATATATTTTTTTAGGGTATTATCTATTTTTTTCTTAATTTTAAAAAAAGAAAACTGATAGTCAAATGTATTTTTTTACTGAATGTCTTAATGGCCTAAACTTTCTTCTTATCAGAATGGAGGCAGCTTTTTTTGAATGCATGATTGTTGAAGCAAGCCTCAAGAAATATAGCTGCCCCCAAGTCCCCAACGGTTATTGAGTGAAACTAATTTAAATCAAGCTAACTAAGTGTATTAAATTAATAAAGTTGATTATTTTGGTGTTTAAAAAAATCTTAAAGATATCTTCAACTCTACTCCATGGAATAAAGAACAATTCCACTCTCAAATGTCCCCGGCCAATTGAGCAAAAGGGCGCCAAGCTTATTTGAAATATATATACATATATATATAGAGAGAGAGATATTATCAAGTCCACATATGTGGATATAAGTTTTATCCATATGAAGGGTTATAAATCATTGTATGATGCATATTTTGGAAAATTGACCGTTGAATTAGAAACGTACTTATGAATGTCATGTCTGCAAAAAATCATAGTGATCCAACTGTCGGTTTTTCAAAATGTCACTGAGAAAAACTGTGACAGTTTTCGGCAGTCATATTTTTTCATAGATATATTTTGAAATTCTAACATTGGATCGCCGTGATTTTTGGCTTGCATGACATCGATAAGTACAGTATATAATCCAACGGTAAGTTTTCCAAAATACGTATTTTACAATGATTTATAGTCCTTCGCGCAGATATAACTTATATCCACATTTATGAACTTGATCATTACTCTGTATATATATATATATATATATATATATGAATTGAATAGTAATAAAATAATGATACAAAATCAGAAGCTTTGAATAGATGGGCTTCCATGCATGGTGGATATTTCCATGTTCAATGTCCCCTTTCCACAACCACTCCTTGCTGACAATGAATTGGCCACCCCCTTTTTTATTAGTGTGACTTTTAGCCTTTTTCTTAAATTGCCCTAACATGGTAAGTGGAAGCCAGTGACTGTCCAAGTCAAGCCACAATTACATGTGCTCGAGTCCACATTAAGCTCCTCTTCAACAATGAGTTAACTAATCCATAGCTTAATTAGAATCTGTTTAGAATGAGAGCATCACCATCTCTTTTGTTGTGGGCTTTTTCAAAATAAAAAATAAAAAATAAAAAATAAAAAATTTCAATTATTCTCGATACATAATTTAAGATACACATCGATAGTCAGAAAAATAATAATGTTATTTTTTTAATTATTTTTTCAATTCGCTCATATGGAACAGGACTCATGTGGATCTATTTCTGCAAGAGAAATGAAAAAATAATTGAAAGGTATAGCACTACATAATTAAAAATATACTAAACTTACAAATAACAGCAAATTTGAGAGATTATTTCAGGCAAATACTGCTAAATGAGAGAACATCAACCTTCGATCAGTTTGTGTGATTAAACCATGTACTCTTGTTAGGTTTTCTATCCAATAATTAAATACATTTTTTGAAATTTGTACAATAATCTGTAAAATAAGGGGTAACGGGTCGTTACAAAGGAACACAAGATCACCATGAAAGGTTGAGAGCCATTGGATGGTTTGACGCCAATCAAAGTGTAGGTTTATTGACTACAATCATGCATGCATATATCTGGGTATGTATTATATATAGAGAAATAATTCATTAAGGTCCGGATATTAAGTTTAATTTAAGGAACACTTTTCACTGTGATAGGTATTTTCAAAAATTGACTGTTGGATTAGATAGTCTTCTTATGTGTGCTATGTTTGCCAAAAATCACAGTGATCCAACGGTCGGTCAAAAAGAGACTGTTAAACCATTGTTACAGCATCCAACGATAAATACAGACTGTTAGAATGTTTCACGAACTGTATTTTGAAAACCGATTGTGAGATTACGGTGATTTTTGATAAACATAACATACATAAGAAGATTATATAATCCAACGATTGGTTTTTCAAAATACCATCGACTATGTCAAAAATTGAAAAAAAACGATGGTAGTTTTGAGAAATTACCGATTGATATTTTTGAAAATTTACGGTCTTTATTTCTTGAAGCAATACTTATAGTGATATGTAGCGCTGCATAATATTTTTCATTCTTTAATTTATGGATGTGGGGAAAGATGTGTGAAGGAAACGTACAGATGCAAAGGACTTCCAAAGGGGAGAGAGAGAGAGAGAGATGAGAAAGGCCCCCACATGCAAGTGTATTGACATCATGGGGACATGGTTGCAATGGCCGAGGCTCCTTTCAAGGGATGGGAGACACTGGGACACTATTGCATCAACCTCCCCACTTCCTCACGTGCCCTTTACATTACCTACGAATATCTGTATCCATCTATCCATACGTATTGTATGTAATTTAATCCTATGGAATTGGCCTTTTCATGGAGTTGGTAGGACTGGCATGTGGCAGAATCTCTTACACCTTTATTTTTGTACATCAGTCATGCATGCATACATGGGTTGATGGTTAGTTTATTGATCATGTTTTAGTGCTTCACCTTTATCCAGAATATGTAGAAACACCAATTACAATTTGAGGTAAAACTGACCCCATTCCATTGCCACTGATGGAAGATTTTGAAAAGACAAGAAAGGGGGAAATTAAATAGAAACAATGATTTTAAGTTACTGGGACTAGTTCAAGATAGACACACACACACACACAGATATAAAGATGTGCTCTTCAACAAAATAACCATAATTTCAATCAATTTGGTGAGAGTAAAATTTAACCACCTAGGCTCTTCTCCACAACCCAGGAAAGAGAAATAAAGAAGCAGCAGCAAATTCAGCCTACATCAATCAATAGATTTTAACTACATAGCAAACAGCATTAACCCATTAAGTGACACAATCGTACAACATTAACACTGTTAAGATATTCAATAGGAAGAGAAATGGAATCCAATGGGAAAGATTCAAAAATTGCGGGAACAAGAACAGCTGGAAAATTTTTCAGAAAATTGAAAGCTTTCTAGTTATGTTCCCATTATACAAAATAAAAGATGGTAAAGGACATCACTACAAAGTAAAGCAATGACTTTGATCATCCAACCCCTCTTTTCTTCTAACTTTAATCTTTTTTATCGCGGCACGCTGAGACCTAATTCTGAAAAATAAAACAGAAATAAAACACAATATATTAGCATTAACTTGCACTTGCAAAGATCATACTAAAATAAGGTCCTTTGAGCCATATGAATCCTTAGCAAAGTCATTTGAATATTAAACAAATAAAGAGCATGACTTCCACAAGAGTTGGTTAGCTCTAAAATAAAGTAACATTGCTCAAATATTTTCTCTAGATATATTAGTGAAGGAGTTAAGTATTTGTTATCTACAGTTAAGAGTGAACGAATCATAAGCGACACTCGTGTAGATTTTATTAATAGGCCCCTTTGACCGAGACTCATCAAGCAATACTTTGGAGAGAAGTAAACAAATAGATAGCTAATGACTGATTGGCAATGAATTATTAGTTAAACTAATTGCAAACTGCAATAGGATATTAACTGAAAGCTGGAACCACTCCCACCTGAGCTCAGCATGCACATGGGTAGAAGTTTTAATATTTTAATTTCGACATCAATCTCATTCTTGGTCTGTATCTTAAACAAAACCCTGAAATTCCAATTGCTTTTCAAAACATTGTTGATGTACTGAACTTTTGTACAGAAAAGGATTAATATCAATTGATTATAAGTTTCGAATTGCTGAAAATTTTCAAAATATCTTGATAAAAAATAAAATAGAATTGAAATGGACCAGAATGTCCTTTTCTTTTCATAATTTATAGAAATTTAAACCCTTGCATGGCTACATAAAGGAAGTAAGACAAATCTTTTACAATGTTTATGGCCTGCACCTTGTCTGTATTGCTTGAAAGTCTTAAAATACAAGTATTTGTATTATTTATGCCACTGGACTACTGGACTAATCACCATTGTAAAAGTTTAAACTGAATTGGAAGTTGGACACCTGCACCCGCTCTATATCTCAATGGCAGTATTGGATATTATGTACTTCTAAAACATAAAAGTGGTAACATTCACATGAAGAAAACTGGGTGCCATCAAAACATGGAATATAAATGAGTCAATTCCAGTGAAGAATGCACATTTAACACTGCTGAATTAGAGTAATGGCACCACTACTCTTGTCACACATGCCAGCCATGAAGGTTAAATCTATTAAGCTTCACCAAAACCGAAGATGCTTTCTCCCATACCAATTAATGCAAAAGTGCAAAGACTAACTGTATCCCACGAGCTGAAATGTAAATCTCATTTATGAAATTTAATGCATAGACTAAAGCTTACAACATGACCTTGGACAATCCGTTGCTACACGTCTAGATGGGCATAATATTGACATACAAGTCCACAGAGTTATGGGAATTGATTTTCTAGACCACCGTAATATTGCTAAATTTTTTTCTCTTTATTGGGGTTTTAGTGATTTAGTTTTGCAATTTACCAATAAAGGAACAATACAGAAAATTTAATGCAAGTAGCAAAGACTAGGGATTAATCATAGGGAAAGAAGTACTGCATAGAAAGTCCTGGGTCAATAATGCAATAGAGTTTTAAATAGGAGCGGGAGTTCTGTGTGCAGTCATGCTGAGGCTGATTAAGATGGGGTCATGGGATATACAGTAGCTATCAGAGTGCAATCCCATTTCAGCAGCGCTTCACATAACTGTGCATGACAAGCTCCCCATCATTGCCTTGTGGAGAACAAATATATGGTTACCAATATACATTAAATCTAAGTATGCTCCATTGGCATGCTTGTTATACTTCTTTCTTCCAATTCTTTGTAACTTGAGTTCCAATGATGATAATCATAAGCCTTGAATTTTTAGCCTCATGAATACTTTCAACTTTCTTAGAACATTTACACCTTTCAAAAGTTTCCTCATCCTCATCCTAATCCATTGCCAAGGTTTCTAATAGTAAATCTCTGTGTTTATAGCAGTACTTCACCATTCCACCTTTTGTTTCGATTATGGACTTGTTACTTTCAATCTCCAACAACCTCCTTTCTTACTATTATACAGTTACCATCTAACTTCACATAGGAATACTTTCCTGAAGTGAATTCCATCTACCTTCACATATCATTTTTATCTTTATATGAAACTATTTTTCCTCCTCTTAAATTTCACCACATAGTTCAACTCCTAATCTTTTGTTTTTCTTACTCATCTCATAATATACGAATTAATTCCATCAACCAATGTTTTGTGGTAAGTATAACCTCACAACCTTTACATGTTACCACTCTACACTCCCAAATAAAGATAAAGTTCATCTGGCACCCATTTTGCCCCACTCCTAAAGGTCAATAGATGGCCATGTTCATCTTCATTTTGTAGTATGTGTTTGCTCCCTTTTAAATCTCCAATGTCATTCCTTTCTTTACATCCATATTACCATCCACCATCTCAAACCCTAAACTATCTTTCCCTACACAGCCAAACAAGGCCCTTCCTTTAAATATTCTAAACTCAACTCACTAAGCCTTAATCCCAACTACATGGGTTGGCTTCCTTCAAATATTCTCTCACCTTTAATTTACTTATTCACGTTCTTCCAAAATCATGTGTTCTCTATGATAATTTGGTTATCTTAGGCATTATGTAATGCATTGATGTTCTTATTCAAACCAACTCCCCCACCCCACCCCACCCTCTCCTCCACAACAACAACAACAACAAAAAAGAGGAAAAGAAAAGGTTCCCAAAAACACTTCCAATGTCTTCATCTAGTTCTACTTGGGCTTTACATATACTAATAATATATTTTCATATAACATATTCAAATGAATTAATCCCATCTCCTATTTTGTAACTGCTACATTTTTTTTTTTCTTAATTGATTATCTACTATTTTCCTACTTTATTTCTGTGCATATCATTTTCTGGGTCACAATATTTGTTTACCTTATTTTCAATCTTCTTCATTCCATCTACCCTTTTCTCCTCATTGACAAGCTATAATTGAAATCTAAATGATACCAAGTAGATTTTTTCATTGGCCATGACCAATATATAGGGGTATGGTGGTATTAGATACTTTCCAAACAATACATAAAGCCATAGGTCAAATGAAGAAGGAAACATCATATTGATCTACTTCCCCTCCTCATAACAATGCCTCCTTGATCTACTTGGGCATTTAATCAGCACTATCTCCTTAACATATAATCCTAGCCTGTTGTCCTACCCATCCTTTCCTCTTTTTCTAAAGGCATCATTCACAGATAACCCTCAAATCCAAGTAATTATATGATCAAACACACCAATATCCAAAACTTGAAGATGATCTAAAAAACTACTTTCAGATTTTCAAGTTCCGCTGGACATATTTTATAGAAACACACTCGTCAACAAGTTTTACACATCAAATTGTCTCATTTATTCACCAACTTCTAGTAACCTACCAATATTTCTGCAAAGAGATGTGCTTTTGTGTACTGTAATTCAAATCGCACACTTTTTTCCCAACAAGAAGCTCAAGTCACGCTTCAACTCAGACAAACATAAATACACATCAATTTAATTTACAAACACAAAAATTGTTGACTAATCAAAGTAAAAAGATGCTTGCCAATACTAAATTAAAACCATTTGGGTTGGTGGGGACAATACCAAACATTAGTGTTAAAATTTCCTTTTCTTATCTTTCCCCTTGGTTGCTCAGCAACCAATCAGCGTAAAAGAAAATCTAACGAAAGTGAAAAAGATATAGATAAGAAACCTGATAACCAAATTTTAGACTAATAAGTTGCTAACAGGTACTGAATTTAACACACTGGGAAAAAATCAACATAAGGAATGGATGTTAAAATCCCTTTCCTTTTCTTTTCCTCCAATTTCTCAGCCAGAAAACAAAGAGAAAATAGAACCTAATTACGGGCGACAGCTGACATGAAACTAATCATTAAGTTTAAGGTCGCTTGTCACTAACATTTACTAAACTAAAAACACTCGAAGATGTCAAACTCTTGGTTTTGCACTGAAGAGCAGACTCAAACAATAAGAAACCATTCAGCGGAGGTTTTTGGTCATCTTAGGTCCCAAATAATGAAAAATCTAAAATCCAAAGTTTTATTTCATTTGCTTTTCCTGCATTTTCATGCCATGGACAGAGAACATAATTTTCCTAAAATCGTGTATATTGTTTTCCTAAATTTTCTCAGCAACCAAGCCAAGCACAAACAAATCTAATCGTATAAATAATGTGAACAATATAGCAATAAATCCAATACCAAAAACTAAAAATAAAAATTAACAACTAAGATTAAAATTGCTTACAGAAAGTGAATTGAAAACATTTGAAGATATCAAACCCCTGGGTTTGCACTGCAAAGCATACCCTGAGACATTGATCTTGAGTTCGTTGAGTCAACGCCGAGGCAGGAGGTGAGGCGAGCTGAGGAGACGGCTGTGTGAAGGGGAAGCAGAGATTGGAGAGAACCCAATTGAGACACTGACCTGAAATTCAAATTCCAACGGTTAGAAATACTGGAACGAAGTTGCAAATTTTCAAATGGGTAAATGTAAATGAGAAAGGGTTTTTGCCTTCGAAGTGTTGGAGATGAACCGACGGTGTGATGCGAGGGTATAGTGGGTTTGAGGGAAGGTTTGGCTATGGTGGATTTGAGGAGGGTTAGGGTTGGTTTTGAGAGAGATCTGCAGCGAGACGCCATTGGAGTGTGAGGACTACGGTTAGGGCTTATGCAAAAACCAATAGATTTAGAGCCTAGAGAGGGTTTTAGAGAGGTTTTACAACGCGCAGGAAAATTTCCAAAACAGTGACGGGGAGGAGTTTTATATCTAGAAAGGGTTAATTAAAACGGTGTCGTTTGGTACCAATGAGCAGAAACTCTTCACTTAAAGCCTCCTTTTGGATAAACTGTTACTACTTATTTTTTTACCTATACAAACAAAAAACGTAAGGGCCTGTTTGGGAACTTTGAAAACTGGGTGTAGCGAGTTCTGATCTTTTTCTGCTAAATGGTTTTTATGTAAATCAGCTTCCAACTGGTTTCAAAAAAACTGCATTTATGCCTTTTATTTTCTAGACAGGGTTGAACTGATTTGCATAAAAAATGCACTTACCAAACAGTACTGAATAAAAATCAGATAGGCATATCGTCAGCAGACCAGATTTTTAAGTTTGCCAAACAGCTCCTAAAAAAATATAAGTTTTTATAGAACTTTTTACACTGACAAAAATTTCATAAGTTTACTTTTAAAAGTGGAAAAAATAAATAAAATAAAATAAGAAGTAAAGACTTGAGAATTACGTGGAGGCTTTGTTTTTGTGGGTAACAAACAATGGAAAATTTATTTATTTTATATTCCAACCTTTTTCTTAGTAACCAAAAACTTTAGATCCCTTGATATGCTACAAATGAATCTCCAACCATGCCGAGAGGAATAATGGAGTATTCATGTGAATTTATTGTTCTTGAAACCCACTGGCCTCATGCCTAATTGTTAATTCCTCTCCTCCGATTATCCTTTGGGTTATGGCGAGAAATTGATGGGTATTGGGGTAGAATTTGATACCATTTTGGTTAAAGATCAAGTTCATGTGTTTCTTGAATTTAAATGGACCATGAACTCATCAATTCTTCTTATCTGCATTGAAAATTAGAAATGTGCGAGAACAAGTACCTTCTAAAATGAAGGCATTGTGAATTGCATTTAGTTCACTGACCAAGAGAAACATTGCTACATTTATGCTCTGCTCTATTTGGTTGCCAAGCAAATGAATGAAAAGAAGGAAATAGGAACTCTGGAATCTTAAATTTTGTTTAACATGGCATACAATTCCACTTGGGTGGGAAAATGTCAGTTTTGTTCAACAATTGAAACACTAGGGTCAAAACAGCATTAAATTACACGAAAACTAGAGTCAAAACAGAATTTGGAAGTAAACGTCACAAAAGAGGGAAACTGTTTAAAAGCTGCCTAATGAAAGAGTGGAAGAAAGTAAAAATGATTTCTTCCTAAAGAAAATTTGAGAAAAACTCTCCTTGGCTACTTGTTACAGTACAGATATCTAGCACGAAACCATCTTTGACCATGCCCAAGGGTACTACCAAGGATTGAAGACTGCCCATTGAGAAATTAAATCAACCCATGACTTGGGCGATTTAGCTGGACAGGCATCGTTGGTCACCAACACGGTCAGAGCAGGCGCAGTTTCCCTGTCACTGAATCCACTGATGCTTTTCTTCCTGTTCAAAATATGAACAAACATATTATAAACCATTAAGGCACTTAAAATAAACAATCTATCCAGTGGTCATGGATTAAACAAGTTTAAGTTTCAACCTAATTGTGTGTTGGTAATGTCATAACTCCGTGTTCAATATGAAAGGATACAAAACATGTTAAAGAGTATATCTGATGCATGTGTACAGAATCACTTCATCTTACAAAGAAGGTAAAAAGTTGTAACTCTATATTTTGGATCTACCGGTAAATTGAGAAATTATCGAGTCAGGTTCTTATTTAATTTCATGACATGGATTTCTATACATTCTGATGGAGTACAGTAAACCACCCAGTTCGATTATTTTAAGCCAACAAAAACCGGTCTTGGCGTGGAAGGTACCGCAGGCAAACAACTACACAATTTAAGCAACAATGGAGAATGGTCCTAAACTTGGAAGACATTAGAATTAAATAATAAAAATGGTCCTAAGTCGTGTAGTGAAATGGAACTGAGAAGAAGCATACCAGGTCCAATGGCAAGAATTGTCTTTGACCCAGCCAAAACCTGTGTGAAGCAAAAAGGTCCCATTACCTCACCCATGACTACTTCTTTCAAAACAAAAACTAACTAGCAATTGAACATCTGATTCAAGCAATCAACTATCAAGTAATCAATGTGCATTTACAATAAGATCAAAAATGCATTATTTAATTTACATCAAACCAGTGAGAACCTCCAGATAAAGATGCTGAATCTCAGAGTACTCAGAATAACCCCCAAAACCCAAGCACCTTATTAAAGGCTAAATGCCTTGTTTTCATGCTACATATCATATAGCTAAATCGTTTTGGGATTAAGTTAGAGATGGAGTGGCAGCCTTAAAGTTGCAACTTGCAAAAAATGTTCCAACTATTAAGTGCTCAAGGCCTGCGAACCCCACACATGCACGCGGAAATTGGAAATCATGTAGATATAGAATGATAAAATGTAGATTTTATAGCATTTGTGCACAAGCTCATCATCAACTAAAATGGACTCATCACCAAGATCACCAAAAATGATAATAGAAATAATGAAATTTCAAAAAGTCCTACTTGAAACAAATAAACCCATATATAAGCAATTGAAACAAAATCAAATCATTTCAGATGCTATGATAACAAAATGGAACTAATCATTTTCTTTTTTTTGGTTGCAATGGAACTAATCATTTTCATGTGTTGTCCAAATGCTCCCTACTCTCTAGATTAAATGAAAAATCAAGGGATCAAATGGTTCTATCACACTAAAAGTGCGTCACCACCCCACCCAAAAAAAAAAAAGGAAAGAAAGAGAAGAAAAGAGAAAGGCTGCACATAGACACACAAAAAAGAAGGGATCAAGTGGTTTCATAAAATTACCTCTCAGGGATAAAAACTCATAAAGTTTGCAATGTAGCTCATCCTTCCAAAAGTTTGCATGTCTAAGAAACCCAAATTCTACATTTTGAATTTTATCCACTCTGTCCCCAATAGTCATTATTTGTATTTAAATTACTTCAAGGTTATTTGATCAATTCTATGATTTTATTTTTCTTTTGAGAAAATATCAATTCAATGATTATGTCATACAAAAGTATACCTGTGTGCGTCCTGCATCAGCAACAACAAAAGTCGGAAGACCAATACTTTCAGCTGCATGCTTCAGCTTATTCCTAATAAGAGTGCCAGAGAGTAAACCTCAACAAATATTAACCTTTCAACCATAAAGGATGCATGTTTATGATAGATTTAAGTAACATTATTCACAATGAGATCACCTGCTTACATTTCTTGTTGATTCTTGCACGTGACAACTATTTTGGCTTGCCCACATTGCTCCCACTGTCTCAAAAGGGACCTCTGGCTGCAATAAACTTATTATTATAAAAAATAAAAATAAAAACTTCTTCTTATGCTATCACTAAGTGACACAACTTTGTAGAGATAGTAGATGCAGTATTAATTATAGTATGAAAATATACTACGGGTACATGGGTTTACTAAATGGGTTTTGTTTAATTGAATACGAGAAAAATTGACAAGCATATCTGGAAGCTTGTAAATCGCCCGTGGGCTTAACAGGGAAAGGAACTTATGTTTACCACACCCAACTGGGAGAATATTCTAGTTTTCTTCTAAACAATTTGAGACTCGTTGAAAACCTTTGACCAAATATTTATAACAAGCAGATTGAAAGCAAACTGGGGTTTTATTTGCACGGTACCACTTCCTGAGGAGAAAAACTCAAAAAAGGGTAAAGGGTGCACACGAGATAAATATGTTTCCTTTAAAACAAACTGTAAACCATGAAACTTAGAAGTTTAAGCATTTTAAGTATTTCAGTCTTTCAGCACATGTAAAGCTACTTCGAGGAATAAAAATGAATAACCCCCTCAGAAGATTGAATACCAACTTTGTAGATGTCAACTTCTGTTCGGACTTTTTTTACTAAAGTTATTTGGCCAAAACGAGAGAGAGAGAGAGAGAGAGAGAGAGAGAGAGAGAGAGAGATTGATTGATTGATTGATTGATTATCAGAATAAATTGGATTGAGCACATTAATTAGAAAAATTTACTCATAAAGTCAGAACTAACACAAATATACCTTTGCATCAGTTCTGCATACATGCCAGTGGCAGCATCTGCAAGTTTGTAGAAGAACTGTTTAGTCGAGTAGTTAACGAAAATAACCAGGGATGAGGAGCACTTAAGTAAGAAAATGTAAGGTTAAAGGAAATCTGCCATGTTCAATAAAGACAAGGTATCTTACGAGCACATTGAGATGCAATCTTTCCTGTTCCCATCTTCAAATCTTGTCTAACTACCAAAACCTGCCATGAGCAGTTCCTGACTTTGAAATCAGAGAATTTTTCAACAATCACTGGAAAATAAATCATTATTGGTATTTAAAAAAAAAAAAAATATATATATATATATATATATATCAACTACCGGTTACATCTCTACCTGCATCTTTCCTCTGAACATGATTATTGTATCATATTAGAAAATAAATATAAACTAGCTATCAAGTGACAGCACAACAAGGACATAAACACACAAGGCCACCTAAGCATTAACAATCCAATTAATTCCAATCAATGAGAAATTCGGAAGGGGAAAAAAATGTTAACAACTTGCCATATGATGTAATACAAATGAGCATTCAAAATCATTTCACAAATTATTACTTGACATTCCCAATATAATAAAAACTGGTAACAACTTCTAGGAATCAATAAAACAACAAAACCCATATCTTCCTGGATTTCTCCACAGTAATATACATGGCATAGCCCTCAATTCTTCTTACCCACAGTTTGTTGGCAATTCAGCACTGTGTCTTAGTTGATATAGATTATATAGAGAATGGTCATCATTGGTTATATCATAGCTAAAAATAATTAAGATCTGAATGAAAGTCATTTTGCCTTTCCATCACAGAAAAAAGACGTTTTATTTTAAAAAACCCCCATTATGAGCGATTGGATTTGCCTTCAAATGCTACACAAAATACAGTGGAGTCATTCAATATTCAGGGGACAAACAAGTTCTACCAACCCCCCCCCCCCCCCCAACTTCCTCGTTTTGACTGACCAGAATCCAAACCCATCCACCACTTTTATCTTCCAAATAAAACCCATCACAGCGAAAATCATAAGAAACATAAAAACATGAAATTACATATACTACAGCAAATCTAAATGCATTATGATATACATCCATACATTTTTCTATATAAATATATATAATCAGAGATCAGGCAATTGTAAAACTGTAAAACATACCATTTTGAGCTCTTCCCCACTGTCAACGGAGCCTAGTCCTTGATGCTGATGATGCTTTCCCAGTAAGAGATTGTTACTCTTTCTAAGATTTTTGGAGGGTTTTGATAAATCCAAAAACAACCCAAAAATGAAACCAATGATGAGACCCGGAATGAAGTTCTCTGGCCTGAAACTTACTCCTAACCATTCTCTTTCCTCCTTCTGATGATGTTGATCATACAAAAACCAAGTTAAGTTAATCATGTCATTAAGAGAAACAACAACAGTTAAAACAAAATTTTAGTTGTTGACAATCTTTAATGGAGTGATATTGACATGAAAAATGAAGATAATATTATAATTAATTATAATAATTACCTTCTTTGAAGGCTGAGGAGGGTTTCGAAACGAACCCAACATGGGGTTTTGGTGGGTCTGGAGCGAAGAGAGGGAAACACTGGAACAGAGAAAGTTTGGGGACAAGTTAGCGGAAAAAATTAGGGGGTGAAATTGAAATGTATAATTATCCAAAAAAAAAAAAGAAATTGAAATGTAATGCTTGGGTACGAGGGAGGACAGAGAATCTTAGTACGCACAATTTTTTTTTCTTTTTTTTCTTTTTTTTTTTGATAAGAAAAATCCTTGGCCGACTTGCATGCACCAGACTCCTCAATACTGTTCCGTCAAAAGAAGGCCATTCACTCCGGGATTAAAAAAATCATGATAATAAATCCTTATGACCCAGCGAATTGTCTGAGATTTAAATTCAAGACATTCCGTTGACGGCTAACACTAAATAGTATCACAATTTAAGAAGTGAAAATTGAATTGTGCCGACCGCCTGATTGGCTCCGTTGTCCAAAAAATTACATCATGATCTCAAAGTTGTGAAATACGGAAATTAAAACGGAAAACAAGTTTTGGTAATACATTTTTAAGAATCATTTTATTTTTAGCTCTTTTATCTTTAATTTTTTTTAATGAATTTTGCAAATTATTTTATCCATTCTTATAATAAACTAATTTAAATTCAAACATAAGGTAATTCTAGAATATTCTATGTTATAAAAAAAAAATTCAAAAAGTAAAAATATATGCACTTGACTTCCTATTTTAAATAAGAAAAATAAAATCATGGAAAATAAAATGTTCTAAAAAAATTATGTCAATTTTAAAAAAATATTTATTTGAAAAACTATTTTTGGTAACAAAAACCAAACACTTTTTCATTGTTTCATGGGAATTGAGGTGTTCGTGGGAATTTTAATTACTAAACACTATTTTTGGTAAAATATATTTTTAAAAAAATTTACCCAAAAATCTTTTTTTTTTTGGTAAAGAAAGATAAATTTTCTGAATATAATATTAGTAATATTGTAAAGTTAAGTAACGTAAGAATCGGCAATTCCCACCTATATAGAGGTGGGAGTTTCAATTTCATTGTTTCATGGGAATTGAGGTGTTCGTGGGAATTTTAACTCCCACGAATTTTGTCAAATGAACAGCTGAACTTTTATTAATTCT
>JAESVK010001317.1:1598942-1613542 GCA_017140935.1 Hamamelis virginiana
TACATAATTTAACATATTCAAATACGTTGCTTAAAATTCAGGACTAAGCATCGCAAATTGACAATGAAGAGATACATATGTGCATATCGTTTAATAATTTTTTTTTACCGTATTAAAAATTGAATACACTTAATTTTCATATTAACTTAAGGTATACATGCTATTTTAGTAGCCTAATCGATGGTTGGTATCATTTGCCGGTGCGGACGGGGCCCTTGTGTGAGAAGCACATCAAACACAACAAAAAATCCTGGACGTGAATTCTACCGATGTCCTTTCTGGGTATTAAATAGTCAAATTTATATTTATCATTTTCCATTCTTTGAATTTTAAGGATGTGCGGCTACGATATTAACTATCTACTTATTCAGTTTAACAAAACGGATAATTCAACCCCAATTTCGTGCGAGTACTTCTTGTGGGTCGACGAATTGCAACTGTGTCCATGCGGAAGTGGCCAATGCAATGTATTAACCGCTAGACGAGGTAGTAACATCGGTCGTCGTTTTTGGATATGTCCTCAAGCGCATGTAAGTTACTAAATTACACCATACATATATAATTTATTTGCCAAATCTACGAATCAGTATTTAAAATGACTTTAATTTTCAGAGTAATGAACGCTCCAACGGTTGTGGGTTCATCAAATGGCTTCCTACTCAGTTGGCCCCTTCATCAAGCATCCAAGGAGATCATAAATCTGATTCAACTGTAGGTTCTTCTAGCTCATCTAACACGTTGGATGACTTGCACAGTACAATAGAGATGGAGCGTTATGCGTCTGAAAGAGTTGTGAATTTTTGTGACTCTCTTCTAAGCAGTATGAATAATTTAAATTTACGTAATAAAGATGCGAAGGAATGATGTTAGGCTTCAACACTAGAAATACATGTCTCTTTTTGCAACTCGGACATACATTTTAAATCTTCGCCCTTATTTTAAATAAGTTACTATTTACATTCAAGACTGCCATAAGCATATTGTGATTGTGTTACTTAATTTTTTTAATAATTCATTTAATGAATCAAAAATAAAACAATCATTCCTCAATAACTAAATTTTACTTCGCTTTATACGTTATTATTTCGCTAATGCTTTCTATGCCCACGCCTGCATATCGCTAGTAAGGACTCAACCAATCCCGAAAGGAGCGTGTGTCGATTGGTGTGATTAACATTTACTCTTTCTCAATGCAGTTTTTGTTGGTTGTGAGAGAAATCTATATTATGTTATGTTGGGAAATAATTTAATACAAATTTTCCCACATACTTTTCCCTCTCTCATCGACCTCTGAAGTGTTTATGAAGCATTTTATCACTGTGTCTCTCAACGACAGAATTCATTATCGATTTTTTGGTTTCCAATTATCGATAATATTTTTATAAATAATAATATCCATAATGCAACTTGTCAAAGCATGCATTAAACTACATTACACATATAACTGATTGTCAGAATATTTATAATCTATTGTAATATTAATTCATCAAGTAAACACTCACAAATTAGTCCTATTATATAGAGCTGCCAAATTACCACCAATAGTCCACATCTCAAATTCAAGTAATCACTCAGAACGTTGATCGCTCCATTTAGAAGTTTCCATCAAAATCCAATCCTGTACAATTGTCATCTGCAAAATAAAAATAATAAAATATCAAAATTAATAATTCGATTGTCCATGGCAACATTATGGATTTATTTTTTTATCGTCCCGATTATATATAACTTATCAAATTTATTAGTAATTAGGGATGGAGCTTACCACCAAGTGGGGTAAAGTTCGAATCTTCAGAATCGGTTGAAAGATTATTCTGTTCGTTCCTTAATGACCTAAGCACAAGAAGAACAATTTGTCATTCATTAATAGCGGTATATTTCCAGATTTATCCATATAATAATTAATATATATATAGTCGACAGTACATATTGAAAAGGTTGCTGTTATAAACTAATATATTTTTAAATGTACTAACCGACTAGGCATATTCGGACAATTTCTTTTGTCATGCGTGACGCCTCTTAGGCCACATGCATTGCATTTTCTGGCCTTCGGTATACGCTTGTCTTTACCAGCTTTCAATCTTCTCCCTGAACCTTTGGACTTCGCTTTCATTGGATCTAGTATTGTATTACTATCTTTGTTTAGCATATGTTGTTCTCCATAATTATATCCAATGAATCCTCTTGCTTTATTCTGATCATGAATAGTTATATTCATATTATCAAATGCAGTACACACAAACTCCGTTCCCTCAATTGATAGCGAAGCTGCATCGATCAATTTACTCGACTTTTGGGCTAACTTATTATGCCTTGTAAGCAAAGCTTTGTCAAAAACATCAGTCACTTCAACCCCAAGATCGTCAATTACACGTCCAGCTTTAGCATCTTTAGTCAAACGATGTACAATGTACTGGGTTGGGATAAGCGCCACTTGAAAGCTTCGCAGAAATAAAATGATGTGGCTGCATGGAATTCCTCTAAACTCAAATGATTTACAGCTGCATGAAACATTATCTCCCTCTCTGTCATTCACGATAGAGCGAACCTTTGCACTTTCATTAAGGGCATCATAAACTTTATACACCTGCTTCATGTTTATTGGAACTTCCGCATCACGCATGAACAACGATTGACTTTCGATTAGTTGAGCCTGAAATGCAAGAAAATTTGACTTGGTATATATACCTGCCATTTGTCTTTCGCATGGAAACCGAGTTTGAAGCCGTGGACTTTCATTGATGTCGATGTGGTCAGCAAGTAACTCTTTATGCCTCTGATGTCCAATTGCACGGTTATACCGTGTAATGAACTCCATCAACGAGTGGTTCTTTGAAATACACCTTTTGAAGAATGCATGTGCGCTTTCAGCTCTCTGACTGCTCGACATTCCACATGAGAATATGCTTTTCACATACGCGGGCACCCAACTATTGCGAATCGCATATAGCGACAAAAGCCAATCATGGTCTACCAAACCACTTGCTGCAATAGCATTATGCCAACTCTCCTCAAATTCATTTGGGGTGTCGGAGGCCCAAATACTCTTTTCAAAAATTTTCCAATATTGGATGTGAGCTGCGACCCCGATCTTATCAGAAAATTTGGACGTAATATGCCATATACAAAGACGATGGAATGTCTGTGGCATCGAAATGCGGATGGCCTTCGAAATCGCGAGGTCTTGATCAGTTATTATTACTTTAGGTGCGGCACTAGGCATAGCAGACAACCATGACGTGAAAAGCCATATGAAGGATTCAACTGTCTCATCACTTAGGAATGCTGAACCAAATACAATTGATTGTCCATGATGATTTACGCCAATAAAAGGAGCAAAAATCATACTATATTTATTAGTGTTATATGTCGTGTCAAAAACAACAACGTCGCCAAAATTAGCATAGGAACGCCGAGCTTCTCCGTCTGCCCAGAAACATCGCCGCAACCTGTTCTCATTGTCAGTGTCGATCACAAAGCGAAATGCAGGATTTTTTTCTTGCTCGCCCAAGAAAAATTCATTCACTGTATCAGCATCATGACCTTTCATCTCTTCCCGCACATCCTGACTATGGTTAAGCATATCCCGCGCTGTGCAACCCATATTTTGTATTCCTCCAGCTTCAATTTCCATTATTGAAAATCTTTGACTAGGTGGGATATTCGCAAGTGAAAGCAAACTTGACAAATTTTTCTTTGCCTCAGATACCTTTCGGTGGGATCGTAGAAACTGCACTTTCTTGGGGGTTGCAAGTTCATGATTGTGTTCTTTTGTAAACATACTAACTGACCAAACTTCACGTCCGTGTGATTTAACTACTGTCATCTTAGCTTTGCAACCGACTCTTGTACCACCCCTATTTCGTTGAGTATTTGAACTTCCTATTTCGTTGTGGTATGTGTTATCTGTTTCCCCTTGCTTCGAGCAAACAAAAGCCTTCCAAACTGTCTCATCCGTATCTTTCCGCTTTTTACTAGATGACATCCTTGCACTAAAACCTGCACTGTGAGCATACTTATTGTAGAAATCATACGCCTCTTCAATATTCAAAAACTCTTGCCCGACTTTAGGTTCTAATGAATCATCAGCCATCATGCCCTCTACTTACCTGTATAGTAAAATTTCTGGATCCTGTTATGAAAACCAATTTTGTTTTCCAAAATTTACGTACTCAATTGAATATTGATATGCATTGAACTATAAGATAGAAAATTGCTCTACTGTTATTTTAAACATAAACATGTTGTAATTGAAAATTTCCTAAACTTATTTGGAAAAATTTAAATATAATATATATTATCGAAACAGCAAAGTAAACAAATTAGTACGTATATCTTACCCGATTCGTTATTAACGACTGATTTGCAATTCTTTTGCGAGATTATGAAGTAGCGTACTTGTTTGATAGAATCCCAGCTATTGCATGCAATGGCACATGTAATACTAACTGACGAGTTTTGTATTGGCACAATGTGTTATCTTCATATGCAATGCATGTGCACGTGAATCCATTGAGTTAATGGCCTTTAACGTACGCACGCAATTGTCAATTTAAGTTATAATTGATGAAGTACACTGTGTTGGAAAAGTCAACTGTAAGTGGCAATATTAGTGTCAGAGCAACACATACTAAAAATTTGAATTTTCTCTTTAATGTGCACTTGAAGACCAACACATACTAATCTTTGACTAAGTCGGTGTCTCTTTATTGAAAGTCCTATTAACACCACGTCCTTTTGCCATTGTCATTAAGCATTAAATAATTTTTATCTTTAACCAAATCTACTATTACACTAATTTTTTAACTTCATGTGACGCCTCTCTTTTTTAATTGAACTTTTTTTCACCAATGGTACACACACTGTGTTGGAATTGTTTATTAATATGAAATCAATACCCATATCTACTCCAACTGAAAAATATTCAAGGTATTTCTTGTAAACAAATTTATTGTGATTTTTGAACCCTTGAACTCATTTTCATTTCTCACTTCAAATTCTATATGAAATCTTCAACACAATCTACTCCGACCGACATTGTTGAAAGATGTCACTATCTATTTATTGAAAGATCTTTTAACATCTTGTCCTTTTCCATTCTGAATAGACAATCTAGATATTCATAATTATATCCAAATCTACACCGACAAATAATTTTGATCCTCTACAGTCTCAAAATTTATTGAACCTTTTTACACCTCATCTAACACATATGGGAATTAAGTATCGATATGAAGTATCCCACCAACTCTACTCGTACAGTCTTTATTTAAATATGTCACTGTCTCTGTACTGAAATGACTTTTACTTTTTACATCTGAAGTTGAAATATATTATGAATATGAAATGAAGATATTCAAATGTATATCCAAATCTACTCTGACACTCAATTTTGATCATATACAGTATCAATATTTATTGAACTATTTGACACCTCATCTAACACATGTCACAACGTATTATCGATATGAAGTCTCCCACCAAATCTACTCCCACAAAATCTACTCGATATGAAAGTACTTTTAACACCACCACGTATCAAAATCTTGTAAAGTTGAATATGCATAGAAGATTTTTTTTTAAATAAAATATATCTACACCTACAATCATTTATGAAGGTGCACTTATGATTATTTGAAAATTCATTTTAGACATATTAATGCACTTGTAAAACTACAGTTAATGCATTCAACTACCTAATTTGGGATGTATTGCAAAATGTTGGCTATAAGTAGCAACTCATCTGTTGCTACTTCTTTGTCAATTCTTACTCGTAGTACTAAAAACTTACAGTCGTTTTTTGTATTTCTTACTGATACTACTAAACACTTTTACAAAGAGCCGTGTTAAGAATACCTATGTCGGGTTCACCTAAGTCTTCCGATGGTCGATCAGCCAAAAGACAGAAAATTGAGCCAAATGATACAACGGTATATGTACATAAACATCCTCATTGCAACTCCATAACTAAGTTGACAGTATATTCGGTTACATGCATGTTTGTATGGGAAAGTCATTTAAGACCTAGAATATGTTTCTTTCAATGCCAAAAGTATGTTTACTGAAAGTTATATTTATGTCCAAAAAATAGTTAGTATATTGTGCTTTGCATGGTTGCATGCACGTAAATGACGAATAAGCATAGAGTCGTTTGCATGTTTAATAAAAGTTATATTTAATATATATTTTAAATATGTAGCTAATATTTTATGTCATTTTAGGAGGGAGAACTTCGACAATTGCTTGAAGAAAAAGACAAACTTATCGAGGAGCTGGAGAATAAGTTAGACGCTTCAGAATCCTCGCTAGTGGCTTCAGTTATGGATAAGCACAGAGTGCAGGTTCAGTTGGAGCGCGAAAAAAATGCCCGCGCTCTTCTATATAAAGAGGTTCATGAAGCAGTAGAGTCTTTGACGAATATTTGCGGAACTGAATCTGATGTCGATTCACAGAAAGATGATTCAGATGATGATAATGGCGGTGATATTGGCGCTGCATTCGCTCCGGACACTGAGGAAGAATGTAGCGAGGAAATTTGAACGTTTGCGCTATCATCATGTTGGGTTAACTTATATAATGATACCGTCGTAATAGATGCACGAAAAGTCTCCTGTGACTTTTTAATAGTTTTTATTTAAAATCACGTACGTTTTTGTTTTCTTTTTTACTAATAGTCAAAATCAGTGAACTTATCTTTTTGCTAATTTCCAACATTTTGTGGGATTACTTTATGTATTTTTTTGCAAACCTCATATCAGCGCATGGAATGTAAAGTTAATTATATGAAGTACGATTACTATAAATTTGCGTACCTATATATCGGAAAATTACTTACTCGTTTGTGTCTATATATTTTATTCATAGCAACCTAATATTAAAATTAAATTGTTCAAAAACACACCAAATATAACATATAGAAATAACATAAAATATTATAATTAAGTTATGATAGTTCATTTAGGTGGAGTAGCATGGATTACATTTCTATCGTCTACAGTGAGATCCTTAGCTTTTTCCGAAGTAGTAGCAGAAGTAGTAGCAGCATCCTTATCTAGAACAACATCCTCAGCGTCATTTTCATTACCTTCGGTGGGTGGTGAAGGGTAACCGAACTCTGTCCAATACTCAGGAGGTATCGGAGGGAAAGGTGTTGCACGAAACCTATCAGCCATCTGTGTCATTCTGTCTTGCTGAATAAGTTGCATAGTCCACTGAAATTCTTGACGCCGCAAAATACGCCGAATATGGCCATCCAAAGTCTGCATATCATTGTATACTCTACTCTCAAAAATTTTAATTCTTTCCTCATGAGAATTCAATTGAGATTGAATGGCACGCAACATATCAATAATAGTAGGGTCAGAAGGTGCTGTCTGAGCGTGCAAAGTCTGCAAGTCATTGTAAACTGATGTCTCAAATTTTTTCATTCGCTCCTCATGTGAATTTAACTGAGATTGGATGGCATGCAACGTATCCATAATAGGAGGCTCACATGGTGCTGCCTGCGGTGCACTGGTAGATGATGTATGATGGCTCTTCATTCCATGTGTTGCATGTGTGGAAGGAGCATCCTCAGCCCTAGCCATAGGCCTCATAGAAGATGAAACTGGATTTATACCTCCCTCACCAAAACTGTATGACTCTGCAGATATCACCCTCTGATCAATACATAGCTGAGTAATCAATTGAGGGAACGGCATGAGACGATTGGATCTCTCACAAATAAATTGAACAATATCATCAAAAATCAATGAAGCTACATCAATAACAGCATCCCCCATAAAGTGAATCAAAAGATCGACTTCTGCCTGTTTAGGTGCACCCTCACAACCTCGACAGTAAAGATTATAATGGATGAGTTTATTTATTGTGGCAAACTCTGGAGACATGTATCCAATTGGGTACGTAGAACCATCATCTTTTGGAGGAACGGGAGTAGTAAAGATGATCCTCATTGTATCAGCCCTTCCAGGACTTTTAAAATTAATGTGAGGATATTGAATTTCATTTGCAGAAGGTCGCTCAATATTCAAAAACTTAGCTATTAAATCGGGAGTTACCTTAACTGTATTTTTTTTGCTCATTCGGGCTGTAATAGTTTCTGCAGTGTCATCCTTCATTGCAACTGAATAAAATTTGCGCACTACTCCCGACTTGTACCCTTTTCCTTTGCTCATCCATACACCCAATCCCCTCTTCATTAGCACTTTTATAACCTCGCTTTCATGGTTAAAAGCACTGGCCTTAATAAACCTCTCAGATTTGAAGCCCTTACCTTTTAACAATTCCTCCCATGACTGTTTTGGCTTTTTAGGCGCATGACGAATGCGTGCATCCAAGCTTGGGACTTCCACGACTGGTTCAACCTGTTCCAATAGTTGCTGACTCGGAGCACCCGATATATCACCTGATTGAGGCCCCAAAGGTGAATCAGAATCGGAATCATCAGATGCGGGTATAGCTAATTTCACTTTGCCTTTGTCCTTATATGTCAATTTAGCTTTTTTTGTAGGAGTTTGGCTTGTGGGTGCTGGAATGGAAATCCCTTTCTCAGTGCCTGGAGATTTTTTACGTTTCTGTGTACTCTTACCCTTCAGCTCTGCCTGTCTTGCCACAGTCACTGCCTTTTTCCTTTCCTTTTCAGCTGCCTTTGCTTTCGCTTCTTGTTGAGCCTTCTCTTTATCTTCTTTCGCTTGTCTTGCTTTCAAATCAGCCAGCAACTCTTCCGATTGCCTAATTCTAGCCATGCTGTCTGAAAATGACCACTAAAAAATGAGTGACACAAATTGCATTTAATTATACTGAAAATAAGCCATACGTTTCGAATGTTAGTTGGAGCACTTCTTAAAGATGCATCGAATTATCGATAACAGGATAGTTTGTGTAATAGAATTTAAAAATTTGATAATTGAATTTTTAAAACCAATGAATTGTCCATGCTAACTTACAGGGCCAAATACACATAAGATAGGCAATGAAGCACATACAGTGAATTATCGAATCAAACACACATAAAACATTTTACTAGGCATATCGAAATATAACCACAGCACGTCCTATTATCGATAACAGGCAAATTTGGACGTAAAATTATTGTGAAATTTATCCTAATATCGATATTATCGATAACAGGCTAAGTTGTACTTAAAATTACTGTAAAATGTATCCTATTAAGATAAGAGGCTAATTTGGACGTAAAATTATAGTAAAATGTATCATATTATCCATAAGAGTCTAATTTGGACGTATTAGTGTAAAATTTATCCTATTATCGATAACAGGCTAATTTATTGTAAAATTATTGTCAAATTTATCCTATTATCGATAAAATGTATTCTATTATCGATAACAGGCTAATTTGGACGTAAAATTAAACTAAAATGTATCCTATTATTAGCGATAAGAGGCTAATTTAGACGTAAAATTATAGTAAAATGTATCCTATTATGAAGAGGCTAATTTGGACGTATTAGTGTAAAATTTATCCTATTATCTAAAATTTATGCTATTATCGATAACAGGCTAAATTATTGTAAAATTATTGTAAAATATATCCTATTATCGATAAAATGTATCCTATTATCGATAAGAGGCTAATTTGGACGTATTATTGTAAAATGTATCCAATTATCGATAACAGGCAAAGTTGGACTTAAAATTATTGTAAAAGGTATCCTATTATCGATAAGAGGCTGTATTGGACGTATTATTGTGCCCTCCCTCTCTCTCTCTCTCTATATATATATATATAAGAATATGTTCAATATGTATTACAGTTCTATACATTTCTTACTGAAGTATCCCATTATTGGCTGATTGTTTTGCAGTGATGAAGAACCCTGCTAACCTTGCTAAGCATGATTCAAATCCCAAGGTGGCCCCTATAATTGCAAAGATGATGGGCAAATTTGCGGGACCAAACTAAACAGTTTTAAATATTACTAAAATTATTGTAAGGGCTTGATCTTCCATAGTTTAGGCAGCCAGTTGTATGGTTGCTGAGGGGATTACTCTTAATGTGGCACAGCTTTGATAAAACATGTGTACCTCTTCTTCTACTTTTGTTTACAGTAATTGGCATGGATTGATTTGTTTGATGCCTTAAATTCTCATTGTGTTTTAAGATTTTTATAATACAGACTGAAAGGATTCATCTCATAGCCTGAAAGGAGATATTCAGATTAATATTTGCCAAGTCGCAAAGTGGGGCAAAAGCCCCTATTGCGGGCATCAACCAACAAAACGGTTGGTGATCAATGCCCTCATTTTCCCACAAATTTTCTAAGAACACAATTAATTTGAAAATTCAAAATAATCCCAGCAGATTGTAAACTTGCTAATCACCAACGAACCGAACAGAGGAATACAAAATAAAAATTAAAAAAGCTAAGCAAGTATACATTATTTGAATAAAAAAAAAAAAGAAATTTTTTTCCAAAACTAACCGTTTGTGGAAGCTGTGAACGTCGGTGCATCCACGTCAATTGATGCCGTGAAAGCCTATTCGCCAGCCATGGTCAGATTCTGAAACATCGGTGAATGAAGCATCGGCAGCATTTGTATCATTAGAAATATGAGATGAACAGAGCAGTAGGCAAGATCGGAGCAAGGGTTAGGGTCAAGGTTCCTATGAAGGTATTTGGGTGAGTAGTTCTAACATAGGAAGCAGATCCACGTGTGAGACGCCGATAATGGTGGTCTTCACCGCCGATAATGGATAGAGTGCCGACGGCGTGGGTATACAGCGAGAGAATGGGAGAAGAGAAAGAAATAGGGAGGGAGAGAGAGAGAGGTCGCGGGATCTGAACACAGTCGCGGGATCTGAACACAGTCGTGGGTTTTGGAATGCAGAAGAGAGAGATGGGGAGAGAGAAAGAGGGGCGCGGGAAGAGGCGATGTGGAAGGATAGGGAGAGAGTGAGGAAATAGTTTGTTGCTAAAAGGGTCAGCTATTATCGATAAGAGGGTTTTAAAGGAAATGTCGAAATGAAGCCATATTATCGCTATTATAGGTGGGATACTGGTAAGCACTAAGCAGCCTATTATCGATACGAGGGGTTTGAAGGAAATATGGGTCAGCTATTATCGATAAGAGGGTTTTAAAGGAAATTTGGGCATAGCCATATTATCGCTATTATATAAGCGATACTGGTAAGCATCCTATTATCGATAAGAGGGGTTTAAAGGAAATATGGGTATAGGCATATTATCGATACTGGTAAGCGATACTGGTAAGGCATCCTATTATCGATAAGAGGGGTTTAAAGGAAATATGGGCATACGCATATTATCGATACTGGTAAGCCATATTATCGATACTGGTAAGGCTATTTTCGATAATAGGATACCTTTTAAAAATCAAATATTGAAATAAGTGTGGAATCAATTTTTTATATCAATTTGTGTAAATCAATTGTATGATTTACAATTAGGCGTACACAATAAGGTGTAAATCAAATGTATGTGTAAATCAATTGTTTGATTTAGAATCTAGATTTTACTGACAGTTATGTGAAATTAAAAATTATAACCAATAAACAAAATTGATCTAACAAAATATAATTATAAAAAATGAACGAGGGCAAAATATATTTCAATTTTATGAATGAAAAAATATTAAAATTAAATAACATGAACTTATGAAATGCAAAAAAATATATTTAAATTTCAAATAAATCTATGTATATTTGACTAAATAGAATTTACGATTTAGAAATATGAGTATATAAAAAATGAAAAGTTGAAATTAAATGTATTTTTTTAGATAATGTAATTTTAACCGAATAAATAAAAAAATTACATTAGATTAGAGTATAAAATTTTTGGAATATTATAATGTGCAACATATTGCTAGGTCTTTGAAGAGATATAAAGGTCAAAATGAATGAATTAAAATTAAATTAAAATTTTATATTAGTATATAGTTTTTAAATTATGATAAATACAATTTCAAAATTTACCTATTTATATATGTTAACATATTGTAAAATTTTTACCTATTATGATAAAGGTCAACATATTGTAAAATTTTTTTTCACTTTTCTCTTTCAGAAGGAATGATATTCCTGTATTTCTCATCTTTTTTTTAACACTTTTTTTTTTTGAAATATGTTTTGGTTCTCATTTTGATTCTCAATTTTTTTAACTTTTTGATAGCAGACCCACATGTTGCAAATATGAATTTATATATTTTTAAACAAATAAGTAAATTTACCTACTTATATAAACTAGAAATAAATAAACGTATTCGGAAGTAAGTAAATTTACCTGTATTTATTAACAAGAAATAAGTAAACTTATTGGGAAATAAGTAAATTTACCTATTTATATGTCTTTAATCAAACAAGTAAATTTACCTATATTATATATATAAACTAAAAGTAAATAAATGTATTTGAAAATAAGTAAATTAACTTATATATATTAACTAGAAATAAGTAAACTTATTTGGAAATAATTAAATTTACCTATTTATATATGTTTAAATAAATAAGTAAATTTACCTATAAACATAATTTAGAAAGAATAGTAATTTTATTTCACTTTTCTCTTTCATAAGGTATCAATAAGCTCTATTACTATAATTTTTTTTATACTTTTTTTGAAATATGTTTTAGTTCTCATTTTCATTCTCATATTTTTTTACTTTTTGATAGGAAACCCACATGTTGCAAATTTGAATTTATATGTCTTTAAACAAATAAGTAAATTTACATATTTATATAAACTAGAAATAAATAAACGTATTTGGAAGTAAGTAAATTGACCTATATTTATTAACTATAAATAAGTAAACTTATTTGGAAATAAGTAAATTTACCTATTTATATGTCTTTAAACAAATAAGTAAATTTACCTATATATATAAACTAAAAATAAATAAACGAATTTGGAAATAAGTAAATTTACCTATATATATTAACTAGAAATAGGTAAACTTATTTGGAAATAATTAAATTTACCTATTTATATGTATTTAAATAAATAAGTAAATTTACATATAAATATAATTTGAAAGAACAATAATTTTACTTATTTGGCATGTTGCAATGGGCTTCTTTCATTGGGACATTTCGTCGAACTTCTTAGATGCTATTTAGGGGTTATGGAAGATTAATATTTTCAAGGTAAGCACGTAGAACAAGTCAGTGGCGTTTATGCATTTGGGTCCCAAACAACAATAGTCTACCACTGCTTCACTGGTCATGATTAAGGTCGTAACTGGGATTTTGTGGTGTTGCAAGGCAGCGAAGTAAATGGATTTGACATATTTTGCCACGTTTATTTTAGCGGATTTGTCGTCAAATCTCTATTTCTTCCCACCTAGAGGATTTCTCACTGACTCTTCCACTCTCCGTCGAGATCGGAGACCACTTCTTGCTGCTGTAGAAACTTGCTTTTACACAACCCTCGTAACATGGATATGATCCCTTCTTTGTCGCCTAGAAATTCGGTTGGAGCTCATCCTAATTATTTTCGTCCCGAACTAAAAATGGTAAAAAATTGGAATTTATAATAATTAATTGAGGGTATATATGTCAAATCATATTAAATAAGTCAATATTAAATTCTAACTTTTTGGGAAGGGGTTTTGGGTCTACTACCAATACACTAGGCGGTTATGGGTTATATCCCCATTTGAAAATTATTTATACTTTTATATTGTAAGAGGGGTAATAAAGTAAAAAAAAAAAATATATATATATATATATATAATAATTCACAGTTTATTTGGACATTAGAAGTTATTGAAGTTCAAAATGCATTTGAGGGAGTAGTGGATTGAAATCACTTTACAAATACTTACAGGATCTACTCAAAATCACGTGTCCACAAAAAAAGACTTGTAACATGAAAACGCCATGACATAGTAAGTACAATGCAGTAATAGGACAAGCAAATGCTGTAATAGGACAAGTAAAGTTTCCTGCACTCAGACCCGTGAATGTATTGAAAGTGAAGTGTAATAGACGTAATTATCGGATATATGACTGAAAAGTTTATCTTTTAATATGTGACAAAAAATAGATGTCAGTGGAGTAGAAGATACTTTTATATAGATACGTGATAGATATGCTGAGATTCTTGTAAAGCAATAGTGATTTTAACATGTGAAGGTGCCACTAATAATTACTAGAAAAGTGCAATCCACAAAAAAAAAAAAAAATAATGAACCTTCGCAATGTATGCTATATATTGACATAGATAGTGGGTGAGTTTGGAAAGAATTTTCAACTCACTGAAAGCAAATTCCAATCCAAGGTTCGAATTTGGTAGTGAGTCCCATGTTATTGTTTAGTATTGTTTTGTTTTTTTATTTTCAAATTTAATATGGTTACAATTTTTATATACAATGAATAAAGAGGCATTTATATATTTTGTCCAAAACTGCATAATAACAATTATTATTTACTTTCAGAGAGAGCGAGATCTAAAAGGAAAGGAAAAACCCAAGTTAGCATACGGATCATTCTGAATTTGAAATCTTCTCATCTCCAAATTAAGAGATAGGTACGTGAATATCCATTTATTTTTTTATTTTCTTATAACCGTAAAAAAAAAAATGAATACTCTTAATCTTCATATGTGCATAATGAA
>JAESVK010001317.1:1623278-1644612 GCA_017140935.1 Hamamelis virginiana
TATATATATATATATATATATATATATATATATATATATATATATATCCATTTTACTATAAGATCGACCTTATATAACCTTATGCAAGGTTGGCTCCATATTTCCAATTTTAGAAGACTGTTTGTAAAATTGACTGTTGGATTAGATGCTCCCCCTCTGTATGTCATGCCTGCAAAAAATCATAGTAATCTGACGGTTGGTTTTTTAAATAACTGACTTAAAAAAAATGGTGATTTTTTGAAGAACAAAGTTGCATATTTTCACAATGAGTTTTTTCAAAAACCAACCGTCAGATCACTGTGATTTTTTGCAGCCATGACATACAAAGGGGAAGCATCTAATCCAACGGTCAGTTTTACGAACAGTCTTCTAAAATTAGAGATATGGAGCCGACCTTGCATAAGGTTGTGCAAGGTCGACCTTGCATAAGAATGACACACACACGAGCGCACACACACACACACACACACACACATAAATATCTAGTTACGAATATATATATATATATATATATATTCGATACTTGAAAATGAGATAGATTTTTGAAAAAAAAAAAATTTGCCAAAAAAATGAGACAGAGCTTAGCTCTGTTAAAAGTGGCTTTAATAACAAGGATTGAGATGAGACAATGAAAAGTCCAATTGTTTTTCACCTCTTCTACCAAGACATTACTAACGTACACACCCATGGCTTGGTTGATCATTCTACAACAAAAGGAAAAAATCATTATCAAGTTGATTTGTGTCATTGTCAACAAGACACAAACTTCACTGTCAACACACCATGTGGCTCATAACTTGTTCCATTTCAAATTTTCAATCCTCCTTGGAAAGAAGGAGGACCATGTAGTGATATTTCACTCCCTTACGAAATTTTGATGTAACAATAAAATTAACCATATTTTTTAGAAGAGCATTGCTCTACGGAATTCCAACTAGATGAGAGAGAGGCGTGAGATTCATTAGAGGGTACGTAGGCCCCATATCCTATCCTCACGTATCTAATTGCAATTTCTTTATATAAGGAAATTGAGGTGTATATGCTTGCTATTCTCTTGTCTAATTGTCTTGGAGAATTTGGGGTTTGTAAAGAAATAAGTATTTACCCATAAATTTTAGAAAGAATACAATCACTAAATTCACGCCACATGGCATAGGAGAATTTACAGTCCTACATCTAAATATTCGGCTCGCAAAATGCATCAATATCATTCAAGTTTGCTCCCTCATGTATTATAAATATAAACCTGTTTTCGAGACGTTGGATCGTAAGTCTCACTTACATAGAATGCATCCCAGATGATGATCAAGACCTTCCAAATTTTTTTAAGATGAGGAGCAAATTAGTATTCTTTCTAAATAGAGAAGAAGATACAATATTAAGGGTTTTTAGCCTTGGTGTTTTGACTCTTTTTAGAAATTTGTCCTTTGACTTATATGCATGCATTTCTACTGCATTTCCAATCTTGGATAATTGTGAAGGCCTTCTCACAAATTGGGAGCTTTGAGGTTAGTGGCAGTGAAGGATATCAACCATGACTAGCGAAGTTGAACCCCATGGAAGGAGAGAGGGAGTATCTTTAAAGGGGATTGTGACAAACAAATTAGCTTATCAAATGGTATTCATATTTGGATTTTTGGACCCTAAATTTCATCTTCGATTTGCTCCTAAAATTTTTAAATTAGCTTATGTATAGGATATTTGTGTCATTTTAATAGGATAATTTTTGGAGAGGAGTGTGGGAGGTCGCCCCGGCGAGGGAGGAGAAGCTCTCTCCTATATATATATATATATTTGAGAAAATGCTACTTCATTCACCTATTTTCTTTCTTTCTTTTTTTAATAATGTGAAAATTCATGAAAGAACTAAAAACAGGGAATATAGCAAGGGTACATGGTACACATAGAGTCATAATACAACGGTAAAGATAAAGGGGCAGGAGGTTTATCTAGGATCACAAAATGCCCAATTTCAGTAGTTCTCTCTTTTGCTAGACAATCAACACAGCAGTTCGCTTCCATGTAGGTGTGGCGGATCTTGCAATTTATAATATTCTCCATCAAATATCTGTAATCATTAGCAATGGGACTTATACGATGATTTGGAGTAATGCCATTTTTCACCATGCTAACCATTTCAAGAGCATCAACTATAATATTAAGAGAGAAAATATTGTGCATTTTTGCAATATGTAAACCATCACGGGTTTGCCGTAACTCCGTTGTGATGCCACAAACCTTACGATTACCTCTTGTAAAGCCAGCTATGCAGTGACCTAAATGATTTCTAAGTAAGCGACCTCCACTTTATCTACCATTTTCCACCTACTTCGAGATGAACGAATGGCCTTTTATGACATTGAAAAAATAAAATTATTATATTTATTGATGTAAACCACACATCAAATGTCACAGTAGAAAAGGAAAATGATTTATGTTCCCAAATAGTTATTTCAATAGTGAATCCCAAATGATATGGCAACTCATCTAAGTCTTTTCTTTTTTAATAAATTATTTTCTGAATAATAAATAAATGTCGGGATTAATTTAGAATATTTTTGGGATATATAATATTACAGTAAAAAAGAAAAATATTTTATATCCCAAAAAAAAATAGTCACAAAAGTGAAATAACATTGCTCATGTATATATAACGCATCACTCGGTCACTCAAGTCTCATAAGCTCGGCCTAAAAACTGTAAACAGTAATCTCTCACTGCGGCAACAATGGAGGCTGCTGAAACTCCATTAGATTCCGGCAACTTGTCTCACAAAGTCATCGCAGTAGCCGCCGGCGAAGCTCACACTCTTGCTCTCACAGGTTGTCTACACACACATATATGTGTCTAAGTTTACAATTCTTCTATTAGATTCGATATTTCTTCTGCATATATGTATACTTGTATATATATATCCACGCACTTTAATCTTTTATTTAACCCTCAGTTTGGTTGCGGAGAAAATTGAAGAAAACTGAAAGAAAAGAAAATCATGAATCTGAAGTTTTGTGTTGTTTTGGTTTCAGATGAGTATTCGTTTGTTTCGATTGGAAAACAATTTCTTTGGCTCCGGTTGTTTCAACGAAATATAATTACTGGGAAAATTTATCACGTGTCTTCAATTTGCTTGGCAAAAAAATTCTCTCTTGACATTCAAAATCTGACTTTGTTTTCTTTGCTGAAATTTTCAATTGGAACAAACGGAACCTAACCGAGAAGATTCACCTCAACTAAGCTTAACAGTTGAATTAAGCTCAATTGAGCTTTTCTTTTCCTATGTTTTCTTAGCAACCAAACGGAGCATTTAATGAATTTGGAGTTCTGGGTTTTCTGATGTCGTTTTGTGGTGAGTTATAGGGGATGGACACTTGTATTCGTGGGGAAGAGGAATGTTTGGACGACTGGGGACTGGGAGAGAAGCCGATGAGTTTTTTCCAGTACGAGTTGAGTTTGATTCGTCCAGTAAATTTGAAGATGAGAAGCTCAAGTTTGTGGGAATTGCTGCTGGTGCTTATCACAGTCTTGCTCTTGCTGGTTAGCTAAGGCTTTTTTTTTTCTTTTTTTTTGGGATTTCAACTTTGTTTTGACACAAAACCTCATGTCAATTGCTATTAGAATTGTCTTAATATATTGGTTTTGCTTTACAGGGCTTTGTTTGGTTAGAAATGACATTGTTTGATTTTGTTCTTCTTTACTGCGTTGCTTCACACTTTTTAAGGACTATTCGGTAATAAAAACTGTTTATGATATTGCTTGCTGATTTCTAGTTTTTTTGCTATTGGAATAGTTTAATTATGGGGGTTTGATCATAGTACCAAGTTAATGATTTTGCCATTTTGGGATGCTTCTTTACAATAGTCTAATCGAGAGAATTCATGCTTATAGTAGGTTTCCTATTTGTGTTCTTTTCTTAATGTTGGTGTATTTTTTATTCTCTAATCACCCAAATATAGCTTCTATATTCCAACATTTAATGGGGTTTTCCTCAACTTTTTCAACCATGGATAATTTTACATTGCTGTTTTGCATATGGACAATGCTTGATCATAATTATTGCTGGCAACGGGTTGGTTCCAATCGAATTGGGTTATAATTATGGCAGGGGGTTTGCATTGATAAAAAGTCAGGCAGGTTGGGTCAAAATTTACTAGTTCTAATGGGGGTCAAACTAGAAAAAACATGTTCTCAATGAATAGTTGAGGCTGTATAGAATGGCATCTCTTTGCTTCTTAAGAATTAATGGGTCACTTAAAATCAAGATCGACTTATATCAACATAGTGATAGTTTGTTGCATAAACTGGTAAAATTTCAAAGTGGTTAACCAAAATGTCTTTTGGTGTTGCATTTGCAAGTATAATGTTTCTACCTTGGTACACTTGTGAACACATCATCTCAATTTTTTGAAACTTGTAATTTTAGTACAGCTATGTGACGTACTGTACAATATTAAGAAGGTAATGAACTACAAAATTATAGAACCATTAGCTATATTTGGGGGGAGGTTTAAGCCAAATCTATTTTTAACTAATGAGCTATCTAATAATTGGGAACTGGATGTGATTTTCATTGCTCTAATTTTCCTTTCCTCTCCTTTTAAATTGCAGATGATGGATCAGTTTGGTGCTGGGGTTACAATATCTGTATCCTTCACACTGGAGATATTTTTATGATTTCATGTAATACTATGACCAAATTTATGGAAGTTGCATTGCTAATATTTCTTCTCTGTGTTTGCATTTTATCTTTCCTTTGTTCATCCCTGACTACTATTTGGATGGCCAACTTGGTTTTAGCGGAGAAAATTCTTTGGAACCGCGATTATTAGAGCGGTTCCTTGAGTTGGGCTCCTCAGATTCTTCGACAGTTGAGTCAGAAACAAAGAGTAAAACACCTTTAAAGGTATGGAATTTATAATATTAGTGCTGTGCCAAAGAGAATCCATCCAAGCTTAGAGCCTTGTTTGTTGTGCTTTTAGTCTCTTTTTTGGTTTTTTCTTACAATCTTACTGGCTTATTCAAATTTCTATCACAGGTTTGTTCTGTAAAAGCTGGAGGAATGATGTCACTTGCAATTGACAATCTTGGGGCCCTGTGGATGTGGGGCAACTGTCCTCAGCAAAGCAGCAGCAGTGATGAGGAGTTCTCTCTTATAAGCATTTCCACTCCAATACCTGTTTGGGATTTCCATGGCCACACTGTTGTTAAGGTTGCATGTGGAAATGAGCATGTTGTGGCCCTAGTGAGTGCTGGAGAAACGCCTAAAGGTGATGATCTCGTATGCTACTCTTGGGGTAATAACAGCCATGGCCAATTAGGCTTGGGAGATAGAGAAAACAGGTTACATCCCCAAGTTGTTGAAACTTTCAATCGAGAATCCCATTGGGCAGTTTATGAGGTAGCATGCGGGGCCTTTCACACAGCTGTACTCAGTCACAAAAAGAGACCAAGTGACACATTAGAAAGTATTTGCTGGACATTCGGCCGTGGGGATAATGGGCAGCTTGGGCATGGAACCTCTCAAAGTGCTTTGGTTCCTGAACCTGTGAAAGACTTGCCACAGCATGTGTTCCTGATTTCTATAGACTGTGGCTTATTTCACACTAGTGTTGTTTCATCGGCTGGAGATGTCTGGGCGTGGGGAATGGAGAAGGGTCTTGGCCTATGCCCAGATGTCAGTTTTACTGGAACTGATGGCGGGGATGCTATCTTTCCCCTGAAGATCTCATGTAATGGGCTGAGTGGGCCTCAATTTGAGGAACCAGTTCAAGTTGTATGTGGGGCTGCCCACACTGTGCTTGTTACACAGGATGGATATAAGCTTTGGTCTTGGGGAAGGGGAAGGAGTGGGGTTCTTGGAAATGGTAAGACGGATGATTGTTTTGCTCCTGCTATTGTGTTGTGGCCGCCACTAACAGAGGATTTCAAGGAAGAGAAATTGGAGACTATTGATGGGAAAGAAAAGATTGAAGACAAGGATCCTGAAGTTATCACAGAGACAGAGAAAAGGTTGTCTTTGGCAATGGAGGAGATGAAGCTCCTTCAGTCGAAACTTTCTATAACGCAACAGTATGCTAGCATACTCCATGGTTCAATTTTTGGGAAACCTTTTGAAGAGAAAGATATTCCAATCTCATTGCAGTATTCAGGTACTTTTGACATTGCAAAGGAATGGGAGAACATGTTAGAGTCAGCAGATCGCAGTAAGCTAGTCAGGCTGGAAATGTTCTACCGAAACATGCTTGCTGGTGTTAAAGATAAGCTAATGAAGACAAGGATCCGGGAAATTATAAAGGAGTGTCTTCCTTCATCCACTTCAGGAAATTAGAGTTACAAAAAATCTACAGGTGACAGGATGCACCTCCTTTAAAATAAAAGGCCATTCTTATATAAAGGTTACTCAAGTTCGCTTAGTATATCAATATATTCTATAAGAGGCTTTTCTTCACATGTACTAAATGAGTGTGTATGATTCCTAGATGTTTATATGGTTGAAATAAATCTCGTGGATAAGAAAAGAAATGGGGTTGTAAATCTTGTGTAATTATAGGTAGGCATGGCTTAAGAATTAATTGGGCTGCATTGCGACAATTTGGTCTGTAGAAAATAAATTTATGTTCTCAAGGCCATGTTGCCTAGATTATTTATGTAACTAATTGCACATTGTCAGCGACTTGTTTGTTCAATAGAGAGCTTTATATATTTTACCATGTATGTTGTTTGTTTTTACATAGTTTAAAAGATATAACCAAATCTAAATGCGATTATGCCAAGTTAGAATTACAAGTAAATGCTTTATTACCCCAGTGAGTGGACATATTAAGTCTTAAGGTAGCAATCAGTCGAATGCATGTGAGGCTGAGTCTGTGAGATAGAATTTCTAGTAAAAAGAAACAATGCCTTAAAATTAGCAGAACTAATACAAAAAACAGCTAGAATGTAGCTAGGATTGATGCCCGAGAGATGCCCTAGAGCTATGATGGTCATGATTTTGTTTCAACCAGCGAAGGAGGAGAAGTTGAGGTGGAAGTTGGCTATAGAATTAGTGGTATGAACTAAATGCATAGGCTCTGGTGGGCTGTAGTACTGTGTAATCAATACAAACCTATCATATTGAAGAGAATCTTATAGGATGATCAGTAGACTTAATCTGCTTTACTTTATTAAATGATGGACAATGAAGAAACATGTTCACAGAATGGACATAGCTAAAATGGGATGTCCAGATGAATCTGCAGGCCAAAACAAATACAGAGAAATATTTTAATAAGTATTTGCTGACTTTACTGATCACTCATATGACCGAGATCTAAAGGCGATCCGGGTGTTTGTAGAGTCTGACTAGAACATTTCTGAACAAATGCATTAATTAGAACTTGGTAAAAGAGTATGACTTAGTTGTGACGTTTTGACCACGTGCAGTGGATACCAGTGACTGGTATAGTTTTTTAAGTTCCATGGTGCTACAAGAAAAAGGAGAAAGGCCATGGGTATAGGAACTAGGAAGTGACAAAATACATATTATTAGCCTGTGATTTAACGGAAAATATTATTTCCATGGAGCTAAATGGTAAGACTGGATTCATGTAGATGAGCTTTCAAGAATTAAGTAGAAAGAGTCAATTGATGGTTATCATTCTTCTCTCTCTTTCCCAAAAATAAAAGAAATGGAGGCCTGCTGCAGTCTTGCTTCAAAAAAGCACTTTAACTTCATGGAATTTTAGGAGTTATTTCTACATTTTTTTTGGGGGGTTAATATTGAGACTACTAGCATCAATTCTCATCAATTAGGTCCCATAATTAATCCAAAGAATACTATGGGTGCATGCAGGGGCGGAGCCAGGATTTTGGTTCAAGGGGTGCCAATTTTATTTTATTTTATTTATCTTTTTACCCACTCTTCAGAAAAATTATCAAACAGTAAGTGTTCAAAGGGCACATAGAATACATATAATAAATTACAAACCACAGTTTTATCATACATGGATTCTAATGAAATATGAAATTAAAAAATATATATATTACAAAATTTAAACTTGAAATTCAAGTGGCTGGGCTGTTTGGGAGAAATCAAATGTTACAACACCCCCTATATAATTCTAGGTATGAATAAACTCTAGAGGATGCCGTGAAAAAAATATTCATTCCAGTTACATGAAAACTAATACAAGACACAAAGTATAGTATTTTTTTCCCCCAAAACCTAGGGGATGCCATGGCACCCCTTCACCATCATGTGGCTCCGCCCCTGGGTGCGTGTGCACAAAAATATGGATACAATTAGATTATAAGATTATGACCAAATGCAACTGAGCGAAGAACAATTTCAAGAGGAGAAATCATTGTTTCTGAAATTTTTTTAAGAAAAAAAAATATTGTCTAATTTAATATATTAATCAAGTTGGATTTAAATTCAAATAAATTATTCAGAAAATTTGTAAAATTCAATAATATTTAGCCGAACAATTATAATTAAAAATAATAGGTCGGTTAACCAATAAAAACAAAGTCAATAGCATGTTAGTTTAGTAGTATGTATCCCCAATTTTTTTTTCATGGGGATATAAGTCCACCACAACAAACTAACCTCCACACAAGCCTCACCACTTGCCGAATCTATGACCTCTTACATGAGAATTATGGGATTGGGTTAACTCAATTCGTTATGTATCCTACTTTTGGAAAAGAGATTTCGAGTTCAAATATATGGATATGCATTAAAATATTTATTATCAGTGATTGACATTTCTGGAATTTTTAAAATTGGATGAAATTCTTAAAGTTACACCCAAATTAAAATTTGAATAAATTCACTTACAATTAGTGTTAGAAAAATATGATTGGATATTCAGAATTTGAATAATATTGTGTCCTAAATAAATAATATAAACAAATAATATTAGCATCACATATTGCATATATATATTTCAAATTATATCTCAAGTAGAAACTACTTCTTAATATTATCAAATAAAGATAATAAAGAGAAATACTTGAATAAGAATTCTATACAAACTAGAATTTAATTCAAGTAACCAATCACATATCAATTAAATAATAAGATATATTCAATATGAAAATTATCACTTAACTGTTGTCCACATAACAGAAATGCAGAAACTTCATATTGCAGAAGTTCAGAAACCTACGTTAGTTTTGATCAATGCTAGTGTTTGACACTATACCCTTTAGACAGATTTCGTCCCTCTTATTGGTGCTTAGAGTTTCTCAGATGTCTGTCTCCCATGATACAATGGTCAACACTTGAAAAAGAAGCACACAATCTTTAAGCACAGCGAACCACAATATGCCTCTCTGTCTCTCTAAATGCAGACTAACAGAATGAATGTCATTAATTGATTCTTAAAAGACTTTGGATGTTATAGACTTAAAAGTGCCTCTGCAGACAGACACCATGAACAGACATAACTCTACGTATGGACACAAAGAATAGACGCGACCCTAATGAACAGTCATGACTATTCAGCATAATTTTTATTCAAAATATAACAATCTCCCACATGAAAGAAAATTGGCAGGATAACCATGCATATAACAAAAGTTAGTGAGAGATAAGGAGAGTTCCCGCATCAGGAGAGGTAGGTTGTGGCCTTAAACCTTCCATAGTGAAATACTATCGGATTTGCTGGCGGATCAGTTAACATGATGTCTTGAACTATTAGCTGTTTGTGCAAACCAAGACAATAGAATTCACACGGTTTCCCTCCGGACATTTTTGGTTCTTATGATTGTGTTCATTTTGGCCTTGAACAAACATGATTTTTTATGAGTGCTTTAGAGAATTTTAGCCTTATCATTCTCATAGAAGCAGCCCCTTCTACACTCATATAGGTGATTCTTATTAAGAGTATCCTGCTGTACCCCACTTGAATAGTTCAATATATAATAATCATTAAAAGCTTAACTTAACCTGATTCACGCTACAGGCATCACTGTCTCATCATAGGAATAGGTAAGAGAATTCTCTTCTTAGTGATTCTTCTGAGTCGCACACAATTAGATTGTCCCTTTTGAACCTAGATCCTGCTAGGTTGGGTTTCCATTATGGTAACTCTTATATTTAGGCTTTAAACTCATTCCCCTCAATGAATTATACACTTACTCTCTAGTCAAACTTTAGTTATCGGAACCACTCTATTATAATTTGACATTCTATACTCAATGGATATAACTCCATTTGAGAGCAAATGTTTTATGGTATTATGTCTTTGATGTTTATGTCTAGACTTACCGTTATACATATCATTTTGTGCCCTTCCAATAGCTTATCAACTATCATAATAGATACAGATAGCTAGCACATGTTTTAACCACATTGTAATGTCTTCTAAAAAGTGTCGAAGTCATTCTGTTTCTTCACCAGCTTTATCTAAAGCTATAAAGTCAGATTCCATTGTGGATCTAGAAATGCATGTTTGTTTGGATGACTTCCAAGACATAGCTCCACATCCAAGAGTGAATACATATCCACTTGTGGATTCTGAGTTATTTGTATCAGATATTCAATTAACATCACTATACCCTTCAAGTACATCTGGATATCTAGTATAATGTAACCCATAGCTTAGAGTTTATTTCAAATATCTTAAAACTCTAAATGTCTCTTTTTAGTGGTCTAGCCCTGGGTTACTAGTATATCTACACAATTTACTCAGTGGGGTCATGTACAATTTATTAAATACATCAGACTTCCAATAATTTGAGAGTAATCCAAATGAGATACAGCTTCACCCATATTTTTCGACAAATGAAGATTTATATCTACAGATGTTCTCACAGGACTGCAATCAAATTGATTAAATTTATTTAGTATTTTCTCAATAAAATGAGATTGAGATAATAGTCCATTAGATATTCTAGAAAATTTAATTCCGAAAATAACATCTGCAAGACCCATGTCATTCATAACGAAATTTCACAGTAATTACATCATTATTACTTCCAATAATAAGCATATCATCGAGATTGAGACAAACAATGACATGACTATCACCAGCTTCTTTGATATAGAAACACTTGTCACACTAATTGATTTTGAAACCATTTGATACCATCACTTTGTCAAATTTTTTGTGCCATTTCATTAGAATTTGTTTTAATCCATAAAGAGATTTTACAAGCCTACAAACTTTCCTATCTTGGCCTGGAACTACAAACTTTTCAGGTTGTTTCATATAAATTTCATCATTTAATTCACCATTTAGGAAAGCCGTCTTAACATCCATTTGATGTATTTCAATATTATGCACAGTTGCATTAGCTACTAACATTGTAATGGATATTGTTGTCCCAAATATATAACCCTAGAGGGGGGTGAATAGGGTTTATGGCAAACTTTTGCAAATAATTACCAATTAAAAAATAGGTTCAATTAATTTCAATACAAACAAATATATATGAGTAATTAATTGAAAGGAGAAAGGGAAAGAGAAATCAAATTCAGCGATTTAACGAGGTTCGGACTCCGCCTACTCCTCGCCTTAAGCACCCAGCTCAAGGATTCCCACAATCCACTAAGGATTTGTTCCTTCAAGGTGGAGAAACCTTTACACAGTCTTCTTTATCCCAAGTGGAAGACTCTCACCTTAGCTCACAAAGAACTATAACAATAGCTCACAAAGAACCCTCAAATGTGCTCACAAAAAACACCCCAAATGCTCACAACGAACACTTCTTCAAACCTCACAAAGAGTACTTGGTCAATACAATCTCACTAAATTTGGTTGTGTACAATAAATGCTTCACAAAGCTGATTTACACAATAATAAAGCACAACTAATAGCTTCTCAGATGATTAGCAAGTATGGCTCAAGAGTTTGGTAGATAATGTTTTGAACAATGAATGCTTGTAATGAATGATAATAACTATGGTTAGATTAATAGTCATAAATGAGAGACAAACCTCTTTATATAGGCAATATGGTACGAAATGGCCGTTTGAACCAAGCTTGAATGCCATTGGAGGAGAGGATAAGAGCATGCCTCATTTAATGCTCAAAACGCCCAAAATAAAAAGAGTCGTTTTGTATTTGCAGGTGCCTTAGTTGACTAGGCAAGAGAGATTAGTCGACTAATCAGTTAAAATTCAAAGTAATTTTTGTTCCCCGACACGGTTAGTTGACTAGGTCATTTGTGTTAGTCGACTAGACTAGTTAAAAACAGTTTGTAAAAATTTCGGGGCACGGTTAGTCGACTAGGCATGGGTGTTTAGTCGACTAGCTCTTCTGCATTTTCAAACATGGCTACTGTGGTGTCTTTAGTCGACTAGACTAAGTGATTAGTCGACTAAAGGGCTCATTAGTCGACTACTCTGGGTGATTAGTCAACTAGACATAGAATTTTCAAAATTCTAGCTCATGGACAATGATTAGTCGACTAGACTAATATGCTTAGTCGACTAAGCATACTCTTAAGCTAAAAACTTGAAATTCTTAGGTCTATTTCAACTCAAATCATCTAAGGTAGTTAACTTAAGCATTCAAAAGCATTTTTGAATGTTTTCTAGGTTAATAAATGTCAATGCAACATGAGAAAACTTTTTGGCTTGAGCTATGTAAGTTTAATCAAATGAGTTGCCTTACAAAAGGTTCATAAACATATTGACTTCAAAGGTCTTCAAGGAATGACTTCAAGATGTCCTCCACGAGCTTCATGATTTAATGATTTTGCATATTTGCATAAATGAGAAGTTTTGAATGTGTTGATGAGCTCCAACAAGATATGACTTTGAGTCTATAGAGACAAAAACACTTAACCAATTGTTAGTAACTAAAGTAATGTTTGTTGATCATCAAAATGTGGTCAATGCAATTGACCTTAGGGCTAACAGATATTATTCTTGTAACTGGTGAATATGTATCAAAATAGTCCACACCTTCCTTTTGTTTAAGGTCTTTAGCAACTAACCTGACCTTATATTTGTCAATTCATCCATCAGCTTTCATTTTTGTTTTGAATATCCACTTGCATCCAAGAGGTTTATTCCTAAGAGGAAGATCCACCAGTTCCCAAGTATGATTTTACATGATAGATTCAATTTTGCTATTAATAGCTTCTTTTCAAAGAGATGCTTCAGGAGTGGACATAGCTTCATTGAAACTTTGAGACTCATTTTCTGACAAATAAGTTAGAAAATCAAGACCAAAAGATTTTGATTTCTTTGTCCTCTTACTGTGTTTAATTTCATCCTCAATTTTATACTTATTATCATTATTCGCAAACTCATAAGTTCTTTTAAGATAACTGGCCTCTGTAAAATAGAACTTTATCTCACATGAAGAATTGAATAAAAATACATATTCAAAAAATTGAAGTATTTCCAGACTTAATTATGGTATTCACATATATATCAGAATATCATATTTATGAATAAGAAAACATGAAGCGCTACTTTTATTAATATAACTTATGAGTATACAATCAATGGTTTTAAATCATATCTTAACTCTTTTTAAGATTAGGAATTACTACCTAAGCCAAACACTCCCACATTTTAAGAATTTATATAAAGACTTACGATCTTTCAATAATTCATAAGGTATCACGTTTGTACTCTTTTGAAGTGTTTTGTTGAAAATATTATTTGTTGAAAACAAATATTTACCCTCACAAGTTCTGAGATAGTCAATAACTTATCAACATAGCATGAAAACAAAGCCGAGAACATCATTTGTTGAAAATCAAGCTTTCTCCCACAAGTTCTGAGATAATCTAGAACTTATCAACATAACATTAAAGTTATATTTTTCTGTTAAGCAACTCAATTTTGCTGAGGTGAATAAGGCATAATAATTTGATGTATGATTCAATGATTGGTACAGAACTTACCAAATGGATTAAACTCATATTTGCCTTCACTGTCATTTCTTAGAATCTCAATCTTTTGCTAAGTTGATTCTCAACTATATTTAAAAAATTGTATAAACATATCTAATATTTTAACTTTACTTCTTAGTAAGTAAACATCACAATATCTAGTGTTAGTGCTATTGTCAATAATAAAATAAAATAAAATACATTTTATCATCTCTAGCTTGAACAAGATATTTATTAAAATGAATCCATTTAATTAAACTAGATAAATAGCCCACCTTTGGGCTTGGTCACGGCTAGTCTTAATTCAATGTCAAACACAATCTCATGACCTTATTGGAGACTTATAATCAAACATAACTTAATTAAATGTGTCACCTCAGTGACTAGACAAACAATTAAATTTTAATGACACTTATGTATATGAATTTTTATTTATTTTTTCTTTTTTAACAAAAGATCCAATTCTCCGAATGAATCTAATATCATATTTACATCATGCATAAATAACTAATATGAGGTACATGCACATGCAACACACATCATGTCAAACATGACATATATGTTGAATGTACCTTTTAAAACAAATAAAACAATAATTAATTTCTTAAAAATTGCAATATAGTAGTCATATGGCATTGTAATTCCCAAGATAAGTGAGCATATCACACAATTAATATTATTTATATTCATTTGAAACAAAATTATGCCAAATAAATAAACTAAGACACTTGTATTCAATCCTACATAAAATGAATACAATAAGAAAGATGTTATAGAGAAAGAAATTTTATGGATATAAAGAAATTGCCAAATATGACCCCTATTTATAGACATGGAGGTACCATTTTGTAAAGGTGTCTCGATCACTTACACCCTTTTAGATTTAATTTCAACCATTAGATTGCACCTTTTCACAATTGATGGTCAAGATTATTCCTGGGCGCCTTTTCACGTAGTCATGTCCTTTCACCAATGTTCTAGAATATTCTTGGCACATTTTTAAGGAGAATATTATAGAATATTTTTGAGCTTATTGTAAAGAGCTCAAATTCTTTCTCTTTTCAAATTGGAACAAACTCTCTTGATTAAATATGGATTAATTCTCAATAGTGCACTAGTTATGACTTTCTAATTATTCCAACCATTACTTTCTATAAACTTAAAATACTCAGCATAATTAGAAAACATATAGATATATCAATAATATATACATGCATACAGTATATGTTTACATTTAAACTATTATTATATCCTATATATTTTATCCTTGTAATTATAACAAGAATTTCCACATAAAAACTTAAATTACAACCACATCATGGTATGTGCTAAGCATGCACGGTTTAAAACCTGTATATGCATCGTATATATACGCATGAACACAAATAGTGTATATAAAATTTTATTTACATGCACTTAAGCCATTATGATTATTATATATCATATCTTTATGAAAAGAAAGCTCCATTCCTTTGATGAACCAAAGAGCCAAGCGTGCATCATAGCATTAATATTACACCCTTCTATATATATATAAAGAGAGAAATGATCCATTAGGGTTCATTTTTAAGGTCCACTTTTGCGGTCCACTGCTCACTGGGATAGTTGGGACGAGTAATTTGAAAAATCGACCGTTTGATTAGATACTTCTCGTACGCTTATCATGACTGCCAAAAATCACAGTGATCCAACAATTGGTTTCTGAGAAAATTGACTGTGAAAAAAATTGACATTTCATCGTTCTTTAAAGTGTCAGTTTTTTTCACAGTCAGTTTTCTCATGAACCAACCATTGGATCGCTGTGATTTTTGGCAGTCATGACAAATGTATCAGGAGTCCAACGGTCGATTTTTCAAAATACTTGTCCTAACTATCTCAGTGAGCAGTGAACCGCAAAAGTGAACCTTAAAAATGGATCCCAATGGATCATATATATATATATAAGGCACACACTCTAATAAACCCTTAAACAACATTTGTACAAAGGTTTTGATCAAGATCCACCACATATAACCTCACGGTTCAATTTGTCCCCGTCAGTCATATAACATAATTTTTATATGGAAGGTTTTAATGTTCTCATCAAATAGATAAATCAGAAGACTTTGCGAGACAAACTCCAACTTAATCTACCGTGAGAAATGCAGTCTGGTTAAATCTCAAAATATAACAACATGCAACATTATGTTGATACCAGTTTTAAATCATAATGACAATCCAAATTCCAAATAAATAGGAGGGACGAAATCTGTCTTAAGATTGTTAAAAAAATATGATTGGATATTCAGAATTTGAATATTAATATTGTGTCCTAAATAAATAGAAATTCAGAAACTCCATATTACAGAAATTCAGAAACCTACATTAGTTTTGATCAAGGCTAGTGTTTGACATTATGTCCTTAAGACAGATTTCGTCCCTCCTATTGGTGCTTAGGGTTTCTCAGACATCTGTCTCACAGAACACAATGATCAACGCTTGAAGAAGAAGCACAACAATCTTCTAGCACAGCGAACCACAATATGCCTATCTCTCTCTAAATGCAGACTAACAGAATGAATGTCATTAATTGATTCTTAAAAGACTTTGGATGTGGGATATTTATAGACTTAAAGGTATTTTTGGAGACAGACACCATGAACAGACATAACTCCATGTATGGACACAAAGAATAGAAACGACCCTAATGAACAGTCATGATTGTTAAGCATAATTTTTATTCAAAAAATAACAATTAGTTTCAAAGAAGTTGTAATTTTATTTTATTTTCTATATAAAGCTAAAATTTATTAAAAAAAAAGGATTTAATAAACAATTAGAAGCTGATCAAACTCATTTTCAAACTTTTATATATGTCAAAAGTCACGTAGAGAGAAATTCTGTAACCGAGAAAAGCATTTACTCTTGGAAATGCTTTCTGGCTCGTTATAACCAAACATACCCAAAATCAACTTCTTTCAAAATGCGTATTCACATCTCCTGCGCACGTTAGCATCTCTCTCTCTCTCCCTCCTATTTTCTTTTTCTTTTTTGTTTATTTTTTGGTGAAACTCTCTCCTATTTTCCTCAGAAACCTTTCCAAAGCCCTAAACCCAGAACACAGTGAATCCAGCACACCTCGAAGGCACTCCGGCGAAATGCCCGGACGTTTGTCGGACTCCGGAGCTACCTCCTCTGCAGTGGTCCCGTACTCGCCTGAAGTCCAAGACCCCGTAGTCTACCCTCTGCGCCATGGCCTCAACCCACCAGTCTCCCGCCTCTCCATCGCCTGGTCCCGAGGGAACTCTCTCCTTGTGTCGGTTCTCCGTCCACCGGAAACCGTCGGTTCCGGTGACGAAATTGGCGGGAAGGTGGTCGAGGTGAAGCTCAGTAACGGTGACGGAGAGATTAGTGATGCGCAGTGGAGGAGGATCGCATATGGATCCGTCTCTCCGTTTGCGCTTCTTCAAAGTCGGAGAAACTCGGTTTCGGTATTGTCGAAGATGTCGTCTCCATATCATGTTGACTGGTAATCAAATGTGTGTGTGTGTGTGTACGCATGTATATATTTATGTAGTTTGTTTTATGTTTAGCCACCGTTTGGCTGCTGAGAAAATCGAGTAAAAATAAAATAAAAGTAAAGAAAGGGAGAAAACTTTTAACGCTTGTGTTGTTTTGCTACCTTTTTCTTACATTTAGAAGTGACCTCAACTAAGCCAAATAGCTGTATTCGTCTCAGCTTATTGGAGAATTTCTTGTTTTTTTTTTCCTACGTTTTCTCAGCAACTGAAAGAAGCATTATGGTTTGGGTTTTGAGGTTTTGGACTTTCAATTATTTCATTTAGTGTGTGTGTGTGTGTCTATATATATGTGTGTTACAGTATAAGTGCACCACTTGCAATATAATCATAATGCACGGATACACCATTTTAAATATTTTATAGTGGTGATAGAAGGTTTGAGACGAGCCAAATGAAAATCCTATTTGTGATTAATGTAGTATATATGGTTGTAGGAGGCAGGGGTGAACCAATTGAAAACCCTTTGTGATTGAAAATCATATTTGTGATTGTTTATAATAATATTAGTTTATGTTTGAGTGTGAATGAAAATTGCTTAATCTAAATAAATATTTTTTTTATTTGATTTATAGATTAAGAAGTCGTCTATGATGAACTCTTCAAAAGAAAAAAAATAAATTCTAAAATCTTGGAATCTAATGCATCACTGCCAACCTCCAATATTGATACTCCAATTTCAATCTTTCTATTATTGATTCGGTTGAAAGACTGAATATGTATTTATTTTATTATTCATGAAGAAATTTAGCCTTGAATCTTAATATATTTCTGTGTTTAAATTTTGAAATTTTGTCTTTAATGTTTTGCCCCCCCAATGATCAAATCCTGGTTCTGCCCCTGATCAAACTTATTACCGTGGAAATCCGAATTATATTTTATTGGAAAATGCCCTCACAATCCAGTTTGCTATAGTGAGTTTTATGTGTTCCGGAGTACAACACAATAGTCTAACTTTCTGAGAAATCAGGTGGGAGTATGTGATGGAGTACAGCAAGGACATAAATTCTCTTCTTGGTAATCCTAAGTCATCACCTAATTCGGTGATTGAAGACCCGAAGACAGTTTTAAAGGTAAATTTGCATTTTCCACCCTATCCTTTTATACGGTGTGTGGTTTTGTTGTTATATTTTTGAACATTTATCTATTGAGCTTTAGACAAGTTTAATTGATGCATCACTTATTTAAAGAGTTCTTTACTTACTCATTTGAGGCTTCTTCAATCTTCTTCCAATTTGAAATTTGGTTGTTGCGTCTTGATTTAATATTTTGATGTAGAAAGTTGAGGAGCCAACCTGTTTGAGGGCTGCATGGGAGTTGATGGAAATATTTTACGCAGACAAACGAGTTCAAGCCTGGCTACCCGAACGGCTTGTTGATTGGTTAGCTGTAACGATCTTCCTTCTGATTTCGTCTATCTATTACTTAAACCCATTTTAAAATGTATTTATTTATTTATTTTTTACCTGAGATCTCTAGTTTTGTCAACTAATGATTTTGTCTCATTGTAGGATTATGACAGCCTCCTCTCTGGAACACAGGCGACAATCCATTCAAAACTTGTGGAGTTTCAAAAGGAACTTGTCACTTTGCAGGTTTGATCATATGCTGATATTTCTATCACTTCTATTTTTTTGAATTCAATATTTACTCAGTCAAGTGATTCTTGTTTGTAAAGTTGCCCCTTTGTCGGTGAAGTAGATGTTCGATCGTTTACTTAGCATTTATGGTGAAAATTGTGCTTGGACTCTTATATGCAGGTCATTGAAGACGATCCTAGATACTGGGAAGCAATTTCATCGGCACTAGCTGTTGGTTGGCTAGAGATAGTGGTATGTATTTTAGGGATCGGTCTATTTTTAGATCATTTCGTGGTGGTCTATTTTTACCATATTAAGAATATTTTTATATCATGTGGTGGTGTTTTACATTTTACTATGTTAAGAACGAGATAATTGCCGTTTGTAGTTTATATGTATGATCAATTAGAGATTTATAGTTCTCAATTGCAGGTGAAAATGTTGCGCTTGCATGGATCTTATCAACTTGATCAGCTTGGCAATCGTGAGGTGAGTAAGAAACTATTAATAATGCATTGAATGTGAAAGATGAATTTTTGAATTCAAATGCATGTGCAACACTTGTGTTGTTTCTCTTAGGATTTTTAAGCCAACCAAAGTACCAACCTGTGGATTGGCGCCCACCACCATTGCATTTAGTTTATATTATTTTGATACAGATATACATGAATACGTATCCAAATGATTTTGTTAAACAGATTAGCTAATGCTCCAAGCAATGTATCCATGTCAATCATACATCTTGGGCACTTGGCAAAGATGTTATGATAACTGAATCATCTGAAGTGGTTATGTACTCTTATCATATGTTCTGCATGTGACTGAAACAGACAGAGAATGGACTGGTAGAGGCTGTTGCTGTTCTCATTTCAAAAATGCCACGTATGCGTCCTGAGTTAGAAGCAGGAAGATTAGGTGAATGCTGTAAAACCAAACCTGATTTTATCAAGGTAGCTTTTGATCTTTTGCAAATTGCTCTTTGTTCCCAACATTTTCTTTTACCTTTCCATGGCTACCTTTCCTGACATCTATTTATTACCTAGGCATGGGAGAAGTGGCGGGCACAGATAACTAAGCTGGACTGCAGTGGATATTGGGTTGAGTGTGATCACCATCAGACCAGGGAGGGCCTCAAAAATATGCTACAAATCATGCTGGGAAATGCCAACAGTCTCTGCACTGCAACGTGTCATTGGATGGAGCTATATATTTCTCACTTTCTGTATATCAGGCCATTCACAGCGGTCAGTGCCTATGGCATTCCTGTTAAAAATTTTAACTTTTATTGAGTTTTTGTGAGCTTAATTTTCTAGAAAATTATTTTTCCAGTGTTTCTATTTATGTGTGTGCCCTTCGTCTTTTTTTAATGAAACATACTTTTACGTGATCAAAAATAAAATAAAATTATGTACTAACTGGACATTGAAGTAGACATTTGATTTCCTACATGAATCAGGGTTTTGAAGGCATGTACAGCCTAGCCCAGAAATGCATTCAGTTGAAACCAGTGACCAGTCATCATAGGTTGATGGGAATTATAATTGGAATTCTTGGAGAAAATACTGAGGTGAGGAATGAGGATTAGACATTCTTAGTATATATATTATCCATTGGTAACTTCTTAACTCCATTGAGCTTTCTATATTGTTCAGGTTGTGTTAGCAGAATGCTCTAAAGCATTTGGTCCTTGGTGAGCTGCTAAATTTTCTTCTCTGTTTAATTTAATATTACTTGGTTTAATCATTTAAACCATCCAATAGAGGTGTGACATCCTTTTACTTTCTTCCGTGCAATCATTAGAAGTGTTAATTCATAGATTGTATGTTAAATTGCATTTGGACATGCTTCTGCATGCAACCTTTCCCTGTAGCTTGTTAGTTTTGCATGCAAATAGCAATGGATGTGTTTCTGCCTTTTTTCCTGCGATCTACTTAATTTAGGTTGGTATATTGGTGTTCAACAGGATGGTTGTCCATGCCATAGAGCTGTTGACTGCTGGGAGCGATCAAGCAGAAATTCTTTTACATGAAGAGCGTCAGAATCTTGGGAAAATCAGTATAGAGGAGCTCCATCGGCTTGTCTATGCTCAAGTGTTATCTTCTCATGCACTAACTTGGCAAGTGAGTGCAAATTACTTGAACATGGATGTATTGATTATTCAATTTCTAAGTTGGTAGATTGTCTTGAGTTAGGATTACCATCCTTGGGATTTCTTATTCTATATGTTGACTCAAATATTTGCACATTCAAATTTTTCATTTTTGTATTGTTGTCAGCATATAGAGATTATGATGCATTCAGAACCACCTTTTATGAATTGTTGATTTTATACTGACCATTTGAAAAGAAGGGAGGGAGGGTGGG
>JAESVK010001317.1:1644712-1661810 GCA_017140935.1 Hamamelis virginiana
GGGTTGTGGTTGTTAGGATTTGCAGACATTTCTGAGAATAGTTTTTCTTTTGTGCAATTGTTGCTATTAATAGTCACAACACTCCACCTTTGGGATTGATTAGTCTTTTGTGAAAGATAAATAGAAGTATTGTGTTTCGAAATATGTTTGCTAACTTGTAATTGCAAGACTTGTAAAGAGAAACACTTGCAGGATAATTGTTTGTTTTGAGGGTTCTTTCGAAGTATAATAGTCAGGCGACCTAGGATTTTTGTAATTTTGAACCTAGGATGGGCCTTTCGATACTACTTTAATTATAGCTGTTTTTTTTTTCCCACCATTTTCCACCGTAATTTCAAACCCAGGATGGGCCTTTCTAAATTGTAATTATAGCTGGGTTTTTCCATTTTTCCTCTGTGGATCACTTTTCAGCAGTGTGTGAAGCAAATTGTGTAGGAACCTGGTCTCATATTCTCAAGCAAATTCCATAGGCTACATAAGTGGCTATCAAAAGCAATTCTTGTTGAATTTGGTTCCAACTTCACCCTTGTAGGCACTAAATGATGAAATATATAGTTGTTTCCACTACAATTATTTGGAAAACAGGGATGAATGAAAAACCAACCAAAAACTGCCTCAAATGTGCTACATTCTGAAAATCTGGTATATACAATTGTCTTGGTTTCCAGTAACCTCTACGTCATCTTGATTCTTGTGCATTGAGTATCAAGTTCTCTTTATTGTGTTGATGACTTATGCATGGCAATTTGTCAACTTGTCTGATTGTATTCTCTTTAGTGGCAATTCCAACCGTGGCTTATGCTACCTGTTTTTTGTTGGTATTTGTACTTGCAATGCTATATATTCTTTAATTACATTAAGTTTTCCTTATTAATTTTGATGCTCTTGTGTTTTCAGGTTGCGCCAGTCTATTTGACGTCATGCATGAAGCAGGGAATGGGTTTGTTAGAGATTCTATTGTACAAACTACCTGTTCAACATACTCAAATGCTGCTAAAGGTGATAAGTTCATCCTTTGTTGTCAGGCATTTATCTTTGTAGTCATTGTACATTAATTATCATTTCTGGGGTTTCGTGTCTCATTATTGTGTTTTTGAAAAATGTTTTTTTATAATGACAAAATGGGTTGTATTCAAGCAGACTATAGAGATTTGCCGTCTTTATGAACTCCAGAGTGTCGGTTCAAACATTATGAAGGTATGTGCAATATTGCAAGCCAGCGTATCTTCTTTATATGTACAAAACACAAAATATAATGTGTAGAAAGCTTTGTTCTAGAAATGAATTTTAGGAATTCTCTGCTTGTTTTCTTGAATCATTTTGCCTGGAACTCAATATATGTTACATAAACAAGTCCCAATGTGGTTGAACTATCACAAGGGTTTGCAAGACATTCTAGTTATGTGCATTGGGTATATCGTTTTAAATTTAGTATTTCATTGATTAGATTGCAGGAGTGCACCACTGGAAACATGGTAGGAAAGGTTCTGGTGTTTTCTGGCTGCAGCAAGCTCGGGATGAAGTTCGTCTTAACAGAATTGCTCAGCAATTGTTTGATTTTGTTGGAAAGTCAATCTCTGATGAAAGTTTCAAGGTAATTATTACTTAATTTTATCCTATTGAGTTGATATACTCAAGGTTCCTTTTTTCTTCTTTTCTTTCTTTTCTTTTTCATGCAATAACGCTTCAATGTTTCATGAAAGTCATGTACCTTTGACCTTACAAATTGATTTAAGTTTTACGAGTTGTACTCATTGTCTACTATTTATCCATACAGCAATGGGAAGGGTTAATTGAATTGTTGGGTTCTGAAGCTAAGACAGCTGGAGGTCTGGAATTTCTGCACAAGTATGAATCCTATCATCTCTATATCTTCTTTGGGTTTGTGTGTGTGCCTGTATGCATGATTTAAATAATATACAAATGATTAATGTCTTGGTCATTTGTTCATTCTTTTCTCAGTTCTAACCTTAGGCATCACACAGGTATAGGGATTTCAAGAAATCCCTTCAGCAGGTTCATGATGGGAATGCTACTGATGCTGCTCGGCAAGCTGTAGAATCCCTTATATTGGTATGTGTTACAGATTGTCACAGTAGGGAACTACCCCATGAAATGTTCTGAAGTTTGCACTGTCAGGATGATGTGTATATAATAAAAATGTGAATTATAGTCATCTATGGAGGGCCCCATATTGCAATAGAAATTCATTGGGATTTGAATTTACAATTTTCATTGGGGAGGACTCTTATATTTTGTTCTCCACTTAATGAGGGGTTCAATTCGGTTTCTATATCCTCTTTGTAGGTTTAATTTATTTATGATGAGTCTCTTGATATGATTCTGCAGCTTTTGAAAAACCCTTCTACACCTCAACGCTTTTGGCTGCCTCTCCTGTATGATTCGGTGAGCTTTTCTTATTATGATGTTACACATAATTCTCTTAGTGATAGTTAAGTTGAGAGCTTGTGCAAGTCCTGTTTCGTACTGTGAGGAACTGTTCAAGAAATGCATTCGTTTTGTAAATCTAATTTAGCTGTTTGATTTATCAGCAGTCTCTTAAAAGTCGGGCATTCTTGCCGCGATTTTGAAACCAATGTGAAGTTCATTTAATTTAAAACTAGATAGCTAAGGACCTAACCTGGGTCACAAGAGGAAATTCTCGAACAACCGCTAAAACCGGATGCAAAACTTGCGCTACCTATGTGCTGACTGTTTTATGCAATCACAGGACTGCAGATCTTTATTTTTGTATGCAGACTAATGCAGACTAGCAAGTTAGCGGGCATGGGGCTGCAGTGTTTTCTTCCCCTTTATTTGTTTGAATTGTTTATTTAATTTGTTTTCTTATTGAACAAAAAACATATCATATTTTAGCAGCGAGTATTTAAGATTGCAGGATGCTTGTAAATGTTTAAACATCATTTTATATTTATTATGCATGACTTTGTGATGTGTATTATGTATATTATTATATGATTTGTATGTAACGTATCCATGCTTGTATAAATGCCTTTTCTTGACGTTTGTGTGCAGTTGAAGTTGCTCAACTGGCAGGAGCGCCCTCTACTGAATGTCTCTCAGACCAATTTGTTGTTGAATAAACTGCAAGAGTTGTCCATGGCAAAGATGCGCCCAGACTTTGTTGAAGCCAACTTGCCACCCCAAGCCTTAAGCTCTGTCAGGCTAGCTCTCGCCACAAATCTTGGCCGTGCTATTTTAGAGGAATGATGCTCCAGTTTCCTTGTAACCTACAGCTGTCAATATTTGTAGTATGTCATATGCCTCTTATCCCCTTCACTCAGGCTTCTCTATTTTTAATTTTCTCATCGTTTTTAATATGTTGCATTCAATTTTTGTTTTGTTAGTACTTCTGGTTTGTTTAATGACCAGTCATAATTTACATCACACTAGAAGGTCAAATCCATCATTTTGCCGGGTAAATGCAAATAGTGGAATCACTAACTTCCCATGCACAGTAATATGCTCGAAGCTGTTTTTCGTAATGTGATGTTCCTTGGTCACAAACAAACTACAACTTTTATAATTGTGAAACAGGTCTTTTTTGCCTGTATATTTTTGGAGGCTGATGTATTGAAAAATTGATGCAGAATTACATGATGCCGTCGGATAACAAGCTGCCTTGCTCAAGTGAAAATTGCCACAGATGCGCTCAAATGAAAATTGCCACAGATGCCTGTAAGAGGCCTTGAAGAATTGACCTATGGCCTGGACTATTGTCTTCTGCAATAGTTCTGCAATAGTGATCACTATATATGGAGAACCTGAGTTTTGGGAAGCATACTCATCCTTTGCAGTCTGGAGGATGGCTCTGGTTCTGAATGTATGTTGGAGTTGGAGGCCGCCAGAAGCTTGCATAGGAGAAAGTGGGGATATTGGAGAGTGGTGGTTAATTGGGTATGGATGTGTTCTGCAAAACAATATGCTGGTGTAATTTGTCGTCTTAAAAATCATTGGAAATTGTACGGGCCAATTTTATGGGCAGCTTTAATCTATAGAAAACCAGGGTCAATGGCTAATTCGGCGTATTTAACTATTGTTTTCTGAGTAACTAGAGGGGTTGCTATAAGGTGTTTGTGTTTGTGTTATCATCTCTGTAAGATTATTTTTTTGAAATTATAGTGCAAAAAGTAAGCGAAAGTTAATGAGAGCATAGTTACAAATATTGTTAATTTTGATCTGGTCACTTTTTATAACGTGGTGTGTTTGACCATTCACAGCGCAACACCTCACTACAGAATTTTTGTTCACACATTTGGCAAATGATGTTTGCCCATCTTCTACATAGACGGCACATTAATATGATACTGCGTAAGTTACATCTCTCCAATGTGACCCTTTCCACCTCTAATGAAAAATACAAGTCTATCACTCAATACACACTGGGATGATAATTATCGGTCAAGGCAGGTCATATTCCTCATCTTCGGACCATGTTTACTAGGAAGTAAAATTTGGATCTCATCCTCTCGCAGTTTCAACTACTTACTGCAACTGGGGCTGTGTTCTTTTTGTGTCCAGGCCTCTTTCAAGCCTTTTTGTGCTATCTGACGATTCTCCATATGGAGAAGGTCATGAAAAGATGTGTTACAGAGTTCTTATCCCACATTGGATAGGCACCGAGAAAGTATTGGGACTTATAAAGTGGGTGCAATACCTCTAATTAATGGACTAGTCTTTTGGGTTGGCTCACTTACTATATATCCCGATCCCAGAAGACATTGTGGTGCTGCCTAAAACATCCCTTTTCATCGTACAGTATTGCTGGTGTGGTTTTAAATGCTTTTAGAGGGGTGTTGGGCTGCAACAGATGTGCCTGTTCCTGTGAAGGACCTGTTGGAGTCTGCTTTCTCCTTTTCTCATTTAGTATATATAGCTCTGTATTTATGTATTACTGCCAAAGAAAACAATTTCTAAAACAAAATAAAATCTCAATTGTACTATGACAAATGGTGATTTACCTATATAATACATGCTAATAACAAATACCAACGTTTAAAAAATAAACACAAATATACTATCAGACCTTCTATGGCTGCATCTTTTATACCACTAGAGAAGATTGCCGCTAGTCCGCTACCACGGGTCCAAGAAAAAGAATGAAGAGGAAAAAAAAAAGAAAAAGAACAGACAGTGAAGTCATAAGCGCAATAGACAAGACAAATGAATGGCATCAAAGGGATCTGATAATCTTTAGATGATGAAATGAAATAATAACGAATGCTCACCAACCTTCCCTTGAGTAAAGCCTTCAGAAGTCCCGCACTCTTATTAATACCTTCAGACCCAGCTTTTGTATTTTTTGTAGATATCTGCTGGAGTTCCAAACGAAGACACTCCAAAATGTGCTATACAAGAACAGTGCTACTTCCAATGGCAACCCCACTGCTCGCCCAAGCCCAACCATTACAAAAAGAGCATCTCATCGGGAAAATTTACTAAATACAAGCAGAACTACCTGAATGTTCCGCCTAATGAAATTCCTCCACAAGGAACCACTAGCCTGGGTTTGCATGCACCAAGCGTCAAGTCTATTACAGTTTTTTAGGCAGGTTATAAGTCTTCTTCAGGAACCTCGTAGCTGCTTCATCATTCCGGTAACACAGAACGCGCAATAGTGTGTTCGGTTCAGTTGGGTTCCATTGCCCCGAGGTTGGAGGTAATGGAAGTCTGGATTTGGCAGAAGAGCCATAAGTCTCCAGAGTCACACGTCTGAACCGATCAATAAGGCTCTCTGTATCAGCTCGGAAAAGAGGAAGGACACCTCTCGCTGTACTTGAGAACTTATCTATCAATTCTGTTGGCAACCCATCCCCATTGGCAAAGAATAGATCTTTAAGGGATTTAAAATCATCCTCTATTAGTTGAGAGTCCTGCCGAGAAAAAGCACGAGATGGGCCTCCGGCAAGCAAAACCAACAAAAACCCATCAAAGGAAGCTTTCATTATGTCAGCAATAACCCGTGTACGAACTCTTTCATGGATAGTATCTGATATGGTCAGCAAGTTTTGCTCGAGCTCCTCAAGAAAAGGATCGATCCTAGATGATGATGGCTCCCCAACATACAAACCATCCCATAGAACATGACTCAGGTCATGGAAGATGATTTTATAAGCGACCGCCTCACAGAGTTGTTGAATACCTTCGACGCAAGCAGCTGGGGAGAGTTCAAACTTTTTCCCCAGGCCATTTGAAAAGTCTTCTGCATGAGCAGATTCAGAGTTCCTCAGATGGGTGATTACCCTCTTCTCCAAAACATCCAAGTCCGTCCAAATTCGTTGCAAAGTGTTTATACGAACACACAGCTGTGGTATCCCAAAGGAATTCTCCCCATTCATTGTCGCAACCTGAGAATTCCTCCTCTGAGAACTCGGTGACTTATCTTTCTTCTTCCATACACCTTGGAACTTTGATCCTGTGGTACATCTGGTTAATGCAGGCATAGTGGGAACAAATGTATTCCGTGATCCTACATATCAAATAAAAGATAACGGTCATTACATATACTAAAAATCTGAAGCCAAGTACAGATGGTTTATGAGCTTTGCAATCATTTACCACAGCCAGATTTTGCCTTCGTAATGTAATATTGAAGACATCTGTCAAGGCCAGCCATTAAGTCGGGAAGCAATGCTGGATGCATTGGTATTGGCAGCTGAAAGAATGCATCTAAAGTTTCGCCTAAAATTCGCAGAACTTCAACAGCAGATGGAGCATATCCTTCTTGATTTGCTCGTGGATTCCAGACCTATAAAATTGCCATAAACAGGTTAAGGTCAAGGAAAGCAAATTATGAAATGGAAGAAGACGAAGACTAAGAAAAGGATAGTTAAAATTGAAGTTTAAAATAGAACAAGTAAAAAGAAACATAATCGAGGACGACAAGTCATTGCATGCATGGATCCATCTACATATGGACTGGACTACATATCAAGATAGCACCAACCATAAACAAGACGAGAAAAATAGCTGACATAGTTCGGTCACATGCAACAACAAGATCAACTACTCCATAAAGGAATGAAGTGATTCATGTTGAAGGCATCAAAAGGACAAGAGGAAGTCGACAGTGAAAGTGGTTCAAGGTCGTGAGGAAATACATAAGAATTAACAGAACATATGACCCTGGATAGAGTAAAATGACAAAAAATTATATATGTAACCAACCCTATATATTAGAGAAAAGGATTTGTGGACTCAAGTTTCCACCCCACTTCATACTTTTCTAAGTGTTCATTATGGTCATCTCTTCCAATTAATCTTTATTTCTGAGCATTTAGGAAGAAGATTCAAGATTAATGCGTTGTAAGCACACTAATAGTCAATGCATAATAACAAATTAATCTTAAAATGAGAATATAAGATATAACAGAATAAACTCAACATAAATTATGAAATACAGAATTTTAGGTAGCAAAATTTCAAAAAGAAATTCATCAATAAGATGAACATATCCACAAATGAATAGTCAGCGCATACCTCTTGCTGCAGATTCCTGTCAACCCATTCCTTCATTCTGTCTACTTGTGTCTTGACCCAAACTTTCACCAGATTGGCAATTACAGCTTCAGCCTCGTACGGAGGCATCTCGCGGATTATTGCCTTCCCACCATCATCGCTATCCACAGAATCTTCAACTGCAATCTGTACAAGATCTTTCTCCAATTTATCTGCAGCTCTCAAAACTTGTACAGCATCTGGTGTCAACTCCATTATACCCGATATGAATTGCTTTAGTTCATTCCCATAACAAGCATGAAGGGTGGCTACAGCCACACCCGCTGCAAAAGGATGCCATCTCTTCAGTATGGGACTGAATACCTTCTTCTCATTAACTGCAAGCTCGCCAACATCCTTCGCAAGGATGGCAAGTACAGGAAGAGGATTTAACTGGTTTCTGGATGCCCTCCTGCTTGAGTCTGCCTTCTCCATTCTCTGTATGTCAAACAAATTCCAAGTTAAGAATCCAAAAGAAAAATCAGATGTAACTACATATTTACATGATTATAAATCAGCAGATATTTAATAGGTATTGCCAATGGTCTTTTTCTCTTTCCCCCCCCCCCCCCCCTTTTTTTTTTAATCCAATGAATGATATTCTTCATTTCATAGTGAATTCTGTCCAATATGTATTTACTTCAACAGTTTTACTTCAAGAAGATGATCTCTAGTGGCAAAAAGTATTATTAAAGAGAACAATGGTAGGTTAGAAAATCCTTTGAGGCTATGAGATGCAAAATGGGCCAGCTCAGCATAATTATTGCTCATTTAGCAATATATTGGACAGGATGAGCTGGTCTTGAGCCAAGTTGGTTACCCTGACCCAAGGATGTGCATATATTGGAGCAGTCCAAAGCACTGAGTATCGACACCAAATTTCATTCCAATGCACAAGTATCAACTCCAAATCCCATGCTCAAAAGTTCACCCATTTACTACTTGGTTTTCAGAACACCAGCTTAAGAATTGAAGAAGGAAGGTTCGTGATTTTGCTCCACGGAGGATGACGAGGGCTTTGGGTGTGATATGCATTCAAAATGAAATTATTCTTAAAGACAAGTTGTGATAACCAACAAAAATTGGAATAAGAACAATATCGTTGCCCATCAATGTCCTCTTTAGGTACCTGCTCAACTAGACACACACCCCCTCCTCCACTTCAAAATTTTCAAAACTGCATTGTCTTCATCCAGTCATGAAAATCATTAACATTATGAGCAGACTCTGCATCATTACCCGTCCCTCTCCTAAAATTTGTAATCAAGTGACTTCTACAATCACAGGTCAGCCCTGAACTCATCTCATGGCCATTTAAATTAAGCCATCCCACTCTAAGGGTCCGTTTGGATAGAGGGAATGGAATCTCATTACTGGGAATCCACATTCCCAAGGGAATGGGAATGAGTGATTTCAAACCCATTCCCATGTTCGGTTGGATGAGAATAAGTAATAGTATTACTTAATAGATTACCACTTTTTGTTTTGCTGTGCAGGAATTAATATCATTGGACAAAAGTGAAGAAATATCCAAAATGCCCAAACCCTATCCTCACCCAAATTGCATAGGAACCCTAACCCAAATCGCATATGAAGTCACCAAATCGATTGAGAAATCAGATGACTGGTTCTTCAAAATTATTGATTGGCCAAAAAAACAAAAACAAATTGGTGGCGAAATCATAACAATGGCAGTGGCATGCATTTCACAAAACCCTATCTCAATTTTGATAACCCCTTATCCTCTCCACATCCCCGCCGTCACCAAATCCACCACCTCTCCATTACTCACTTGTTTATCCACCAAATTCACCCAATTAGATTTGCTACATAACCTAATAACTTTGAACTCGCTCTCCCTAACTCAGAATTTTTGACAGCTCGTGGAATCAGATGACAATGGTGTTGGCGAAGCTGCTGCTGCTGCTGCTGCTGTTGCGTTGCTGTCAGCTCCACTGTGTTGTCTTCTTCTTCGTCTTCCTCCACTTCTTCTTCTTCATCTTTATCCACTACTGTTGCTATATGTGGATTAGGGTATGCAAAGGGTTCATGAAGGTAAGGCAGGACCGTGTTTTGAAATATTGATTTAGGACATATATGGAATAAACTTTGGGTAGTGTTAAAGGGCACGGGCACACTTGTCTTTTTAAAAACTCATAAAAGCCATTCCAAGGAATGATTTACAATACCCACATTCGAACTTGGGATTGACTTTCCACCATTTTGGTGGAATGTAAAACCCACCGGAATGAAGGATACCCAGCAATATGGCATGCCAAACAGCGGAAAGGGGAATGAAACCCCTTTCCCGGGAATGAATCCTACCAACCAAACGCTACCTAAATATGATGTATGTTAATTTACTTCAGGCTGAGCAGGGGCTATGGGGGGCTTGGTTGAGATCAAGCTATAACTAAGCTCTGGGTGGGGTCTATGGGTTGACCACAGCTCAGCTCAGCCCAACCCAAGTTGGATCCCAATGGATTATGTTCTATAAACGCGTCAAACAGGTAAACGTCCATGCAGCTACAAATGCAGATATGGACAGGGAACTGGGCACATTAAGAACAAGCCAACAGTTGGTTGCTCATCATGTCCCTAAAAAAACCTTTCTTAGTGTTTGTAAAATCAGTCCGATAAAAATGTCTTGCAAATATGTTCAGTTTATGTTTGATTTACACCATCTGCTATCGCTAACAGCATTAGAGATATATGCTACACGAAATCATTAATTTATACAATAAGGGAAGAAGAAAAACATTTGCCCATTTCCTTAAAAGCCTATTTTTTGAGTTTATCGAACAAGCATCCTACACCTCACACCAGTGTTGCATCCAAGTCCCACTCCTGTATCCATGCAACATAGGTGACTGGTGCTATCGTACTATATACACACTTGGATCACTGACTATGATGGAAATTAAGTCTATCACATTTTAACTCCTGTGCTCATAGTAAAGCCTGTAGCAGATATAGTAAGGACTTGCCTGAGCAAAAGCAGTACGTAAAGATGACCTGATGTAAGTGTCAATCCTGTTGCGAGCCACATCAACTTCACCTTTCCTCTTTCTGCGATACTCATTAGATATATCTTCAACTAAAATCTTTGCTGCTGATACCCCAAGAGAAACTATGCTCTCCATGGAATCAATATTCCCACTATCAAAAGTGTCATGATATGCAAGAAGCCTTTTCTCTGCCCAACCCAATATTGAACTCAATGTGGAACTCAAGATCTTAGAGTATTCTGATTCCTTTGTTGCCTTTGCATCTTTCGCTACTTCTGCAAGTTGACTATCGGCAGCATACAGTAGGTCATTTTCAACTTGGCCAGTTGAGACAAATCGGTGAAATAAAACCCATGTAAAGCAAAGGTTATGGAGCATTTGGTTCAATCCAAGGATTCCCCAGGTTTTCTTTATCTGTTCCATGAGCTCGTCAACTTCCTCAATAATAGATGTTTCATCGTTAGCATCAAAGCAGGCTTCTAAGAGCATTTCATAAAGACGGAGATTTAAAGGAAGCCCATCTGCCCAGTGGCTTGACTCAGAGGCAAACCCGTCAGAAGATCTGTAAGCAAGAGACATTACAGCGCTACGAAGGACTTGCATCGACTCGTTGTTCTTCCCAGTTTCTATAGGCCTGTCTAAGGCCCCATGTATAATTTGTCGTAGCCTTTGTGAAGCAATATCTGACTTGTTTAGTGGCACACGAGGATGTAGTAGCAGTCCAGCCTCAAGAATTCTCAGGTTTCTCTTCTGCCATTCTTCATACTCTAGTTGATCAGTAAAATCTGAGAATTTGAACTGCTGTAATAGCTCTAGTGGGAGAACCACTGACTCAATGCGTCTTCCAACCTGTAACAAGTACATAGATATAAAGCCCGTTATCATTTACACAGATATATAAACCCATGGGTGGTTGAATTTCTTTACAGTTCTTTCTTGGCCCTTTTTTGGACAAAACAGCTTTTAGTGTGAAAAAAACACTTGCAAATTGCAATTGTTGGATTGTGTAAACGAATGTATGGAAGAGTCACAAACTATATTGCCACCCGATTAGCTGCTAACCAAGTGATTCCATATTCAATTAAATTAACATTAATGATAGAAAATACTGGAACTGACAGACCAACACAACCCATAGGGCATAGAGGTAATTGAACATACTTGTTTCTAATGGAGATATAGGTTAATTAATATTATTATAGGTTAATTATATTATTAGATCAATTATATAGTCATGAATCATGATACCATCAAGCAGAACCAGAAGCAAAAAGAATCACAGTTACATAAAATAATCATGAACTAGAAACACAAAATCCAATGCCAGCAGTGTAGAATCATAGCATTATGACAAATTTGGGACTCTGTAATGATTTGGCATCTAGATAATTCGAAATTCCAAAATTAGTTGGGAAAAATACAAAGAATTTTTTTTGGAGAAATTTCAACAATCGAATTTGAGAGTACATAAAGTTACCCAGTATATCTAGGAAAAATTATGGTAAAATTCTGATATTTTCAGATTTGAAAATTTTGTTACAGTAATTCAATATATAGAGAAACTACTGACGAATGGACCTCATCAAAATCCCAAAACCTGCTCCAATGCAACAAAATCCAAATATATATCTATATATATCCACATCACAGCATCACCACAATTTCATTCCCATTATATCTAAACATAAAATAACCAAAAAAAAAAAAAAAAGTAGTTAAAAAAAAAATATATTTTGAAATTTTCTAAACTTGACAACACCAGATCAAAGAAAATCACAAATGGAAACAAACACAAACTACAAAACTGTAAAACCCCAATTAAGCTATCGTCCAACCATCACTGTCGTTCGCATTGAATCACAACACGGTAATTCCAAAATAATAATAATAAAAAATTAAAAAACATAAAAACTAACAAAATTGAAAGCACTAAAACCAGATCAAAACAAAATCACAAACTGAACAAAACACAAACTATATATATACTAGTGTAGAGACCTAAATTGAGCTGACCTGGCCAGCAGCAATTCTCAACAAACCCCTGCGAACCCTGGAATCGGTGGACTCGGAAACCCTCATTTGAGTCCTCATGAGCTCACCCACCGTAACAGTCTTCTTCGCCTTCGAACCCGGACTATTTGAATCCTTATTCGGACTCTTCTTTAGACCCGAAACAGTAGATCGGAGCCCTAGGGCCTTCTTGACCTTGCTGGCGGCGGAGGAGGTGATAGAGCGTTGCAATGATGGTGATGTCGTGGTGGTGGGAGAGGAATCTGAAGAGTGGGAAATGTAGGAGAGGGGCTTGCCGGAAGAAGTACGGCAGGCGGCAACGAAGATCTCGTAGGCTGTGAGTCGGAGATCGGCGGTGGAAAGGATGGTGGTGAGGTCGTTGAAGGGGGGTGGGCGGGTTGCGGCGGCAGTGGTAGTAGTGGCGGCTGCCGCGGTGGTGGCGGATTTGGGCATGGGGTTTGTCTCTCTCTTCGAATGGCCTAGAGAAAGGTCTCTGAACAGGTGAGCCATTGTGGAGGGAGAGAGAGAGAGAGAGTGGGAGAGAGACACAGAAGTGAAAGAGTAAAGCGAGTAAGTAGATGGGAGAAAAAGAGAGAGGATCTATTTGGTATTTTGCATTTTTGTTTTTGGCTATTTCTTTTTTAAAAATTTAATTACGGGAGGTCGTTTTGAGTTGAGGCCACATCACTCATAAATTCTGTCAATCTAGCAACTAGGTGCCAAAATTCTAGTGTTTGATTTAAGGTTCACTTTTAATTGGGATTCGTATTTTGAAAAATTAACCGTTAGATTAGATAATCTTCTAATGTATGTCATGTTTACTAAAAATCACAGCGATCCAATAGTTGATTTTCAAGATACAAACTGTTAAACAGTTGTTACAACATTTAATGGTAAATACTGTTAGAGTGTTTCACGAATTGTATTTTGAAAACCGATTATTGGATCACTATAATTTTTTAAAGGCATAACATACATAAAAGGATTATCTAATCCAACGACTATTTTTTTAAACTACCATCGATTGTGTGAGAAATGATGAGTGGACCCCAAATTAATTTAAGGTCTGAACCTTAATGGATCAAGTTTGTATATATATATATATATATATATATATATATATATATATATTAAACTGTGAAATAATTTATTTGAAAAATTAAATAGTAGGAAAAAACTAAACTTAATATGATCTAGATTTTAAAATGTCTAAACAACCCATACACAAAAGTTAACTCTTGAGAATATTTTTTGGGATAGTAAGGGCATGAACTTTATTTTTAAAGTACAACTTATTTCACAAGTTATCGGTCACAACAATTGATGGATTTTGTGAAATAAAAATAAATCATAATATCATGGCATGTATCATATTTCCATTTTTGAAATTTTAGTGGTCATGATCAAATCTTCCAAAAATTGAAATCACAACAATAATATTATGATGTAGTGATTGCCATCAAAATATTTTTAATATTAGTAAATTTAATTCAATTCCCAGTATTTTATTTTTTATTTTTTGTTTCCTCCTGATATGGATGTCTAGAATGAAATCGAAAGAAACTAGTATAATTAAAGGTTGGGATATCCTACCGTCCCCCAAAAAAATCCATTAAGTATTCTCTAATTTGTATTATGAATTTAGAGTATGTATTGTCACCGATAAACATAATTAACTCATTCTAAGACATCTTAACTATTTGGTAACTGAAATTTAATGCACGCAAGGTAAAATGTACAAGATACTAAAGGGATTGAGCATGATGAAAAAGATTGAACATGGAGGATTTGTTTGGCTCTATTTCTTTTGTTTGGAGATTGTTGTATGTCTTTGTCTATATGTAACTGTCAATTATTAGGCACACACAAACGAGTGCGTAATAGCGCGTGATATGACACCAAACCTCTTCTGGTTTGGGGGTTGAAAAGTAGGAAATGAAAGCTGGGAGCCTGGAGCTGCAAGGAGAAAGGTTGGATATGGACTGTATACCTTCGATACGGGACCACGAGAGGAGGGAGAGAGAGAGATTATATTATAATCATAGTATTAATAATTAGAGAGAGAGAGAGAGAGAGAGAGAGAGAGAGAGTTGGGTAGGAACTAAATAGTAATAGTAAAGAATTTAAAAAAAAGTGAGTGCCTACCAAAAAGGAAAAAACACAAGCAGTGAGTGGCAGTCGCAGAAAATCTTGGTGCGTTAATTTTATATTACAGGGTTATAATGACAGCTCATTTGTTTATGATGTACCTTCTTATTATTTGTATGAGTGGGCTATTTACAGCCCACCTTTTACTAAAGGCATCCTATTTTTTAAATACAACCTACCCATTCATATTTTTATTAAAGGCAGCACAATAAAATTTTAATTAAATATATCCATTTTACCATTTATTAAATACAACCCATTACATAATAAAAATACTATAAGCAACCCATATTACCCCCAACACTATATACTCCAACACCAAACCTACAACATATTACCCCCAATACTTTTGTCTTGGGTTTGTTTGTATATTATTTGTAAACATTATATTTGGATTAAACATGCTTCAAAACATGAAAAGTAGGACTCTATAATCATTGTGGTGTGATGGTGTTACGAAAAAAACCCATATTTCGATCGGAAAATAGAAAAAAAAACTGTGTTCGTGTTCGCATTCGGCTTGGTAAGGCCGAATATTAAGCTTTAGTATTCGGTAAGCCAACACCGAATGTGATGATTTAGTAGTCGGTAAGCCAACACCGAATATGAAGCTTTAATATTCGGCAATTACATATTCGGCATTAGATTACCGAATATTAAAGTTTAATATTCGGTGTTGGCTTACCGAATACTAAATTATCACATTCGGTGTTGGCTTACCGAATACTAAAGCTTAATATTCGGCCTTACCAGGCTGAATGCGAACACAAACATAGTTTTTTTTTTTTAGTATTTTCCGATCGATATATAGGTTTTTTTCGTAACACCATCACACCACAATGGTTGTAGAGTGCTCTTTTTCATGTTTTGAAGCATGTTTAATCCAAATATAATGTTTACCAATAATATACAAACAAACCTAAAATGAAAGCTTTGGGGTAATATGTTTTAGTTGGGGGTATTGGGAGCTGAGGTTTTTTTTGCGTTTGTCGCTGTGGTTGCCGCAATCTTTTATTGTCATGGCTGTGGTGGTAGCGTTTGATGGCGGTAGAAGAAGAAGAACATGAAGAAGAAGAAGAAGAAGAAGAAGATGTTTGTTTTGAAGAGCTTGGTGATTAAGATGATTGAGACTAATGGGTTGTATTTAGACTTGGGGCATTTATGGTATATTAAAACTTTTGTTTTGTATAGTAATGGGTTGCCTAAAGATTAGTGGGCTGTAGTTAGAAAAGAGTAAAATATACCTAATAAAAATTTTAAATGGGTTGCCTTTAGTAAAATGGTGGGCTGTAAATAGCCCCTCTCTATTTGTATATATAGGGAATTTTAATATATATATCATGGCTCGACACATGTCGAGTCGAGCCTGACTATCTGATCCTGTGAGTGATATTTGATTTGCTTGAAACTATTTGATCTGTCAAGTACCACCTGATCAATCCACATTACTTGATAAGGACAATCAGAAGTCACCTCTCCGTTTAAAATTATTATGAGACGGCCCTGACAACTGACCCAAGCATGGTAGAGCATGGCATGATTACCAAATGCCAACACGTGTCATGTGGAGGCCCAATCATCCGATCATCTATCATCCTACCCAATCTACTATATACAACCGACCTGTCGAATACCACTAGACCAGTAGAAGTCACCCGATCAGTTCAAACCGCCCCATAAAGACGATTCTGAGCCTGCTGTATTTATGAAATGATCATTGGATGATAGCTCTAATAACTGATATGGGAAAAGTAAATTTGTTGTATTAAAGATCATTAATTAACCAATTAATGATCCTTAAATGACTGTCCAATCAACCTATAGTGAACCATTAAATGAGAGGATTGCATTCAAGTGGCCATATCCAAGACCACCCTATAAAAGACTCCATCACTTCCTTCAACGAGTAAGTAATAAACACCCCATTTATTACACTCTCTCTTTACATTTACTCTGAAAACTAACTTATTTGCCAGAGCTTTGTAAGCTTTGTAGGGAGAACACCACACAGGTGTTAATTTGTCGGAGCTCAACCCAGCCAGGTCTCTGACTAAGACAAATCGACCTCTTACCTATTTTCGACATCATCAATATATATATATATATATATATATTACACTTTCTCTTTGCATTTACTCTGAGAACTAACTTATTTGTCGGAGCGTTATAGGGAGAACACCACATCGGTGTTAATTTGTCGGAACTTAACCCAGTCAGGTCTCCGACTCGGACAAACCGACCTCTTACCTATTTTCGACATCATCAATATATATATAATTTTGAGTTCAAATTCTGGAGGAGGTTTGATCCCTTTTTCCTACTAATAATTAACAAGTCATACAAAATATAATCTCTAATCAATTTGAGATTTAATATATATGACGTGTATGTCAATACAAAATGCAATTTCCAAT
>JAESVK010001317.1:1663635-1688194 GCA_017140935.1 Hamamelis virginiana
TATATATATATATATATATATATATATATATATATATATATATATGGATTGAGTCATTAGGATATTTAAATAAAAAGTTGAGGCAATCCACTTGATTGTCGGCAGCCGTGAACAATTATCTGGTGACAGATCATCATAATAAGTGCATTGTCAAATTATTCCGTGTGACAAAAAGTAAATTATTGTATTAATACTTTGTCATTTCTTTTTGATATCAAGTACAATTTAAGCAACCCTAGAGCCCATATGTGACCCTAAACCTGCACGTATTTGATTTGATTTCACTAAAGTTGAATTCAAAAATCTTTGTCTAAATTACAAGCTGTGATTATATATTACCGTTATAATCTCATATCAACCGTTTATGCGACAGATAAAATGCGATCAGGGTAATTTTTAATTTTGGGCCAATTTGCACGTACCAAACTCTAATAAAAAATAATCATCACGGCTTGTTCTATGATACTACAAAGTTATAATTTTAGGACGTCTGGATTGATAGCTCGTCTCAGAGACCACTTAAATTATCTCTTTAACTCCTCTCTTTTAACATAGTATAATTTTGAAATAAAATTCCTAAGATGCTTTGCTCATCTCATGTGAATTAAATTATTTGGTTATATTTTATATATAATATCGTAGACAAATTCATCTTGATGAATAAGAAAATTCAAGAAGATAGCAATCATCATCATCACAAATACAGGTTTTTAAAAAAAAAAAGAAACATTTTATAAATTTCTAAAAATTAATATATATCTTATAAAACCAGTTGGTGACAGTTGGTCCAATAATTAGGTGCATAGTCTTTGGTATTGAATTGGATCTAGTAAAGACAACATGGCACATGCTTTTGGTCATGCAATTTGGGGTATATAAATAAAGTGAGGATGGTTCCAAATCCAAAGTTCAGACATAAAGCTGTACTGCACTCGTTTACCAAACTGAAAAGCAAAAGAGGATGCTGTAATTTCCCCCAAATTTCATGTAATGGGTACTTTAGTGATATCAATCTAGAGGACAAGAAGTTGGGATAATTCGGTTTAGGCCCCCATTTGAATAACTAGTTTTATCAAAAATTGATTTTGGAGTTCGATCAAAATGTCATTTGACTCAGACGGATAGGATAATAATCTCTTCTAAATGATTTGAGGGGTAATAAGAAGAAGGTTGGACAAAGTTAGATCGTTTAACTTTTGCCCAGATCAATCGAACATGATACATGAGGTTTGACTTAATGGTTCATGTGTCTCTCTACTCGATGAGATTCTGGCATCTATTCCCCATGGATGAGAATTGATTCATTTATTATTTTTATTCTCCATTAACAGTTAACCACTAACTCCACTAATATACATCGCATGGCAAATTAAAAAAAAAAAAAAAAACCATATCCATCATTTGCATTGGAATCAACAAATATTTGAAGAGAGTTTCGTTGGATGTATGTAGTTGAGATGAAGCTAATTTTGATATGGGTGGTGCTACACTTTCTATCACTTTTCATGCCTTTCTTTTTATATATGTCTTCTTGCCTCTTTCACACAAGATAGAAAATTGACTACAAAATAAACATTTTTTCTTTTGATATTTAGATGCTAGCATCAACCTCAGGCAATGCCTAGATGTAAAATGTAAAAATGATAGTAGAACATTAAGAAAATTATCAAAAAAATAAAATATTTAATAAATGATTTGATCAAATTTTAATTGTCATTATTTAATAAAATATTTTTTAAATCTCGGGCAATGCCCGATTGTGAAAATAATTGTGGAGTATTAAGAAACTTATTGAAAAAATATAAATATTTACCAAAATTTTTGATCAATTTTAATTTTAACATCATTGAAAAAAATACTTTTTCTAATGTTGTCGAGTTTTATAAAAAAAATAGTAATAATGATGCAATTTTTTTTTTTTTATTCTTAAAACTAACTATGAATTATTGTTATTTTTTAAAATTAAATAATATTAATGGAACCTTTTCTGCTAGCATTTGGACCAATCACGTACATAAATATGTGATAGAGAGCTTTACAATTTTTTAAATAGACATTTATGTAAGCATGAAACTAATAGATAATTGTGTGATGCATATTTTAAAAAACTGATTTCTAGATTAGATATTTTTCCTTTATGGATGCCATGCATGCAAAAAATCACAGTGATCTAATATCAAAATCTCAAATATAGTTTATGAAAAACTGTGATCGCTGAAAACTGTTACAGTCTTTCTTAGTGACATTTTTGAAAAATCGACCGTTGGATTATTAGCATACATGATACACATATAGTATCTAATCGAACAATTAGTTTTTTAAAACATATATTCCACAATTATTTATTAGTTTCATATTTATATAAGCTAGTGTAAGCATATGTTGACCCCTTCATTTCTCAATACATGAGAGTGTTCCCCCTTATTAATCCAAAAAAAAAGTGGGAGGATTTATGACAAAGCCCTAAAAAAACTAAAAAAGCCCATGTCCAACGTTCGAGATGTAGGAACGTATTTATGTTGGGGCCACCCAACAGTAGGTGATTTTTCTGGGCTTTTTACAAACAAAGATGTAATGGGAGGATAAATAACTTCCCGGAAAATTTCATGCCCGGCCACAGCATACACCGAATCAATACATCTATAGCAAGGGACACTTGAGACATACAGAATTTTACAGACCCAAAACAAGGAGGAAGCCAATGAGTTCATCTTCTTCAATTAGAGCTTTTCGGGCATTTCTTCACGGATTCTCAAATGGGTTCTCTTTCAAATGCCCCAGCTCCTCTTCTCTTCGAAGTAAATCTCTCTCTCTCACTCTATATATATATATGTGTGTGTGTGTGTGTGTGTGTTTGTTTCATTGTGAAATTCTTGGAGTAATTGTAGAGGTTGTGATACAGGAACTGGTTTGCTTTCTAGGTACCTATTACCATCATTATCATCATCTGCATCATGTGTATCATTATATGAAGCCAAGTCTGCTAATACAGTAAGAAAGATATGGACATTCTCTCCCGTCTGTATGGGCAGGCGTTCTAGCAAGATTGCTGGCAGAAAGGTACAAATTTTATCTCTCCTTCCCCTCCTCTCTCTCTATATATATCGATACATTTGTTCATTTTCTTCCGTTTGTTTGGTGGGAAAACTGGGGAAAAGAAAATTTGAATCTTTTGTTGGTTTCTCAGGAAAGGGAAATCTCTTCAAGTTTCTTAATTGAGCTACATAGTCGTTTTAGGCTCAGTTGGGACATGGGTTTTGCTTTCCCGGCCGGGTCCTGAATTATGATAAGTTTGAGATTCACAATTTTGATTTCTTTTCTTTTCCAACCTATTCTCAACAACCGAACGGATCCTCTCTATTTATGTGTTATATGATTGCTCGTTTGATTTTATAATGGAAGGGAGTAAGAGGAATTTGTTTGGGTCAAGGATTTAGAGGGTTTTACATTTACATAGTTGGAGCACCTGGTTGCATTCGATTTCCATTAGTTCTAAATTAGCATTTTTGGGACTTATACTGATTAATTTTTGTTTGTATATTAATTGTTGAACTAGTTTTGATAATTCTACTTGAGCACCTGGTTGAGTTGATTTCCATTGCTAAAACTATCACATGTTTGTTAAAGTTAAGGTATCCGTTTGTAATTCTACTTGAGCATCACGTGTTTGATGAAAAGCCTGATACAACTTATGAGATTAGCTTAAGCTAAATCTTTTTTTTTTTTCCCCTTTCCGTCTATTCTAATATTCACCTGCTTAGGATAACTTCAGAAGTAGCCCTTTTAGTGATTTAGTAGCCCTTTTAGTGATTGAATACTAATGAATTGGAAGTTATTGTGTTTTTTGGGGTTTAATTAATTTACATACAGTATTCCTCTATCAATGCGTGAGGGTTTTTTTATTATATATATATATTTTGTTTACTAGTTATGAATCATTTCTCTTTTTTATCTGGTTAGGTTTGTTTTTATGCAATGCTTCCAAATTTTCATTTTTTATAGTAACGAAGGATTTCATGTTATCATCAACTTAAAGTTTTTGAATGTGCCTTAAATTAAATGCAGGACGCTCAAAATGCAAAGAAGGCAAAGCTGTTCTCGAAAATTGGGAAGGAAGTTGTATGTGCGTAAGTTAGTCTCTCATAACCCTCCTGTGCCTGGATAGAGCTGAAAGTATATAATATTGCTCTTTTCCTCAGCTTAAAGTACTTTGGAATATGTTATGACTAGTGCTATCCCGGGGAAAAAGTTGATTAGTTATAATTTTGCATTCTAAAACAATGCACAGGGTTTGAGGGATATATATGCATCTACCATGGGCCTTGCAACTATCCTTTCTCATTTTCAGTTTTGTTGTGGTCTGGTGTCTCTTTTTCCAGTTTTTATTTAGTAATGTCATTTCTTTTTTCATGCTGATGTTAGATATAAAGGTTTAGTGATTTTGAGTCTTCCATTGATCTTAGTGGGGACCATAATGGTCTTATTCTTCACTGTATTTGAATGATGCAGTGTGAAGAAAGGTGGTCCAAATCCAAAATCAAATACAGTTCTGGCTGCTGTACTCGAGAAAGCCAAGGAGCTTGATGTACCCAAGGAAATTTTGGAGCGAAACATTAAAAGAGCTTCTGAGAAGGGACAAGAAGCTTACATTGAGAAGATCTATGAGGTAGGTATCAATGCCATCCACAAATTCTTGCTGTTATAATCATCATTGAGGGGTAATTTTCTTTTGGGTTGATGCTTCTAATCTTTACCAGATGTTGATGGATGTGGGGGGAATTGTCTCTTTAAATAAAGTGCTTCATCTGTATTCAGGTATATGGTTTTGGTGGAGTCAGCATTGTAGTTGAGGTCTTAACTGATAAAATAAATAGATCTGTGGCCGCTGTTAGGGAGGTGGTAAAAGACTGTGGTGGAAAGATGGCAGATCCAGGATCCGTTATGTTCAAGTTCAGACGGGCTCGAGTTGCAAATATAAAAGTCACAAATGCTGACAGGGACCAGCTTCTTGCCATTGCCTTAGATGCTGGCGCTGATGATGTTATTGAACCTCCAATGTATGAAGATGATACTGAAGAAGATGGATCAGAGAGGTATTGGTCTTCTATTGGTTTGTAAATATTATGTTTTGGTTCTGTATATACAACATGCCTTAAAAAGTCTACTATTTGTCTCTAGATAAAGTTCTTCTACATTTGTAGCAGTCTTTTCTCCATGGACTGCTAGGTTGACATTGGATCTTATATCATGTTCCATCGGCACAAGTAAGGGTGTCAGATTCTGACACTTTGACATGGGTCTATGGTGCTAGTTCTGAACAATTCAAGAAGTTAGAATCAATGGACGTGATGATATAGTTTTACTAATTTTGTAAATTGTGGTCTAAATTATTATAAGTGTGCAAGTGCATGTGCGTGTGTGCTTTCACATGCACATGTGTTTGTAATATCTATTCAGGATCTTGTCATTCCAAATACGAAACAAAGTTGTTTGTTTCTGATTGGGTCAGAGATAATTTGAGTATCAGAGAGAGACCATCTATATCATAATCAGGAAATATGACTGCATGGGTATTTTTTTCTTCACTTTTGATCAGATTAAGACATGTTATAGTGAACTTTCCATCTCTGGTTCTTCATGTGTATATTTATCGAGAATGTGAGGGGGTAGTTAGTGAATTTCTTTTATTAAAAATCCCTTCATAAGGGCATCTCCAATGGTGAAATGCAAATTTGGTGATCCATATCCATTTTTTGGATCATTAAAGTGAAAATGGATAGGGATAGGGATAGAGGTGCCCCAGTGGTGTCATATCCATCTTTTGGCTCAACCATCTTTTCCTATATTCCAACCACCATTTTTTCTCACAATGTACCTTTTTTTCACCAATCAACCATCATTCCTCCATCTTCAACATCATTAAAAAAAAAAAAAATATGAAAAAATAAATAAAAATAATATAAATATCAATCTAGTTCGAGCTCATTGTTGCTTTAATGAGAAAATAGGGGAAAATGGTGACGTGACAGTGAAAATGATGATGTGACAGTGAAGATGAGGGTAATGGGGAGAAAATGAGAAAAATGGTGACGTAGCAGTGAAATGGATTGAGCCAAATTGATATCCAAATATGGATATCAATTTGACTCAATCCATTTTTTGCATATGGATGTGGATCACCATTGGAGCACCAAAGTGCTATCCATATGCAAAAAATGGATATGCATACACCATTGGAGATGGCCTAAGTACAATTCTTTGCAGTAGATATACATTTTCTTCACTCTTAGCTATCAATATGAGATCAGTTTGCAACATGGCCATTATGAATTGTGCTATTTAATCTGGTTACTGTTACATAAAATGATATAATATAGCAGTGATGCAATTTACATCATTTATGAGTTTTATTGCAATGTGCTACGCTACATTGTCTCCACAAGTCCTAATGCTTGGTTTATTTTTTTGGTAGTTATTATAAAGTTGTGAGTTCGGCAGAGAACTACACAGCTATACTATCTAGGCTGCGCGAGGAAGGAATAACTTTTGAACCTGACAATGGATCCGAGCTACTTCCATTAACCACTCTTGAGGTATGCCCCTGGTTCAAACTTGGATTCTATGCCATTAATTCTTCACCGGTGGGATGTGGTTATTTGATGTTGACTATGGTACTTGTTGCAAGTTTATAATAAGTTTTTGATATCTGAGTGATGGGCATCAATGGACATACAGTTAAATGTTCAATGCGTGTTCTTTCCAATGATTTGAAGGTTCTTATTCCTTATATTGTTACTGATCTATACTAATTCCAAAGGTATCAATCCATTCATAAAATAAAGCCAACATTATTGTCTTATCGGTAAAAACTTATGTAACAAGGATACCCTCTCTCTCTCTCTCTCTCTCTCTCTTGTGGTTTTGTATTGGAGACATGGTTTCATGGCACATGGATTGATACTTTGTTGACGACAAATTGCACAGTCCTTCAAAATGAAGGAAAAGTATTTAGTTTCTTCTTCTTGTTCTTCTTATTATTATTATTAACTTGTTATTTTTTTCGAAAACTTTAGAATGGGAGGCCTCTGTTTGGGGAAAAGATTGGTAGTACACATCTTATATATCTCATTATGCCAATACTTTATTTACACAATTACCAGCACCACATTCTTAATATAGGCCTCATCCTACAGTGTAGAAGTCCTCCTCTTCTAAGATTCCATTATTCATTCAAACAGATGGAGCCTATTGTTCCCATCATAGGCTAGAGACATATCATACCATCTAAACTACCAATGAGTAATGCAGCCTAAAGTACAGTACTGATTTTACTGTTTTTCGGTGCCCATTTTCCTTTACCTTTTCTTTTTTTTTTTTTTTTGATAAAAAATTTAAGTTTATACACAATGCATACAGTTTATTAGTACGATTCATCATTATATATATGATAATAGAAATTGAATCGTTATTTATTTATTAATGACTGTTTAAAGATTGCTGTAAACCTTTAGATATGTTTTGCCCTGTAAACGATTTAAACTCTCTTTAATCTTATACAGTTAGACTATTACACGCGATTAAAAATATTAGTGCCCAAGACCTTGCTAACTTTCCATTTTGGAGTATTACTAAATTTAGTATATTGGTGGGTTTCAGGTAGATGATGAGGCAATGGACTTGAACAAACAACTTATGTCCAAGTTACTTGAACTTGATGATGTTGATGCTGTTTATACAGACCAGAAGTGATGAAACTCAGATCTTTGGTCACTATCTCAGTGTTAGAACTAACGTTTTGGTGCTGCGAATGTTAGCTCATATCCTTGGTGCATGGGTGAAGTACCAGTTTTTGATTCGGCCTTCATACTTGATGGATAGATTGTCCATTTTGGCTTAGCTGAGCAGGACTAAGTTCAGGTGGGATCTTTTGCTGCTTATATTTCAGTTTCTCTTACAAGAGAATAATTATTCGTGCATATTTTTTATTATTAAATTTTGAAAGAACAGTGAATACTGAAACCGCCCATTTGTTTAGGGAAGGTATATCATCAAAATTCCTCCAATAAAAAGTATAGAGGGATTTTTTTTCCCCCTCCATTGCATTCACCTTCACATCTCCATCGATCTACTTGAATTCTTTAGGACCCAGATCGACAATCCTTCGTGGCAAACTTGGCACGGCCCCGAGGGCAGGGGTCTTGTTTTGGTTTTGGTGGCCATCTGGGAGTAATGCATGTTTCTTTTAACTTCAATTGTCGTCTTAAGAACTATAAATTTGATCTGTTGATTAATACTTGTGAAACCATAGCATATATTAGTCTCACTACTGGCACTTCAGTAGCTCTAAGTACTGGCAGATGTAAAATCTTATGCATAAGATAGAATAGACCCATTTCTAATGCCTTTTAACGACAAAATGGAGTCACTTTTGACATACGGAGGAGTAGAGCACATCTGATACTATGGAGATGTTACAAAATGAAGATGGGGGTTCGTCATGAAAACTCGCCAAATTTATTATATTATATAAATATTTTATATCACTAAATTTATGTTTTTATTTATTATTTATTATTTTTATTATTAAAATATAACAAATAGATAAAAGAATTTGTAAATACGACGGTTTTCATGGTATAAAATTAAATCTCGGAGTATAAAATTTCAAATTCGGATAATTTTAAATAATTTATTCTAAAATACTACATAATAATTTAGCAGCCTGAGAAAATCAATTGACCAAAATGTATGATTTCAGCACAATGATACAAAGATTGTCGAGGAGATATTATGGGGTAGGACATGTGACGTGGCGGAGGCAGTAGAAAGTGGTAATACATAAAAGACAAAGGATAATCTTGTTGGCCATTTGACTTCAAAGCAGTGATGATGTTTTCCATGAAGAATAATAATACATTAATACATGCACCATGCATTTTCCATCATTCCAGTTTCATTCTTTATGCTTTATACCCCTGTGACCCAATGGGAAATGAAAGTGGGTGCCCCAATTTTCTAATTCGTTAATATTTCTTCTATTATATTCGAATGACGTGTAGGGTTGCTGACAAGTGCAATGCGCGCGGGTCCACGTGTTTGCCACCTCTCCCGCGTCTTGTTTGGTAAATTTTGAATTAATAAGCCTACTAATCTTCGATATGAGAGTGGATGAAGGTGAGGTTTGAGATTATATGGAGGGAGGTTGTTATTCAATCTCAGATTCATCGAAAGCAAATAGTCCAAAGATTTGACACTTGACATTTTGAAGGATGATATAAGAAACTAAACTGGTGGGCTTATCGCAAAATCAACAATACTGTTACTTTAAAAATTAGCCACTGTGAATCATTACACTTCTCATGACTATGAAACGGCACTAAAGAAGTGACCTATGTGTTCGGAAATTGTACATATAACTCAATATATATATATATCATTTATTTATAATATTTAGAATTTTCGGATATTTTTTCTTTTTTTTTTTTTTACTGTGTTAGTGTGTATATATTTATATTTTAATTATAAATATTTGTAATTTAAAATTTATTGAGATTATGGTTAGTGTTCATTCTAAAAGAAAAAGTTATTGAATTTTAAAAAAATATTTTAATTTCTTTTTCAAACTTGACAGAAACTTGCCCCCCCTTAGATTTTTGTTTACAGGATGGGTTTTTTGGGAAAGAAAAAACCTACCTCTTGCTCTGCATTGATGACCTCCATATGCACATATGTAGCGCTAAAATGAGAATGTTGAAATCGATGAAGGAGGTAAACCCACTAAAGTATAAGCTTATACCGTTAAGGAACGTGCCTCATGAACTAACGGTCTTGGAATCGAATCTTAACACCTTAACTATTATGATAGACGGGAGTCTTCGCTTAAATCTTAGCAGAAATAGACTTAAAATATTTAATGTTGGGAAGAAAAAATAAAAATAAAAAAAAGATGGCAATTAAAGGTAGCATTAAATTAATGAAAATAAGATGAAAATTTACACATTACTTGATCTGGTAAAAACAAGCTAGCCCTAGCTTGAGCAGCAATTACATTCACTCACTCCATTATCCCTAAAACAAAAACTAGCACTCACTCCTCAACAATATTAATTAGGAAAATAATATAGGGACCAACATCTAAGTAAACCAAATTAATTATGTGATTTGGTCCAAGTTTTAAAATTATCACTATATACATCCATGCATCCATCACACTGTAAACAATCAATACAAATTGAAGGCATTAATGGGTGGCCGTGGAGTAATTCAGATCCGAAACAGCATGAATTAATTCAACCATGATCACCATGCAGAATTAATGTACTCTTTCAAATCTAAACCTTTGGAACCCAACATCCATGCAGTCCATAAGGAAGACCATAAGGGAATTTTGCTCTTGCAATCTCTTGGAAACTAGATCCATCTAGCACAAGCGCGTATCCGCCGCCGTTTTTGTCGGTGATCATCGAGATCACGACACCGTCGTCTTCCTCGGTTGCTCCTGGTCGAGCCACAAAGAATGGTTCTGAGGGCACAGCACCCTCTTCGTACCAATTCTTGGCCTTTTTCTCAAATAAATCAAGCTGCAATGCACACGCAAGTTTGAAATTAATTATAATTCCGGTTTTCGTACTTTATTTTGCAATGGGCTCTACACAGGTTACCTGTATATACCTTTATTTCAAATTCTGGCTCCACCCCAGATAATATTATTACCCATATATCCTCTTAAGTTATATAAGTCAAGAATTGAAGCATGGGCAATATAATGTGTTTGATGAAAGAATGACTCCGTAGGTATAAGGCTAGTATACCTTAGTGAGGGTGTTGGGGAAGTTACAGGGGCGTTGGGCACCACAAGCATAAGCATATCGGTATTTCTTGCCCAAGTAAGCAGGGTTGATGCTGCACATGTCCATGCCCTTTCCATGTTCCTCTGGCTCTAGTGCTGCCTCTAATTTCCCGTATGGACTCCCATCCAAGGGTATTTTGAAACGACCAACCCTGTACGTTTATCATACATGCATCACTCAAAATGTTAGTACATTTTTATTTCATCATTTCTATATAAATATATATATAGTCTCATATTATAATTCATTATTATTATATTTTCTACACTGTTTCCAAACCTGCCCTAAATAATTTTAAAAGTAATGTTTCTTAAATGTGCTGATTATGGCCCACAAAGACAGAGATAGGTCACTCTGGTTTCGACGTACACTTTGGTAGGTTAGGCCTGAAATTCTGGCCCATAGAATCTTATGAAGCCCATGCATGCAAATGACGGCTAATGCTACGTATACAACTGAATTAGGGCATCACCACCTATATTTGGCACATGCATGAATGAGGTGCCCTCCAAACAAATTGGAGGGGATGGGGATCCAAAACCCAAATAAGAACCAATACTCTCGAGAGGATTTACACCGTTTCTGATTAGCAGGACTCATCATCTGGACAGTGTAGATCGATCTTATCAAGTATTAGATTGGAGCACGGCCCAAACGTGGACAATATCGTCTTCTTACATGGGTGTACCATTTTATCATTTATATATAAAAAAATAAATCCCAAATTTATCATGAAATTCCAAATTGATTGATGGTGGATTAATGGTTACTCCATCAGAATATGCATAAGAATATGCGGGCAGCCAGCACTACCAATAAGTCCACGAAGAAGCAACCAAATAAAAAATATAATCATAATTAGTTTAATATATATTATTATATTTATAATTATTTATTAATTAATATCATACCTAGCATCTGGCAAGACATCTTCTCCGGCATATGACCGGAGGTTTTGTAGCCTGAGCTTGTCTAGAATAGTGGTGTCCGCATTATGCTCACAACAGTCAGCGATGATCGCCGTCACCCTCCCATCTTCATCTTCTTCTTCATAAGCATTAATGAAATGGAACGTCACGAATAATGGAACTTCCACGCTTGCAACCTTCAACATTTAACCCATAACAACACTTAAATTAACAACAAAAATCATATAATAATTCATGGAAAAATAATTAACTTATGTATACAAAACATAATCCGGAGAGAATTAACCAACAGAGCTAGCCCAGTTGGGGGTAAGTTATGGGTTTTTAGTTTCAGGTTCGAGATTCCTTTTGAGATTCCTTATTAGCATGTACTCCGTACCATATTATTAGTTTCATTTGATTGTATTATCTGATATTTGATTTTATCTTTATAATTTTTTTTTCAATAATTCTATATCACCCTATATTTTGACCTGAAATTAAAAATCATTCAGACGTGTCGTGATTTGAATGGTGTATGAAAAAGAGAAAAGCAGTTTGAGAAGAGATATCTCACCACTCAAAGCATGACACATCAGGTGGTTTTTAATTTCAGGTTAAAGTGTTTAGTGATATATATAAATATACAGCACAAGAGAAAGGACTTACAATCTTGCCACTAGCTTTACACATGACATGAACAAACCCTTTAGAATCAGGGTGCCACTCAAACTTGTATAGTGGTGTGGGCTCAGCCTTTAACAAATTTTGTGCACAATATCTCAATGGCATCTCCGGCACAACAACATAGTGTTCGGTCACAGGGAACGAGTGGACCCAACCAGGTGCCGGACCGCCCCGACAACTCACCCTTCCGATCACCTTTCTCTCATTAGTCCCCGGCTCCATCCTCACCACCAAGTACCCTGGATTCACCAAATCCGGCAACAATGTCAAAAACTCAGTCTCGGTCACTATGGGATGAGCCGAGTGAATTAGGCCACCCAGTGAGTCACTGTACTCAAATTTCCCTATCGTATCCAATGTCGCTGGATCGATCACTATCGACCCTTTGATCGTCTCGGTAAGGCAGACGACTCTGCCATCGCCGAGTTTAACGACGCCGGTGTTAGCATTATCGGTAAGTGATGCACCGGAGAATAGGCTAGCGAGCTCGCCCATGTATGATAGGAAGTTGTCTTGCTTAGGGACTTCAGAAAATTCTCGGTAACATAGTTTCTTGTTCTTCTTGGCTGCCTTGTAGGCGTCGGATTCAATCTGACGGTGGCCGGCGATTAGTCTACCGTTCTCAAAGTGGAGGCGGACTAGTGTGGCATAGCCATCAAATAGGTGCCTGAAGTTGTAGTCACCTATGTGCCATAATCCTGGACCGTTCCTTAGGTACGTCCCACTCTGCATGTAATCAGGGCCATTAATACACTATAAATATATTAATACATACTGAACACATACATATATAAGTTTTATATGGTCTTCAGAGCATTATAATAATTACATTAATGAGGATATATTGGTATATATACATCATGCCAAGTCTTACTTCCCTTCCAGCTCTCCCACAAAAGGTTGTCTTGCGTTTTATCCCCTTGTGAGAGGTTGAAAGGCCTGCCGGCATAAATGAATTTGGAATGAATTTGGAATGACTCATGGAAGCGTAAACTTCAAGAGATCGACCTGAATAAAGTATCAGCAAAGATCCTGAACAAGGTATAGAATTGCCCAAAAAATTGTATAATATTCTTTAAAATTATTTTAAAATGAGATGTACTTTGTAATCTCCTATTCTTTAATACATTCTATATATGTAGGTGGTATATACCCCACCGCCCCGCATAAATATATAAGCTGCTTCACACAAAATACACACTAAGTGTGTGATGTATGGCTGTGATGTGATGTTGGATAGACAAAATTATATATATATGAAAATAATCGGGTCAGCATATAATTACTTCAGTTAAAAGTAAGTGAAAAACTCACTGATTAATTCATGCATTCTTCCAGAATATGTATCCAATTTAACAGTGATGTTTTCAAAATATATGCTTCGTATCTTATAATTATCTATTAACTTTATACTTACTTTATTAAAGTAAACATAGGTTGAAAACATGGGGTTAAATTAATAATTTAGCATACCAGCCATAGCGGGATATCGCCTTCCACAACCAACTCGCCTTCCCACCTCTCTTGCCGGATACTTGTCCACGCGGCATGCGGCCTTTCAACGGCAACTTCTCTTTCTGGTGACAGAACAACCACAGGCAAGCTGGTGGCGACATTAGTGACAGTTAAGTCACGGCCGGCGTCACGCTTCCTAGCAAAAATCCTCCCTTTAAAAGAATACCCATGATCTCTTGTATCGGAAACCGCCATAGTTGGCCGTAGAACACAGTTTCCGGCAGCCAAACATGTGAAGGAAGCCATGAAAGCCAAGATAGTACTAAGAGGTGTACAAGAAATTAACTAGCTACCTGGGTTCTACTACACAAGGAAGAATTAAAATGTTGGTATTTATAGGGAGTATTAAGTAGGAATTGGTATGTTCATTGGTGAAATTCCTTTTCACTAGAGGACAGAGCTGAGCTTTCGTCATGGTTTCACACTGGGTGTATGTATCCTGTATGGGAAGGTCTATATATGTTCTTTTGTACCCACTCACTAAACCGTCCACGTACGGTTTTGTACAATCAGCAGAAGTGATTTTTGTATTGTGGCAGATATGCAGGTATCTTTGTTTTGTCATAGTGTGGAGTTTTTGTGGCCCCCACACCAAATGAAGACAGGGTACATCTCATAAGGGATCTGAAACTTGTATACATGCTCCCATTTCTCTTGTCATTTCTTGCACAATCCCCCCCCCCCCCCCCTCTTTTTTCTTTTTAAATTTCTTTTTTAATACTTACACAATCTTCTGAAATCCCCATATATATATATACCTTTTATATCCTTAATTATTCTTACTTGTAGAATAATAAAATCTACTCAATCCCACATCGCCTAAATAAAAAGCTTGTTATAATTTCATATACCTGTATTAAGCCGTTCACCTACAAGCTTAGGTTTTTAAGTTGAAAACTTAACATGATATCAGAACATTGATTATCCACGTGACAAGGTTCAAACGAGTTTGCACGTGAGGGGAAGTGTTGAAGAATAAAATCCACTCTATCCCACATCGCTAAATAAAAGACTTGCTATAATTTCATATACCTTTTTTGGGCCCTCCACCTACAAACTTATGCTCTTAGATTGAAAACTTAACAATACTAAATCAAATCACACTCGGACCACATTTTTTATTATTTGGCGTGGGAGTTAGCATGATGTGCATGCACGGTAGCTAGTGTTGCATCATTTAGGCACCGTTTGGATTTGTTTTTTCTAAGTATTTATTTGTTTTTTTAAAAATTTTTCTAAGAAATTATATATTGTAAATTTTTTAAAAAAACAAATAAGTACATATAAAAAACAAATCCAAACGGTGCCTTAATTTGTATATAATGCACGATAGTAGAAGTTTTGTTATACTTTAATGTCAGGTGATGATTTATAAAATTTGGTCCAGATGTCAGGTGATGATTTATAAAATGTGGTCCAGATGACACCCTTATATTAATTATATATATACACACACTTCATTACTCCAAAGTAAATGATTGTGGCTACAATGAAAATGAGTTTGAAATTCAAGCCTCGGATGCCTTGATGTTGGTACTTGGTACTATACATGCCATGTATATGTCGTCTTCTTCTTCTTTTTCTCCTCCTTTTATTGTGAACAAACTATATGTTATTGGAAGAAAAAAACATAAGAATAAAATTCACTTCATTTTGTTTGAGCTTGAATAAAAAATAAATTCACCTAGTTTTCGATAGTATTTGAAATTAGTCTATTTGATCTAAGGAGCTGAGAGCTTCCCATGGTGATCACTGCAATATTTAACAATGTCTGTTTGTTTTGCAAAATAAAAATAATTTTTAATTTTTTTTTATAAGTTTTAATTGAAGTACAGTGAGCTAAAAGAATGGGAGTTCAAGACATATATGCATATATGCTTCAAAAATCATGCTTTTATGTACTCCAGTGTTCCAATGGTTGATTGATATAGCGACTTTTATTTCCACATTTTAGGGAGAGGTTTTTGTTTTGAGTGTATAGAAATTCATTCGTTAGTATTAGAGAAATTTTAGAGCGAGGGTAGGTTTTTATTGTTTCGAAAAAAAAAAAAAAAAAAAATCAAGGCCAGGTAATACACGCACCTCTTGGTTTTTTTTGTCATGCAACACCAAATAATATATTGAACTATATATAGATTCTAAGCCACCCTTTTTGATGCTTTTACTACGATTCTAAGAAAACTTTGGCAATACAGTACAAGAAAGAATTATATCATGATGATCCACCTAGAGCTTCAAGAATATATATATATATATATATAAATACATGGAACCGATCCTGTAAGGACGTCCTTACGCTTTAATCGTAAGGACGTCTTCACTGGGAGAGGTATTTTTGAAAAATCGACCGTTGGATTATATAATCTTTATATGTATGTCATGTCTGCCAAAAATCACAGTGGTCCAACGGTGGGTTTTTAAAGTACAGACATTTAAACAACTTTGACAGCATCCAATGGTAAATATTGTTAAAGCGTTTCACAGACTGTACTTTGAAAACCAATTATCGGATTACTGTGATTTTTGGCAGACATGACATTCATAAAAAGATTATCTAATCCAATGGTCGATTTTTCAAAATATCATTCCTATGGCTTCCAAAAGGGACATCCTTACGATAACAAGCGTAAGGACGTCCTGACAGGGAGATATATAATTCTAGCAAAACATTCCGTTTGTAGTTTACAAAGGCTTGTTTTGTGTATTTCTTTCATGCTCCATCAAAAGATATTGATTTTTTTTAATTTGTTTGGGTTTTTTGTTATCCTAAGTCTGCATCAAGCCAATAGGCTTATGATTTAACCTGGTACAAATCGAAATAACTGAATTGAAATATTGGGGGTGGGGTTAGGGCTTTTGTAGGGATGGGGAGATCTAAAAGAAGGCATAGGAAAGTAAAATAAAGGGACTAAAAAATGATTACAAGGAAGGTGATTTTAAAATTTCATTCTTGTGAGACTGCAGATGGAATTGTTAGGTCAAATTCTTTCATACATACACGGGTATGAAACCAACAACTATCATGATCAATTGATCAATACTGACACTGCATGGTGTCATTTTGCTGGACTTGGTTCCTTTGTAATGCAATGTGTATATGGACTATGATTACTAGGAATATTGTTGGCCATCAGTAGTGCAAATGTGACACCATCATAGTACGGTATTCCTCGTTTGTCGAATGGGTAATTTAGAAATTTACTTGCAGAGGGGTACGTCTCTAGAAATTTACGGTAAAGAGAAATTGTACGCGTAACCTAGGATCGGAGCATCTTCATGAAAGGCACTTGGTATATATTTCCTTGTCTGTAATAATGCACGAATCTTGAAGTGGCAGTACTAATATCATTTGGTGATCTTCTAAGAAAAAGTACTATTATAGCTAGAGAGAATCAGAGAATATATAATGCACGAATCTTTGAACATAGTTTTCGGTTTTCAAAGTTTTAGAAAATAGAGAAAAAATGTTTGGAAACATGTTTTTGAAGTTTATATATTTTAATTTAATATGTTTGGATACCGGCCATTATATATGTACGTTACTCTTAAACATGTTTTTTGGAAACATGCATATATGTTTTTGGAAACATGTTTTTGAAGTTTATTTTAATTTAATATGTTTGAATACCATTAATTATTATATATGTTACTCTTCAATAACATGGTATCTGAAAGGAATTAATTATTAAAGAGGTGTAATTAACAAGTTGTTTCTGAAATAAACAATAGAGGGAGACAAATATTATGGGGTTGTACATGTGGTCTTGGCCATTCAAAGTGGAAATATATAAAAACAAAGCTTCTTGTGCTATTTCAATTCCAAAGCAATGATGCTGTTTTCCATGAACCGAACACCAATTCCCATCATTTGGTTTTCATTTGCCCACTGGATTCATAGTTTATACCCCTTTGGGAAAGTGGGTGTTTCAAGTTCCTACTTTACTAATATTTTCCCATTTTCCAAATACTTGTAAGGTTGCTGACGAGGGCAATCAGGGTCCACGTGTCTGCCACCTCGTATGGTTTAATTTTAGGTGTCAAAGTTTCTATATTTAGAATTCATTCCTTCCACATATATGCCTCCTTCTATATATAATACATTCTAGCTCATTTAAATATAATATAAATTTCAATCCTATCATTGTAGTTGCTTTGATGGAAAGACATGCTTATACGTTAGGGCTGACGTATCACGTAGCCTCCAATTCTTCTTACGCTGGAAAATGCAAAAAAAGGAGGAGGAAACATAAGTGAAAGCTTAGGAGTACTAATTAAAGAAATAATAAATCCATTCTCCTAAAAAATTGAAGGTTAATTACGTTAGAATTTTTATTTGAAAACTTGGAAATGTTTTTTAGTTACAATAAACCTTAGAGTTTAAATATATATTGGCATGAATTTGAAAGTCAAATAATACTTTCTTGGTAAACAAACACTAGCAAGAGACAAGAAAGTTAAACAATATATTTCGATTAAAATTTAAATTAATACTGCATAATCATATATAATTGAAGCAGTTTTGGGACTTGAAGGGGTAGGGATTGGCTTCCAATTTAATTAATACCATGAAAATGGACAGGAGAACTATTCAAAATTAAGTTCCTATACGAGTTTAGATCTTTCTATTAATACCATGGAATTCAAATTTATACCATGAGGTCTTTAAGATTTTCAATTTTTTTTTTTTTGTCAATTTGTTACGTTAAATAGACTGTTGGACCGAATAATATATATAAAGCACTCGACCATGAATTTATGGGTATATATATAATCCCGAAAGAATTAACTATATATTTTCGGAACCGGTTCACTAGTAATTGATCAAGCCTATTTTTTGATGCTCTTATTGGGATGCGTGCAGCAACTACTCCTGCTCTAGCTCTTGATTAATTAGTCTAAACACAATTTTGACAGTGAATGCTAGCTCATGTTTGTCTTGAATATCTTGTTTGGAGTTTACTGTAAATTAAATACAGAATTAATAATTAATGGATAGACAAATTTACACATACTGACATGAGAAGGTGGGAGTAATCGAAAGCATTCATACTAAATGATATGATTAGTGGTTTGAATTAAGAATTTTTTCCAAAAAAGTTTTCAACCCAAACCTTCAAAACCCAATTATCATTTGCTATCTTGGCATTACTTTGCTAATTTTAATAATTTTCAGAAGGAAAATGAATGGATCCATCATTATTATTTGGCAATTTAACAAACGTCATGGCCTGGTTAAATTTTGAGAAAGAAAAGTACAAGGATACATATATATATATATATATATATATATATATTTGACATTTGATCGACATGATGAAAACCCAACAATATTATTGATGAAATTGATAAGTAATGATCCACTTGGCCTCAAGTGCCTTCATTCATGGTGATGTCTTGTTTGTTATTGGAGGACTACTTGGTAATGTATTGAGAAAAGTAGACCCTTGTAATTTGCTTGTGTCCCTTCATGCCCATGTTAATTCCCACAAAGCATCAATCAAAGAATGATGGACTTGTTCATGTGTGGCAGACAAAATTAGGGTCTTCCCACAACATGCAACACTTTTCTTAAAATTAATTAGGTGATAATTAAATAAACTAATTAGTGGAGGCTCCAAATTAAACTTTAATATATTGGGCAATTAATGTGGAAATGTCGATCCGTGCTGATGCGCACTCTCACGTCAACCTTGGCAATCTTTTTTCGATCGGTCGTGGCTCGCCATTGACGTTTTGATACCACATGATTAATTATGTGTCATGGTTCTTTCATTTTTTTATTAAGATTTGGATTTAATTTGTAGCTAGTGTTCTTTTAATTTTCTAGCTAGATAATTCTAGTCAATAAAGTTAGCGATAACCCCTTCGATTCTTTAATTTAACCAAAGTGGAAATATTAATTAAAATAATTTTGGAACAAAACAAAAGATTGAATTTAAGGTTTCGAATAATTTTGAAATGGGGAGACGCTTTAGAGGAAGAGGATCGGAGTAGGTCATGATGCTCCACATATAATTTCTTTTCAAATTGTTTTTCCATGGTTTCAATCATATGTTCTACTTGCTGAGTTGAACCATAAGTATTTGAAACTATGGACTTAACCAATAGTTGGCTACAATTGCAGTGGAACTCAACATTCTTGAAACAAATTAAAAGAATATTGTATAGTGCATGTACTAATGATCTATATATATATATATATATATATATATATATATATATATATATATGAGTCCTGTTCTTATGAGGACTTGTCCTTTTGGCCAATGTAAAATAGGTATTTCGAAAAATTGACTGTTGGATTTAATATTCTTCCTATGTATGACAGGCATGCAAAAATTACAGGACGATTGATTTCTTAAATACAAACTGTGAAAATTAAATCCCTATATAATGCTTAACAGTTTGTATTTAAGAAACCAGTGGTTCGATCACTGTAATAATTTTTTATTTTTTATTTTGCACACGTGTTGTGTGTGCTATAAAACTTGTATAAAGAAGGATACTTGAGATGAGGTCAATGGAGGGGGAAGGGCTACATTTCATTGTGTAGCTCGAGACCCAATCGGTCTCTCCTAAAAAACAAGAAAGAAAAAAAAAAAAAAAAGTTACTCACAATTATCCATTACAAGAGAAAATTAAGATAAAAAAAGATTCAATATATTTCACGATATATATGGTAGAAGTGATTTTAAATTTCAATTTGGTGAACTGACCACGTTTAACTTTGAGCATTTTTTCTTTAAAAACATTCCGATCCCCTTTGAGCTATGTTTGTTTCTTGTGAAGAATAAGACAAAAGATCTTAAACTCTTATAAGCATTTTCTATATCTCTTCTTCTAGCTAATATTTCCAGGGATCAAGGGGAAGGCAGGACTTGCTATGGATAATGAGTTTGTTCGTAGCTCTTGTCCTCGATCTGTAAAATTAGGGTATCCTAACCGGCACAAATTGGCTGTCTAGTAAACTACATACACATATATACATGCCTATAGCCTATAGGCATGCTATTAAAAGATGCATCTTATACAAAGTTGGGTGAGATGATCTCTATAGGATTAAATGTAGAATATATTTTGTAAAACATACTGTTGGATTAGATGAAATATTAGTGAATTTCATGTTCCCCAAAAATCACAATGATCGAACGGTTGATTTTTTGAAAAACTAAATTGGAAAAAATCATAATTTTTTTTTTTCAGTTGGGTTTTTCAAAAAACCGGTAATATTTCAGAAATTGATAGTTGAATTATTATGATTTTTGACGAACATGAAATTCATAAGTAGTTCATTTAAGCAAACAGTCAATTTTTCAAAATTTGTTATGCATATGGTTTTATAGAGATTACCTTACGCATCTTTACATACAGTGTACCTTACAATAACATCCTTGTACATAGCTAAATATAAATTTGTTCGACAAGTTTCTTGACTTAATCGGTAACCCATTTCAACCAAAATTATATATAATACGAACAAGCCACTATAATTGTTAATCTCGTCTTAAATAAGAAATGTTTCAGCTTAACAATTATCAAATTGCTTGACCTGCGTGTAGAAAACAAAAAATGGTAGAGGACAAGACGTCCTATTAGATGAAGATCGAATAGTTTGTAACAATGACATTCATTCATCATAGGTTTCTACTAAATATTCGCATGAATTTGTTTCCTTATTAATATGCATTATGAAAAGTCGATTTATATTTATTTTTGCTTTTGTTTTTATCTTTTTGGCTACAAAGAAAAACGGGACGGAACCAAGGCTTAGGTAAGGAGGTCATGGCCGCCTTGACTTTTCAATTTTCAATTTTATATATATGGTATGTGCATCCTGTAGGATTTATACGCTTGTGAAGGGTTGGGCTGGCTCCCCTAACTTTTGTGTGTATATATATATATATATATATATATACATAGAAAAATGTTCTAGTGACCATATGCGCACTTTAAGTTAAAGTAAGCAAAGAACACAAACCCTTGGATTGGAATCTTGAGATGAATTTTTCATTAAGTGAATGTGAATGCAAGAGTTTGTGTTATTTGCTAACTTTAGTTAAAGTGCGCATATGCTCATTAGATCACTTCTCTTTATATATATATATATATATATATATATATATATAGCTCACAATATCAGGTGCTCTCTTATAGAGCCATTTACTTGTATAATTTGGAAAATTGACCGTTTGATGAGATATCCTCATCATGTATGTCATGCTTGCCAAATATCACAGTGTTCCAACAGTTGGTTTTTGAAAAATGCAACTTTGAAAAATTGACTGTTGGATTAGATGTTGTACTTATGGATGTTGTGCATGCCAAAAATCACGGTAATCCAATGTCAGAATTTCAAAATATAGCTATGAAAAACTGTGACCACTGAAAACTACCACAGTTTTTCTCAGTGACATTTCTAAGAAACCGACTGTTGCATTAATGTAATTTTTGGCATACATGGCATGTATAGGTACAATATATAATCCAATATTATCAAAATATGCATCGCAAAATTATCTCTGGTATTCATGCTGATATAAGCATATGAAATATTTATGATGTTAGTTAACGCGACCTTGGATTGCATTTGCGAATATGGAATTATGATATCAATCAACGCGATAAAATTCGACAAACTTACGTTAAGTACGGTGCATGCCAACTTATGCTTTGGCCTCCCAAGATAAAATCCTGGTTCCGCCCCTGAACATCACCACATACTTAGAGCTAGAGATTAGGTTAGAGGCTTAGAATTACGATGGCGGGATTAAACCCAGTCAAGCCCTTCATTTATTATTAAGGAAAAAATTTACTAAAAATAAAGGACTGAATCATCCATCACATCATTTGGAATAAGGGTTTTTTTTTTTTTTTGTGTCATATATTATTTTTCTAGTGTATATATATATATTAAAACTTCTTTCAATTCATACCCAGTGCCGGATGTGTTTTTGTCACAACTCATGTTGCCAGATGCAAAATGAGTTATTTTCATACCCAGTGGCCTCCAATCAATTGTTTGAAGAACAAAAATATCTCAGTTTAATAAATCTTACTTATGTTTTGTCATTAGTCTTGGTTTATATGGGTGTGCATGACACATTGGGAACATCAAAGAGTCCAAGCATATATGCAATTATTTGTCATTTGTGTTAGACTTTATGTGAATGAATTCATAACTTGCAAGTTTATGTTTAATCACCCATGTACATATATGTTAGTTAGAAGGCTAGGGAAAAATAAAATTAAATAAAAATCAATGGGCTCATAGAGTTCAAACCCATGTAATTTCAATGAATTTAAAAGGTAGCATTAATTGTGGGGCATGACTGGTATATGTGTGTGTTTGGGCATTTCATTAATTATTATTAGGGTGGGGCTATTTACAGCCCACCATTTTACTAAAGGCAACCCATTTAAAATTTTTATTGGGTCTATTTTACCCATTTCTAACTACAGCCCACTAATTTTTAGGCAACCCATTACTATACAAAACAAAAGTTTTAATATACCATAAATGCCCCAAGTCTAAATACAACCCATTACTCTCAATCCTCCTAATCACCAAGCTCTTCAAATCAACAACATCTTATTCTTCTTCTTCATGTTCTTCTTCTTCCACCGCCATCAAACGCTACCACCGCAGCCATGACAACAAAAGACTGCAGCAACCACAGCGACAAACGCAAAAAAAAACCTCAGCTCCCAATACCCCCAACTAAAACATATTACCCTAAAGCTTTCATTTTAGGTTTATTTATACATTATTGGTAAACATTATATTTGGATTAAACATGCTTCAAAACATGAAAAGTAGCATTCTATAACCATTGTGGTGTGATGGTGTTAAGAAAAAAACTCATATTTCAATAGGAAAATAGAAAAAAAAATTGTGTTCGTGTTCGCATTCGGCCTGGTAAGGCCAAATATTAAGCTTTAGTATTCGGTAGGCCAACATCGAATGTTATGCTTTAGTATTCGGTAAGCCAACACCAAATATGAAGCTTTAATATTTGGTAAGCTAATGCCGAATATGTAATTGCAAATATTAAACCTACATATTCGGTACTATCTTACCGAATATTAAAGCTTCATATTCGGTGTTGGCCTACCCAATACTAAAGCTTCACATTCGGTGTTACCAGGCCGAATGCGAACACGAACACAGTTTTTTTTTTTTTTCTATTTTTGATCGAAATATGGGTTTTTTATGTAACACCATCACACCATAATGGTTATAGAGTGCTACTTTTCATACTTTGAAGCATGTTTAATCCAAATATAATGTTTACCAATAATATACAAACAAACTTAAGACAAAAGTATTGGGGGTAATATGTTTTAGGTTTGGTGTTGGAGTAATATAGTGTTGGGCGTAATATGGGTTGCTTATAGTATTTCTATTATGTAATGAGTTGTATTTAGTAAAGGGTAAAATTGGTATATTTAATTAAAATTTTATTATGCTGCCTTTAGTAAAAATACAAATGGGTGGGTTGTATTTAGAAAATGGGCTGCCTTTAGTAAAAGGTGGGCTGTAAATAGCCCCACTCTTATTATTATTATTATTATTTTTGGGTTATAAGACTAATAGCTAAA
>JAESVK010001317.1:1757705-1780294 GCA_017140935.1 Hamamelis virginiana
TTGTGTTAAAATTCTAACTTCAACTAATCTCCTCCATCTACACTAGGTTAGAAAACCCCATTTTCTCCTTTGGCCTCCTAGTCAATTCCACCCTTGAAAATTTCCCTCACCCCCCCCTGCATCTAACATTTTCAACACACTTAATCTTCTTCATTTCCATGATTCCAAAATCTTCCTTATCCCACATCTTTACTCCTCTTTGGGAGACATGAGCTTTCCAGCAAAGACAAAGCTCGGGTCCCTTGCACCCTCATTAACACCATCTCTTCAACTTCTCAACAAAACCCTCTCCCTTTATAGATGCTCAAATCCAAAAAGGCTTCTTCCTCTTCACAAACAACCAGAATCATCCAATCTAGATAAATAACGGATTTTCTTGATTACTTGACCCACTGAACAGACCCCTTCTTAAAAAGATATCCATTGATTGTTTGCTCACATAAACTCTAAGAAAACTCCAATAGAGGAAAAAATTTTAAAAAAAAAAAAAAAAAAAAAAATTCTCCCTCGAAAGTCTAGCTACATTGAAATTGCCAACCAGCACCCAGTTTCTTCCAAACATCTCAATTCTCTTAACATATTGAGTCTAGCACTGTCCTTATTTGAACCATACATGATAAGCCCAAAGAAGTCCCTACAAAATCCATCTTCCAAGCTCTTAAACAAGCAAGAGCTAGACCAAGTAGTCCCTAATATCCGCATCAACCTTTTCTACAACCCTTCTACAGCTCATCACCACGGCCCCCCAACCAAGCCTCTGACCCCCAAATCCACACAATAAACATACTATAAACTCCAAAGGCTCCTAAAAATAGCATTTGAAAGAGTATACATTTTAGTATCCTATAATTTGTTATGTATAAAAGAAGACTAAAGAGAAATTTATAATAAGGAAACAACGTTTAAAGAGAGTTCTTTTTCTGCCAAGTATAAAATTATAAGAAGGAAAGAAAACAGCACAAGTTATACAATAAAGTATGAGGTAATGTTAATTTAGAAAAATTATCAACGTACAATATAAAGTCAATCTGGTCAAACTTCAAATATCAAAATATGCCCCACAAGCCCTGATTACAATCTCAATAACCCTTATCAAGACAAATATTATCTGGGTAATGATAAAAACATGCTCACAGACAACATAAAATGACATGACATTTTGTGTGAGAGAGAGAGAGAGAGAAAGTCAAATCACTCCACGAGAGAAGTGAACTTAGACATGGAACCAAATATTGAGGAAGCATCCAGTGCAATGAAGCTTAACCACCAAAACCTTGAAAAGTAAACAAGGTTCCTAGAGTGACCAGGCACTTACCTAGGTGTGAATTATTCAATTCTGATTGCTCCAATAGCCAAAGAATGTCCTTATAACTAGTTCTTCCTTTTTACAAATGTGACAATTGCATTCCAATGATTGAAGAGATTGCACATAGCATTCTAAGCTGTCATTCATGAAACTCAAAATAGTGATGAATAAGAAATGGAGTTAACCTCCATCCTACAATCTTTTTTTCTTATTCTTTATTTGCCTAGGCTTCCATCCTACAATCTAGAACTGAGCAATGCAAAGAAATTTTAAGCAAGTTTCAGAACCTCACAAACAAACAACTTCTGGAAGGTAAACTTCATGAAATTCAAGTTTTCTTGAATAAAGTTAATTGCCAAGAATGATAGTAAGTAAACTTACCAAAATTCTGCCATTTCACTTGATGGTATCTGTTTCGACAGGGACTCGTAGAATATCCTCAAGGGTTCTCTCTGTCAATAGGAAGTATCAAAATAAAGAAGAATGAATGGGGCTTCATCATTACATACATTCTTTCAAAGAAGAACTGAATTGAAAATGTTACAGGTCCAGAACCTCTTCAGGAGGATCATATTTCTGGCCAGCTAAAGTGAATACTTTCTTCTGTCTCACTTTAACAGATTTTGTGGTCGTCGTGGTCGTCGTGGTTTTTGAGGAAGTTGATGTTGTTTTTGCTTTTACCTTCGATAAAATACAACATATCAAAACTCATCACACCCAAAATCATATGCACTAAGTGTGTGTGTGTGTGTGTTTAGAGAGAGAGAGAGAGTATTGTCACCCATAACCAGCATCCATCAAAAAAAAAAAAAAAAAAAAAGTAATAGTAAAACAAATCACCCAATTCAATTGAGACTATTTAAATTATAATTCAAAATATACCAGAAACAAAGTATTGGTCACAAAAATCATCCAATTTAATGTAGAGTATTAAAGCATAATTCGAATACACCATACCCAAATCATCCAATTTATCACAAATTATTAAAAGCAATCCAGAAACTCATAAACCCAAATCACCCAATTCATTCAAAAGACGGAAAGCAATTCACAAACTCACGCACCCAAATCACCCAATCCATTCAGAAACTCAAAACACCCAAATCGTCCAATTGAGAAATTAATCAAGAAAAGCATCATCTAGAGCTTAAAAAAAAAAAAAAAAAATTACAAATCTGAATCACAAAAAGCTATCAACTTTCAGATGGGTTACCTCTGATTTATTGACAGTGGAAGGAGATTTATGCTTTGAATCAACTGGCTGTTTGGTTGAGCTCTCAATCTTCTTCTTGGTGACTGACAAAACAGCCTTGCCCTTGGAAGAACTATCTTGGCTTTTGGGCTTGACCTTCACCACACTAGTTTTGCTCTCCGTTGCCATTTATGTGTGTGTTTTGTCTCTGTCAATATAATTTGCTATCGATCTGTTGAATCTCTCATCTTCTGTCTCTCACTATATCCTATCATTGAAGAAGATGCACCAAAACTCAAAGCTCCCTCCCTAAAATTAAAAATACAATAAAAAATTGAAATTAAAATTAAAAGATCTGGTAAAAGCAGAAAAGGTGTAGATATTCTTGCCTCTTGTTTTGTTTTGTTTATTTATTTTGGTAGAGAAGGTGCAGATATGCTAGTTAATGTTGTTTAACTGCTTTTAAGGTTGTCAAAACTCTATACTGTGCACCCTGCAGCAGGTGATTGGACTTTACAGTAAGTGAAAAGATAGTTTTACCCTTATGGTTTTGACGTGGACATGGATGACAGGCTACATGGGAAAGAAATGAAGGGTAAAATGGTCATTTAATAATGGAAAGTGATATGCTGTAGGTGGGCTTACCCTCATCTATACCGTACATCTGTCAGAATGATGTGTTCCTTGCGATTTGCGCTAGACACTGAACTCGGAACTCTTTTCTCTTACTTTCATAAAAAACACGTGTATATGACACGTGTCGGAATTGGAGTGCTCAGTTTTGATGCTTCTATGAATTTCACGGAATTTAACGGTTGATTTGATGTCTGAACTTAAAAGAAGAGGCAAAATTGCTGATAGCTTCTTACTTTTATGGTAATTGTAAATAACCCTTCGAAACTTGGGATTTTTCGTTTTAATCCCTCACATTTTTGCAAGACAATGTAAAGACACCCTTGGCCCAAAATTCTATTGCAATTTTTGTGTAATTTTTTTTTTTCAGCCACATACGACAAAGAGGTTGCTCGTTAGGTCAAATGGAATCCACACACTCCATCTTTTTTTTTTTTCTCCTTCTTACAGTCAAAATAATTTTTCCCTTTTTCATTTAATCCTCCGATAAAGCCAAATTAAATAATTTCTAGAACAAACTAGGAAAGCATGTGTCATAGATTTTGTGCACAATAATACAGAGGAAGGTCATGGCTAGCATGCGATGGTACCCTCTTTGTAACCTTTTTTAGTTTTTACAAATTCAAAATACGAAAATGCAAAATTATAACAAGAGGATTTTTATTTTTATTTATTTTTTTATTTTTTTTATCGAGCAAGGAGGTGTCCGAGCTGTTAGAACCCAACTAATCCCCGCTACCCACACGAGGCCACCACTCTATAAGATCGAATAATGCCCGGACTAATAGACCTGGTTGGTTGCTGACTAAGATAAGAGGATATTTAGAACAGGTCTAAAATGTAGGGTAGTGTTATAATAATCTTAAGTATTTAGAATCAACCATGGGTCTGGTATCGTAGGTGTTACTAGAAGGCTGAGGATTTTTTGCTGAAAATTTTATCATGGGTCAGTCCATTAAATTACATATAGAGAAAGAGAGACAGAGAGAGCAACAAATTACATTTTTTTCAACAAATTAAATTTTTTATTTTCCTTTGTACAGCAAATAATTCAACAAAACTACCTAGTGTGCTAAAATTTTGAATTTCTATCTGTTATCTTCAGTAACCTGTTTCACTCACCCACTATTGGATTATTTCCACCTAACTCAAGAAAGACAAATTTTTATAAATTAATCAAAGTCATTTCCTGGGTAAAATTTGAAAAACTCTGTTGTACCAAACTGAGTGGAGTATCATATGAAAGATATCATACTTCACAGGCCTAGCATGCCAAAGAAAATGTTGCTGTACCTTCTTAACCCTCCTCTGCATCTCGAGATACCTCTTCTCTGAGATCGAAAGAAGAATTTTCTTCAGATTCGGAATGTCCTTCTCTGAGACAAAAACAGCAAACGATTCCCAGTTCAAAACTTCGAAAAATGGAGGCACAAAATTATCAGATATGATCACTGGGACACACTCATAGAAAATGGCCTCCACGACTCGTGGGCTATTGACTTCATAACCTTTTGCACAAATACAGTACTTGCTGCTCTTCATGTGTTGGACATAGTTCATTTTTCCCTTGACCTGAGCCATCCTGCCAAATATTTTCATGTCTGGATCTTTGTTCTCCCAGTGCTGTAACAGAATTGGACGGAGATAACCGTGCATGCTTCCTGCAAAGAAAGCGAGAATTGACCTTTGGGAAGGAGGTTTGCCTCCGAGATCTCTGAGAAGCTTCTGGGGTGAGCGCACATATGTTTCTGGAAGAGACACGTCCTTGCCAAATTTGAAGCCTTCTCTTATATCAGAATTGCAGAGGGCTCTAATACAACTAGCCATGTGTTGCTTTGTTTCAGCTGGGGCCTGAGAACCTGGTGTTAATTAGTATAATATATGGATATAATATGATTCTTAATAGCAGAAAATTCAGAATTTGGATGCCACGTAGGAATGAAATCGTTCCATTTTTCTCTCCAAAGCATTTGAAGTCACACATCCGTCCTTTAATCATTAGCCAAAAAATCATTGTGAAAACTCGTTTAAATGCTACAGGCATCAACATAGAATCATTTTAAATGCCATAGAAAAAACCCGTTTAGAATGCTATGTGAAACTAAATGCAACAATCTAACTTCCATGCAGATCCCAAATGCCCCTCAGTAACATAAATGATGGAACTTAAATCCAAAGTTAGAGCGAAAAGCATACCCAGTCATGGCAAGCAACAAGAAAATGATCCGCTCCACCAGTTCTATTCCAGAAAGGATGCTTCGCCACAATTGAGTCCAAGTAGTTCTTCAAATATTGTATTAAATTCTTATGACTGTGTGAGTTGGGTACATATAAGGTTTCCTCTAAATTTCGAGAACTAAAAGGTAAGTAAAACAGGTGGGCTTTTTTCGGGTTTTTAGTAACAATTTTTTTGTTTGCTTCTAGTAGCTTCAGAAACCACCCCTCAGAAGCATATATTCCCTTGAGTACTGGCTGATGGAATATGGGTCTTCCTCCTTCCCTATAAACATATACTTTGAGTGTCTGTTCCATTACTTCGTAGCTCCTGCAATTTTGGTCATATGGAATTCTTAGCTTTTGAATTCTTAAACAAAATCCATTACAGACGGGGCAACACTAAAGTAATTTGTTTGCAAATAAAATTTTCTGCAATGTGTTTTGTGTAAACTTTTAAAAGAAAAACGAAAATTTGTTCATATACAATGGAAAATTAACAGTTTATCCATCACTAGCTGATACATAAGTCAATTTTCAAGAAAGGAAGAAGATAGCTCAACACCAAATTCTTACTTAGATAGTCTTCCCAGCATAGAAATTTAAAATTAAGGAAAAGAAAAGTGTTTCTACCACCCATTCCAACCTCTGCCAGAAAGGAAGTCATATTCCACTTGTGTCCATTAAAAAACCTCTTTATCATGATTTATTTTATGTGTATCCTTGAAATCCAAATCCCCAAGCTTACCCATGCCAAAACAACATAGCATGAGTTTACAAATGACTCATTGACATCAAGATCTCACACAAGGGATTTATTCATTTTCTTAAAAGGAAATTTTACACTAGGTTTATGAAAATTTTCATTACAAATCCAAAGAAATAAACCAGGAACGCATGCATTTTGAAGAATTGATAAATGCAAACAATTTAGTTTTCTTAGCCACGCTCAATGCAGAAAAATAAATAAATGAATGGCTTAACTTATAATTTATTATTATGGACACTTTTGAGGAGCCAAACCTCAATGCTTGCCACTTTGACAGAATGTCGGGCAAAACCTCCTGACAGAACTTTCGTAATCTTCTCCAAAACCTATGTAACCAAGATCCTTCTATCTGATAAAGCTAACCCTAATGCCTACAAGGATTACATAGCTAATTAGTTATTCGAGGTTTCTCACCTCCTTCACCACCCCCTTCTTTGATAAGTTCATGTGTGTATCTATTGCATGCATGGGTAATTGTGGTGGTAAGTGGGTGGGTCTATGTGAGTGGGAAGAAAGGGGCTAGCAGTAGGGTAGCTCCTAACATTGTCTATTTTTTACTACAAAAGGGAATTTACTTGCTCGAGATGGAGAGAAAGAGAAGAGAGGGTTGAAAGGTGATGAGTGTATATCATAAAATTGGAAAAATATAATCAATAGGATTAATAACCATACCTTTTGAACATAGAAACATTCCGATAAAGTGGAGCATAAAGTCTTGGATCATTCTTTATGATGGGTGCCTTCTCAATCTGTGATTTTGCATCTAGTAGCTCTTGGTCAACCACTGAAGACCACCGTGGTTTCTATAAACAGATTGGGATAAATAAATAAATAACTTGAAAACAACTTTCTGCATAGAAATCAATCCCCCAAGACCACATTGAAATTTAAAGTCTAAACATACTCTGTCTGGGGGGAAAAAAAGGTCTAAACATACCATTAAACGATATGAAGCACGACTTTGAAGTAACAGATCATTCATCTCAGATATTGAAACTACTGCTGACATTGGCATCTCAGACTTTTTCTTCACCGGAGGAACATTAGCTACAGAAGAATTATCCCTTTGCAATGACTTAGGTTTTTCATCCATATTAAGAGTGTGCACTGCATCTTTATCCTCTGAAGATGTGTTGAGGTTGACAGATATTACAGGAGTTCCTGACTTCGTATCCAAATTTGATGGAAAGGTTATGTTAAGTGATGAAATAACCGGTGGTATCGCAGGTGAAAGGGGTGCAAAATCAGCATTTGAGCTTCCACTATTTTCTGACGGCAAAGCCATTCCTTCTTCCCGGATATTGCCTAATGAAGAATTATAATCCCCCGTGACATTTTTGAGAGAAAAGCTGTGTTCAGGTTCCCTAGCCTTCTCTGGTGCAGGACCATTATCTGATATTTTGACATTCTCCATCACAGAATTCTCATTTAAATCCTCTAAACTCTCCAATGGAGCTTCATCTTCAGGGTCACCATCATCTTCTGATCCAAGAGATTTATTTGAGCCTCTATTCCTATCCGATACAGAATCATTACTTGGGCTTCCGTCCTTTCCTTCGGAGGTCTCGGTATTATTACCTATCTCATGAGCTGTATATACATCAGCATAGTTCAAACCATTCAAAACCGTTGTGTTTTCTGCCACCTGAGACTTATAAATTGATGAATTGCTAGTTTGGAAGCCGTTATTGCCCCCATCTGATACCTTGACAACAGAAAAAAGAGATGCTAAGACATTACCATATGGCAATTCAAAATACTGAACTGCCAAAACAACCGCAAACACCATTCCTATTAGCCATATCAGTCTTCTGCTTTCCACCTGCCATAAATATCGGAATTCGTGACCCATATTCAGAAATTACTCAATTGATTTGAGGCTGCAACTTTGAACAACCACTACCAATCCTGCAAAATTTCCAAACTCCCTAAACTTAGTCATAGAGAAAGCATTTCTCCTAATTTTCTCCAACTTTAGATTAAGAAAAGTCTCGCATGCACACACACATATATAATAGAATATGCTCTGTTTGATATCTGAGAAACCAGAGGAAAGAAAATAGAAGGGGAATGTAAACCATAGTTTTTCCATTGTTTTGCTTACGGATAAAACCAAAAATAAATAAGTAAATCAACTCAACAAAGTTTTGTACAATATGTAGCTTAGATAAGCTAAAATTTTCACTTCCTACTAAACGAAGAACAGAAAATTGAAATATATATTTATATTATATTTGGTTTTTTCTCTTTTCCTCCATTTTCTTGGAAACCAAATAATGCCCAATTTGGGTTTCCAAAAAATCTAAACATGCAAGAAAAATCACACACCTACACCGAACACAATAAAATCAGATATCATAACAGGGAATGAATAGAAAAAAAAAAAAAAAAAAACTTGCTTGAGACACATTAATCGTCAATCAAACGTTAACCACTAGTACAGATAATTACACAAGAACAAGAACACGGTCAAGATCTTCAAACTTGCTTTAAACGCTGATTTTCCCACCCAACAAACAACATCCCATTTCTAATACAACAGAATGCATGAAAGAAAAACAGCTCAAATTTCAAGAAATCATCTCGCAGAAACATAAATCCAAACATGCAATAAATTTGTTAAAGAAGCTTCACCTCCTTTTGATTGCTGAGAAAACAAAGGAAAAGAAACCATAATTATGTATCTTACGTTTTATGTTGTTTTGGTTTCCGAGGAAACAGTTCACCCCAACCATGGCAAATAGTTGTTTTACGCTCAGTTGAATGGACTAGAAATTCTGTGACTTCCCTCCACTTTCCCAGCAACCAAACAGAGTGCACGAATATAGGAAACTCCAGAAAGGCACAAACGCATAATTCATTAATTCAACAGAAAAGGACAGGGGAAAAAAAAAGAAAAAAAAAGTGGATTAAGTGTGATTGAGAATGAAGAAAAGCATCAAGTAAAACGATTAGAAAATCGATTTTGACTTTGATTTATTTTCCATTCCCACATTTTCTGGGTAACCAAACGGATTTAATTTAAGTAAGAATTTAAATACCTGTGTGGATATGGAAATTGCCAGGGATTCTCTTGAGTGACTTCTGACTTCTGAGCTTCTTTTTTTTTTCCAAGCTTACAAGTTTTGGCTATCCGAGAAGTGGAAAGATGCGGAGAGAGAGAGAATATAGATATGATTGCGTGAATACGGTGATTGTCTATCGTTCGGACATATGAAACCCTGGTCATGTTGCATATTACCTTAAACCCACTACTGTCTGACTTCCTTGTCATTTTCCTTGTCATTTCTGTTAGCCCACGCGCGGTCAAGGCGGTTTATTATCTTTCACCTCTGACCTCCCACTCTTTCACTGTGATAAGGTGCATTTTAAAAACTTGTGTAGCTTCAATTGTACAGTAAACTGTGAAAAATCATTGGTTAAGCCAAAATTCGCTTTTATTCAATCATCAATTTTTGAAGAATGTTATTATAAAAAATTCTAATTTTTTCATCTTTGAAACGTTATTATTTTCTTAAATACAGTTTTTTTTTTTTTTTTAATCGTTCATTAAATTGCCATGATTTGTCTTGTAAAGAATACTTAATTCAATAATCTTAGACTCTCTATGTAAATATATACACTCAATCACCATCTAGTTATATATCTTATGTAAGCATAAAGCAAATAAATAATTGTAAAATAAATATTTAAAAAAACTAATTATTAGATGTCATGCATGACAAAAATCACGGTGATCCAATATAAACAAAAACATAGACCGGAAAAATAATAATCGAGGAAAACTGTTACAATTTTTCTCAGTGACATTAATGAGAAATCGATCTTAAAATCGTTGTGATTTTTGGCTTGCATGATATACATAAGTATAGTATTTAATTCAACGGTTAGTTTTTTGAAACATGTATTCCACAATTATCTACTAGTTTTATGTTTAAATAAACTTATGTAAGTATATGCTAACCAAATCATTTCTGTATATACACTATCTTTTAAGTTCAAGAATGCTATTGTGATTGAGGTGCACCCGATGCATCTAATTGCATCAAGTCACCTGCTTTAGAGGAGCTTGCAAATTATATTTTGAAAATTCAACCGTCAGATAAAATACTCCTCTTATGTTTGTCATGTCTACAAAAAATTGAAGTGGTCAATTTAAATGTCAATTTTTATTTTTTATTTTTAAATGTTTTGAAAAACTGATTTTTTTTTTGTTATTCAAAATATCATTATTTTTTCACTATCAGTTTTTTTAGAAATATACCGTCGGATTACTGTGATTTTTGGCAGACATGACAAACATAAGAAAAGTATTTAATCCAACGGTCAATTTTTTAAAATATGATTTACAAGGCCCTATAAATAAATAACTTTATACAAGATGCATCAACCCATAATAGCATTTCTGCTTTTTAAGTATATGCTAACATTTTTAAATATTAAAAGGAATGGATATTTTGAAAAATTCATCATTAAATTAGGAGTACATGCATTTTATTGAATTATAGTAATTAAATGATGGATTTCAAAATGCAGGATGTGTTATTGTCACAGCTTTTCATATGGCACTGTCGTTTATTTGTCGGTCCAGTGCATGTAATCCATGATATGATTACCGATTGGCTCATGCAACCTCAAGGGTGGCTACAGTTATTTTAGACCACGTATAAGAAGGAAAGGAAATTATTACATCAAACGGCTGGCAACTGCATGGGTCCGCATTGGTGGACAAAGATCTGGTCAGAGGTCCTCTTTAATGCACCACAGGATCTGCACCATTCAAAATATGGATCCCACGTGAGTTTTAGCGGTTTTTAATAGGGTAGAATATATTTAAGGGGAGTGATGTCCGCTCAACTCCAAATATTGAAATAGACACAATTAACCTTTTTCATTATGCTCTGTTAAACCTATTAAACCTGTTCAAGTGTGGAAGGCTAAAGCTGCTAGTGATGATCAATGGCAGAAGGTCCGTAATTCTAAACTCTCTAATTCTAGGGTTGAGGTAACGAAGAAGGTTTCTATTTCTGGTAGTGATACCAGTAATAAGTTTGATATTCTTGCTTCTAGGGCTATGGAAGACTCTAGGTTCGATCAAGCTAATGAACCTTGGGTTGGCCCTAATGTAGCTGCCCTTGAGTCTCGTGAGTCTCTTAAAAAGAAGCTTAAAGAAAAAGTTCAGCATCTTCAGAAGGCGAGAGGGAAAGTTACTTGATTCCCTTGTTTCTTGTACTGCCCGTGGCTTTGGTTTTGTGTCCTTCCTTGCCTGGTTTCTGTAGGTTAGGTTGTTGGTTTGCTCCTGCTTTTTGGTTTGAGCTTTTGGTTTGTTCTTCATTGTATTATCCCGTTTTTTGGTAATATATTCTTAATTATCCAAAAAAAAAAAAAAAAAAAAAACCTTTTTCATTCTATATTATTTATAATATCAAAATAACCTTCAATAATCAAAAGTTTTCCATTCGTCCTGAATTTGCGTAAATCGACTGAAAAAAAAAATTCATTTATCTTCACAATCCAATCCAAAATTTTATATGTGCAAAGTGTTTAGATTTGATTGCATATGTATTAAACAGTGAAATGTTCTCGTCAGTTATACCTTACTTTAACTAAAATCAGTTAAGAAATAAAAGTCATTGGATTTCTTTTTACAATGGATCATGCATTAAGTGAAAAGAAATCCAATGGTCATATTTTTAAAAATAACACTATAAAAATCTATGGGAGGCTTTTGATTAATGGGAATTATTTTGGTATTCTAAATAATGAAGAAAGGTTAATTGTGTCATTTTCATCTTCGTTGGAGCGTAGCACTCTCATAACTTGTTCCATTTCAAAATTTCAATCCTCCTTGGAAAGAAGAAGGACCATGTAGTGATATTTCACTCCCTTACGAAATTTTGATGTAACAATTAAAGTAAAACCATATTATAAAAAGAGTGTAACGTGATTATTACATATTATAAAAAGAGTGTAACGCAATTATTTACATCCAATAATATTGACAACAGTGAAAAATAATAATCATGGGGAAAACTTTTTATTTAAAATTAAGGTAGAAATATTTCTAATCAACATTAGCCTATTTTTCACCTATTCAACTCATAAACATATTATAAAAAGAGTGTAACGTAATTATTAAATATATAGACTAAAACTTTGACCATCTCTTTCATATCAAATGAAGAATAATCAATATGATATCATATCAACAGTTCAATTTTGTCAGCATATGCTTACTTTACCTAAAGATCGATGAAGCTAATAGGTAATTGTGGGATGCATAGTTGAAAGATTGATTGTTGAATTAGATACTATACTCATACTTGCCATGCGTGCCAAAAACCACTGTGATCAACAAAATTGCCAAAAAGGGAAAAAAAAAATCTTTATTTATTTATTTATTAGTTACATTGGAGATTGAGGATTCGACTCCTAGATCTAGTCTAACCCTATCTCTTTCTTCAATACACTCTCACCAATTGAGTTAACCTCAGTTGTTTTATTTTTCAATGTAATCTTCAAATATATGCTCATTTTGTTTTCCACGTGCAATGTGCACTTGGATGGGCATGTATATGCTAATAGACATTACGACCGTATATGATGTGCACACATCATGGGATTGTGTGATATTGTCATGGCTTTGGCTTAAAAATTTGAGACCACTTAATGATAAGTTTATTGAGGCCCTTGTTAGAGTAGCCATGCAAGCCATCAATTGTTGCATTCCAAAAACAATTCTTGCACCTATATTGATCCCGATTGGCTTTATAAATGTCAAAGCTTCTATATCTATTTTTCCAATACGCATTACAGTAGAATTGAGTAGTCGAACCGAAGTTGATTTTGATAAGCCAGCTGCACTACATCCCTTGGTCGTTGTCTTTGGATTTACAGTGAATGTAGAAATTAATCCTGCTCCCAAGTCGTTACAAGCACGAACAGTGTGCTTGACTACAGGAAACCAAAAGGCAGAACATATCGGTGCCTCCCAATGTGCAATGACTAATATTACAAGCAATATCACTTGTTTCTTCAAACAACCCATGTTTATAAATTTCAGATAATAATGTTTTCTGAAAAAGAGAGAGCACAAGTGTTGGGATACGGCGCGTGAAATGGGCTATCATGGAAATTAGAGAGTCTAAGCTGAGAACCCAGATGATAAATTTGAGGTGTATATGCTAGCTAGCCTCTTGTCTTGGAGAATTTGGGGTTTGTATAGAAATAAGGATTTATACTCATAATTTTTAGAAAGAATTCAATCAATAAATGCACGCCACATGGCATGGGAGAATATTATGCAAGTTTGCTCCCTCATGTATTATAAATATAAACCTATTTTCGAGACGTTGGATCGCGAATCTCACTTACGTACATAGAGTGCATCTTAAATGATGATCAAGACCTCCCAATTTTTTTTTAAAGATGAGTAGCAAATTAGTATTCTTTGTAAATAGAGAAGAAGATACAATATTAAGGATTTTTAGCCTCGGTGTTTTGACTTTTTTTAAGAAAAATTTGTCCTTTTACTTATATGCATACATTTCTACCCCACTTCCATTATATATATATATATATATATATTATTGGATGAGTGTGAAGGCCTTCTCACAAATTGGGAGCTTTCCCCTTTTAAGGTTAGTGGCAGTGAAGGATCAACCATGACTTGGTAAGGTGAACCCCATTGGAAGGAGGGAGGGAGTATCTTTATAGGGGATTGTGACAAACAAACTAGCTTATTAAATGGTATTCATATTTGGATTTTTGGACCCTAAAGTTCATATTCGATTTTCTCCTAAAATTTATAAATTAAATCTATTTTTGGTTGGTGAAACAGAAAAGTTATATTAATAGAATTTAAATTTATTTTTTACCATAATTTTCTTCTTAAAATTCCACATTAAAAAATATCTCTATTTTTTTTTTCGAAAATTTCAAGATGAAATAACTCTTAATTACCATTTTTAAATCCAATGCATTCATGCCATATGATGTGTTAAAGTCAAAATTTGGTACCCCAAATTGCATCAATGCCAAAATTTGACACCTATGTATTACAATGCATTGATATTATATTTTGACATTTTTTACACTTTTGAAGAGAAAATACGACACGACCAAAATGGCAAGGTGCCATATGAAGTGCCAAATTTGGTATTCAGTATTGCCATTGCCAAAATTTGACACTCTTAATGGCACTCTCCATTAAAGCAAGTTGTTTGTATATCAATACTAAATTTTGCCAATAGCAATTCATATAGCACTCTTACTGGAGATACTCTTACACAGTGTCACAACACCTATAAGCTATTAACCACATGTGTATATATACAGGGTAGTGCTATCCTCACTCCCTCAATGACCTCCTTCACTCCTCCCCTAAAATCATCCTATTAAAATGACACAAGTACCATATATTCATGATATATTATTTATTTACTCTGTATTATTTATAATATCAAAATAATCCTTATGATTTGATAAACCGACCGTTGGATTTGATACTTTCTTTTATGTATGTCATATATATAAAAAATCGCAGTGATCTAATGGGGGTTTATGAAAAGTGTCACTTTAAAAAAATTATAATTAAAAATATCATAGTTTTTTTATAGTGAGATTCAAAAATTGATCGTAGAATTAATGTGATTTTTTTGCATATATGATATACGTAAAATAGATATCTAATCTAACAGTCAATTTCTTAAAATATTAAATTCACATTGGTGTTTTAAAAACAAACCGGAAAATGAGTGGTAAGGAGAATATAAGTTAGGGTCAAATTCTCTTTACCGTTTATTCTCAAAATTTCAATGCGGGCCAAATATTTTGAAAAATCGATCATTAAATCGGTTAATCGGGACCCCGGTTCAGGGGTCAGCATCCGGTTCGGGTCTGGTAAGCATCCAGCGACCGCTGCACCTTTTCTCAGCCTGAACTAAAAAGTAAAACCCTAACCCTGAACTCAAAACCCCTTCATCAACGTAAGCTCTGAAATAGGGTATTAGCACCCCGCTTCATTCGCAGCGAGAAGTAGCTGCGAAGTTCATTACTCTTTCTGCTGCTGCTGCTTCTTCTTCTTGTTAGCTTCGATTTTTAGGTTGGAAGATAGTAAGGGCATATTGAACGACTATGGAAATAGATAGGGTTGATGGCCGTACCCCCAACCAGCTCAGACCACTCGCCTGTTCTCGCAATATCCTCAACCGTGCTCATGGTTCTGCTAGTTGGTCTCAAGGTATTCTTCAACTGTTATTCTCTCTCTCTCTCTCTCTCTCCCCCTCTCTCTACACACACACATTCTTGTCGGGTATTTTTCTAATTGTGATTTTCATTCTTCAATTTATTTTCTTATATGGGCTGTGATCGTTTGGGATACTGCGTTCTATAGTGTCCTAAATTTCAGCATTTTAAAATGGGTTTCTTAAGAAATTTATGTTACCTCGCGTGTTCAGGGGTTTCTCGACCTTGTTTTATATTTTAATGAAATATACGTTTACTTGATAGAGAGGAAAATAAAAGAAATTTATGTTTATGCGGGTGACCTTTTGGCAAGCTAAATTTCAACAGGCTTTATACACACACACATGGCTACTTCCTTGTTGGGTATTTTGTTTTTTCCAATTGTGGTCTGTGTGTATTCTAATTTGTTTTCTTAGATGGGCTGGCAATTTTTGGGCTTACTTTGATCTTGCTGTCCTAAATGTTGACAATTTTTTTATTTTTTTCATTCAAATGGGTATTTAAGATATTTATGTTAATGTATGTAATCTGGATTTAGGAGATACCAAAGTTCTTGCTGCTGTTTATGGACCAAAAGCTGGAACAAAGAAGAATGAAAATCCTGAGAAGGCTTGCATTGAAGTCATTTGGAAGCCTAAAACCGGGCAAATTGGTGAGTTTTTGAACTCATTCTGCATCATGAAAACCTTCATAATCGTATGTCTGTGTGCTCATATATATGTTCATCCATTCTAATAAGAAATTAAGAATACACATCTTAGAGTTATGATAGAATGCACATAGAAAATATTTTGAAAATGCGTCATTGCATTGGATCCTGTGAATCCATATAGTTAAGGCAAACATTTTTTAATGTAATCATTTTTTCTTTATATATGTGAATCGGTTGGGAATGGCACATTTTTATTTCAAATTGAAAGAAAAAGTGTGATTCTAATTATGATGGATGGAATTTAATATTTAGCACTATATTGGTGGTAAGTAACTTGCTTGAATTCTTCAAAACTGCCTTAAGTTCTAAATTTTTTTTCCTATGGATATGATTGTGTTTGATAAATGCGCTTAAAAGTAGTTTCTTTGCTGCATCATAGGATTCAAATTAAATGATTTTAGATAGTAATTTTTAAATGAAAAATCACATGGATAAAACTCTAACATTCACTATAAGTTCTTGTTCTGAGCGTAGCTTATTTGATTCTCACCCTCTAATTTTCTCTGAAATTTCTCTATTTTATAGGGAAATCAGAAAGGGAGTATGAGATGATACTGAAGAGGACTTTACAAAGCATCTGTATTCTGACTGTCAATCCAAATACCACAACCTCAGTAATCGTTCAGGTGAGGTGGTTTGATTTATGTGGAGAGCCCTTCCTAGGGTGTTTTGCTGCCACTTATTATCACTATAGTTTTGTATAGCCACCTCTATGCCATTAATATTTAAGTTATTATACACTCGTTACGTTTTGTAGAGAACTAATAATGGCATGTCTATGAATTTTAATAACATAGTAGCATTTGAAACTCCGACTTTGATAATCTGACTTTTAAAGAACCAATGCTACCTGCAATCCACTTTTATTGCAATTAGGTCTCGAAACTCAACTGAGAGATGATTAATCAAGGTAAATATCGCGTGCGCGCACACACAAACACAGAGAGAGAGAGAGAGAGAGAGAGAGATGCCCTACGGCATTGATTTTCAGGTGTTTGGGCATTCAAAGAAAGCACTCATTCTATGGAGATGTGTAGTGGTGGCTATTTTTTTTTTGGGTGATTTGGTTAAAAAGGAATGCAAGAGTCTTTGAAGATAGATTCCTTAGTGTTGAAGGGATTTGGGATAGAGTTCTTTTTTGGCCTCTTTTTGGGCTTCTATTACTAAGGAATTTGAGGGTGTGCCTTTGTTTATGATTAGGGGTAATTGAATTTCAGTTTGCGGGTTTTGAGTGTATTTGTTTCTTGTCTTTTGGTTTTGTTTTATTTTATGTTCTTTTTGCTCATCTTCTTTTTAAGTAGGACATCTTGTCCTCTTATCCTCTTTATTTTATTTTATTTTATTTTATTTTTTTTCATTTTGAATGAAGTTTTCTTAAAACAGAAAAGAGAGAGATGTTCTAGTGCATATTGTTCAGTTTCCTTAGGCTTTAATGTGTATACCAGTTTTTATTGCAATGTCAGTCTCTTGGATTACAAACGTTGAGTTTTATGGTTCTTTGCAGGTTGTCAATGATGATGGTGCCGTATCCTTCATGGTTATGCTATTCCATTTGATACGGTAATCGTGATTTTGGCTTAGTTAACCTTCACTAAACTCCTGTTGTCCTAATGCCCGCTTTCTTGGTTTGTGCTTCAAATACATAGTGGCAAAGTTGGGAGATGTTCCCTTTCAAATTTTAATCTTAGCTAAACATTTGTTCTTCTAATCTATTCTTTCATAATTCATGGTTAAAATCCTCATTACATACATAATGTGTGTTTGGTCGTCCCATGGAGTTTCACACAGCATATGGAATGCTTCCATTTTCATTTTTATGGCATTTGAAATGAGTTTCTTTCTTGACGTTTATTATGATAGTATTTAGCATTTCAATTAATCACTTCATTTACATTTTAATTAGCTTTTGGTGATTATTATAATTATTTGCAATGCATTTTTGTTTTGTCGTCACTCCATTCTGGGAATGTATTTATGCATTTAAGTGTTATGGAAAAAATGGGGAATGAGTTTAATATCGTGGGATATCCAAATACCCTCTTAACCTATGAAGTACAATATGCGCCAGCTTCCTTCCTTGACTGAATCGTTGTTTAGCTTCTCCCATGTGCCATAAATGCTGCATGTGCTGCCCTGGTAGATGCTGGAATTCCTCTGAAGCATCTTGCTGGTAATGAAGGCTTATCCCTATCTTTAATGTTTTCATTTGATGGATGTGTACTGACAGCTCTATACTGGTTGCAGTTGCAATATGCTGTTGTTTGGCGCAAAGCGGATATGTTATACTGGATCCCACCAAGCTGGAAGAGCAGGTCATTCTAATCTTCTTGTTTGAATTTAATGGTGCTGTTAGTCACAAATGAGGTTGTGTGATCTATCCTAGGCTTAAATAGACGAAGTGTGTGTAATTTGTTCCCAGTTTTGTTTTTTAGTTTTAATCTTCTTATGAGTAACCTCTGTATACCATACAGACCACATTCAAGAAGCATTCAGAATATCTAAACTAAAAAACATTGTTCCTATATAGATGTAATCTATGAAGACCTACGTGTATATATATGTACAGTTGTAGGGGCTGTCTGGGAAACTCAAACACCTGGTCAGCTGAGGATAGTCTGGTTGGGTTGAGTTTTAATGCATTTGGTAAATATAAATGAATTGTACTGTGGTTCAACTTCCTTGGAAAAATCAGTAATTTTTGCATAACATCAAGTTTGTTTCCTGCTGAACCAGATAGTGGGGCATATCTGGGCCCAGCCTAATCTACTCAAGGAAATTCGCAAACAGCCCTGCAGTTTTCTAGTGTGATAATAAATGAGCAAATACCTGTTCTTTATGGTTCTGCAGAGTAACATTATTGAATATAGACTTGTTGGATACACTTGATTCTTACCCAAAGGCTTATCCCTTAGCATCTATACTTTATGTAATTGCAGAAAATGAAGGCATTTGCATATTTGGTCTTCCCAAACTCAATTCTTTCAGTCCTTCCAGAGGGATCATCACTTGTGCAAGGCGAACGGATGGAACATGGGATCATCACATCTGTTACTCGCGGTGTAATGTCAGGTATTTGCCACCCTTACTCTTTGTTCTGTCATTTTCATGTTTACTGTAGGCACCATTGCTGTGTAATGGTAGAAATTGCATCATTACTTAAATTGTTGAATCAACGGATATTTAGTTTAAGGTACTCATCAAGTAGAATATAATATTGTCATTGGTTAGGATTTGGATGACAACTGATATGGCCTGGATAGGAGATCACAGATACTACAAGATACATTAATTCTCAAATCAAATAACAGTCGTACTGAAGCTTCCACTCTCTCAACTATTGAACAGTGATTTCTTTGGAAAAGTTCATGGAGTGAATGACTTCAATTATATATTTCTGGGTATATGCCTATTTGGCATGTGCTACTATTAACTATTGAATAAAATTAGCGTCCTACTTAGCAAGTTGCATCAAGTCCAACAGAATGTTGTAAAGCTACTCTCAATGAACATGAACATGTCAGATAAATGGTTCAATTTCTGCCATCAAGGCCAACAAACTATGCCTCCTGGTGGATTGTCATTAAGTTGTCTCATCCATGTCTTTAGTTAATCAAGGGCAACATGTCAGAGAAATGGTTTGACTGGCTTTAGTTAATCGTTTGACCTTGCTTATTTTGTCATCCTCCCAGCTTTGTCTGCTATCCAGATTATCCATCTTGAAATTATACTTCTAACTATGAGGTGGATCACGCATAGGTCATTCTCGGCAATGCTTTTATGTTATGCTTGTAGGCTTTTAGGACCAACTGATGGGGAGATTGAGGTCTCTATGGACTGGGTCAGTCCCTTGGTTATACTAGACTGCAAATGGAGGATATGTGATAGCATGAACTGTCTCTCTCTCTCTCTCTCTCATAAATTAATCGTGAGGAGAATATCTTTTATTAAGATTATTCTCCAGGAGGAAGTGCTTCTTCCTTATAGTACTGGGTCATTGACTTCTCAAAATGAAACAAAATGTACGCATGGATTTTTTGTTTAATTATATATATACCTGTCAGGTGGGAAATGGGATGGTTTTTGAAGATATGTGAATATTGAGCTAATATTCTAATATGGTTGTTTTTTGAATCCGTGCTCAGTGGATGACTATCTGCACTGTCTAGAACGAGGGCGTGCCGCAAGTGGTAAGTTGTCGGGCTTTCTTAGGAGGACCTTGCAATCACAACTCCCTAGCGACTCATCTAAGGCGGGTTGACTTAAAAAAGGGCTGCTACGGAAAAAATAGGGCTTGGAATTATTTAATGCCATTCTTTTGGCTCTTCCATCGCTGCCAAGTATTTATTGGAGGCTGTACTTAATTTTGTGCAGATACGAACCTTGTCCAAATGAATTTCATGTAATATTGGGGATGGTACCAAGAACACCCTGCTATATGCAGTGGGTTGGGGTTTTGTCACCCTTGTATTACGATCACTATTCCAATATATAACAAGAGTTCGTTTTGGCACTAATTCTTGCTCTTGCTGCTGCTGCTACACACCAAGGCCCCATTTGAATTAATTTTGCCTTTTTTTTTTCCTTTCTAATTTTGGAGCTCAAAATACCACTTGATTTCTAGAGATAGGTGATAAAATATTTCTAAACGATTCAAGGGATGCTAGCATGGTTGGCTAAAATTGATCCCCCTAATTACCACAATATTTTATTGTAGCATGAAGGTATGATTTATATGTAACTCTAAATCAATATCTCTTAAGGGAGAGAGAGAGTTAATTCAAATGGGCTTTAAGGCACGTGCAGTGTGCATGTCATTTTTGAGACTCAGACTGCTGATAGAGATAGAAGGGTAAGGTTAAGTGCAGCTCAGTCATAAAAGTCAGACAAGCATGAAGCCGGAAGTCGCATGAAACACATGCTACTCAACCAGTTTGTTGACAAATGGCTTTCAACTATTTCCAAGGGTTCAAGTTTGTGTTTTTTTTATTTGTTTTATTAATCATAAGCCCCGTTTGTTTGACTGGAATTGCTGTCCATTCCAAAACAAAAAGAAATTAGGAAAATATTACTCCATTTATATATTTCATCCGATCTTGAAAAAAAAATAAAAATATTATTTTTATTGATGTAAATCATACATCATTTACCAACTAAAATAGATGAAATAACATTACTTATAAGTCAACTACAAAACAATGCCTTCTATGATAATGTGGAATGGTATAGTTGCTTGTATGGCTGAAAGAGAAAACCAACTGTAGCAGATATGTGTGTATATATACAGGGAGATAGTTTTTACTCTTAATTTGATATGCGGTTTGCAGAACCAAGCGTGTGATAAGTATTTTGAGAAATCAGCCGTTGGATTAGATATTCTGCTTATATACGTCATATATGTCAAAAATCACATTGATTCGATGATTGGTTTTTCAGAAAACCAACTGTGGCAGTTTCACATAATTTTTTACAGTTTATTTTAAAACTGTGATATTTTTTTAAAAGTAGCCATTGGATCAATGTGATTTTTGGTATATATGATGTGTATAAGCAGAATATATAATCCATTGGTTGGCCTCTCATAATATCTATTCTATGTTGGGTTTTGCAAACCGCATGTCAAATTAGGAGAAAAAACTATTTGTCAAGTGAGCATTTGCTGACTTTAACTAAAGTAAGCAAATAACACAAACCCTTGGATTGGAATCTTGAGATGAATCTTCCATTCAGTGAATGGGAATCCAAAGGCTTGTGTTATTTGTTGACTTTAGTTAAAGTCAGCAAATGCTGATTAGATCACTTCTCTCTCTCTCTCTCTATATATATATATATATATATATGGTACAAGTTCCTTTATAGATATTTCTATACATATTTTTACGCATGATTCACAAAACTCAACATGGGAGTTTTATTTTGAGGAATCTACTATTGGATTAAATGTTTATCTCTTTCAAATCAGGTCTGCCAAAAATAACATCAATCGGACACTAGTAGCCACTTGATCCATAAAAGTCACATTTTTAATCAATAGAAAACATCAAATTTTTTCACAAGTATAGATAAAGTAGCTTTTAATCTTCAATCGACTTGATATTTCATAAACATGATGTTTATGGGAGCAACATTTAATCCAATCGTGAGTTTCTCAAAATATAATTTCCATTTTGAATTTTGTGAATCACGTGTGAAAATATGTGTAGAAATATATGTAAACGGAACCTAGCTTTATATATTAATATGATCCTAAGAAGAATACCTTATTTTATTAAAGTGAGAAAATATCTCATGACCATCAGATCTCGGTCACGGGATGAGATCCAACGGTCATGAACATTAGATATGACTTCCACTCATGCTAGTTTTTGGAAGTGCATAGTACTTGTATATGACTTCCCTGCCAGGCTGCCAACCATTACCTATGGGGTCCTGTCCTGTTTAGCCCAAATCATCACACTTGAATTTATCGTCATAGGATATGAAAGCTCATGTTGGAATATTCCAATGGCCTTCGAAGAGC
>JAESVK010001317.1:1791125-1801971 GCA_017140935.1 Hamamelis virginiana
CCCCCAAAAAAAAAAAAAAAAAAAAAAAAGAGGATAAACTAGGTCGAAGTTTACTACAATTTTGGGCATCATCAGAAGACTAATTAATTGTTGCTAATGTTGATTAGCCATTGAAACAAAAGTTCCATGAAAGCCATAGGGCACCCTCTGTGGCAGTGTAATTTTAGCAATCAGCTCACTTTCGAACTTCTTGGCATCGATTATATAAACCTGCGAGGAAGGAGTCAATATACTAATTAAAATCTTATGATAACTAATATTAGTACCTCTTTTATAAGATCAATTATGGAGAGAACGGCTTTAAGCTCTTTTAAGCATGAGAGCTGTGCACTTACTTGAGACACATTAGTCTCTTCATTGTGAACAAAAGAGACAATCCAACCATCATCTTCTTCCACATCCCCATGTTCTGAGACAAAGACACTTCCACTGCAAAAGTTGTTTTCTGCAAACTTATGATACTCCACCTTTATTAGCTGCTCACACTTATCTTCCTTCTGAAATATACATACATAGAACATGAACACAATGTGTTTTTACGCCAAACCACCGCATCACCATAATGAGGCATCACTCCAATCCTCGCATTATATCCTTCTGCTTCATACTTAAATAACCTACATGTTAAACATGGATATCTCTAGGAAGTTAGCAGCTACTTGACGCTTTTAGCCCTTTCAAACAGAAACAGGAAAAAAACAAAAAATATATACAGATTCCAAGAAAATTTCTTTCGGGCCTCCTTTAACAAGTCTTTTCAGCTCAAATGTAAGCGGGTAATCCATGATTATATTGTACCCGAGGACCAAACAATTAAAATAGAGAAAATGTCACTACAATTATAGAAATTTTGGGTTAAAAACTGAAAAACAGACAGGCTTCCACCTGTTTTTAGTAGTCTGAATTGAAATGGGTATTCCTAGATTTTTATTTGGTGGTAAGTAATTACTTCTATACAAAAGATAACTTCTGAAATCAATTTAATCATTCATTGAAGGACTAAAGCAAGCAGTTTTGGCATTTTATAAAATTCATACAAATTCTATTTGAGCTCATGTTGAACTTGGGACTGGTCTCATAACCGTGATATATATAAATCAAGGAGAAAAGATTTTGGGATTAGATCAACTCCCCAAAGAAGTTTGAGCACTGGCAACAAACACAACACATTCAACTTACTTCCCTGTGATCCCCATTTCATGGCTGAAAAGTGAAAACACATCTATCGAACTTGAGATCAACCTTATGTGTTAGTTTCTTTCCATCAGCTGAAATAAGTAAACCAATTAACATATAAAAAAAAATAAAAACTACCTAAATCTCAAATCTCAGCTCTTTGCAAAGTTTTAATTATCACCAGCACCATAAAATCAAAGAAGAATACCCGAAATAATTCCCACTACATAGAAAGGTTTCACTGCATCCATTCCCATTATAACTAGCTCCCCTGATCCTGGCGCTTTCTGTATCATGTAGAAATGGTCACTTAAAGAAGAATCAAAATTAATAATCATAGATGTGATGTGCAGCTGTTGGAGTAGTATATAGAGAAAAAAAGAAAGAACCTTTGGATGGTTGGTGAAAGGTCGATTCCAAGCTCCTTTGATATCCCAGTCATCGTAAGCTTCCAGCGTGAACATGTCAATTTCTTGAGGCACATAATTCTCTGCAATCACATAGAGCTTCCCCAAATGCTCGAAAACATTTGTATTGCTAATGTATTTATTAACTATGCCAAATCTCAACAGCGAATAACCATCAGAAAGATGAAAAGTTGGCTTATGGGTCTTCCAAAATATGATGCAACATGCTATAAGAATCTAAATTCCTCAATGTCTTATTAAGATATGATATGCTAGTTTAAATCTAAAAGTAGCTTGAACTATATCATTGCCAAGGGGAAGAAAAGATGGTTTGTTTCTTTGTTTCTCAAGCTTGTATCTTTTGGATTCAACATATCTATTGTTGTAGGAGACAGTCCAATCTTCTTGAGCATTCTTTTTTAAATCTACAGCATGAAGCATTCCTTCTCCTTCTACCCAAGAGTGGCTGGTTCTTCCAAAAATTGAAGAAGTTGATTTTAAACCTCCAAACAGGGGATTTGGACCTGCATTTGGCAATATAAAGATTCAATAGATAGCATTTGTGATGATTCTCCATGGTAATTTATGGTGTTTTAACCAAAGCAGTGAGCCAAGAAAGATAGATTTCAGAAGCTTAGCTTAAGCTAAGAGCGAAGACAAGCAAATTTCATAGATTTATAAATAGTACATAGGCAAGGTTAAAGTATAAAAAGAACTCGAAATATATTTTAGATACAAACATTATTTATGATCCACATCTGCAGTTGTCTCCTCCACTTTCGTTGTCACATTTTCTAGTTTCTTCTTCAAAAGAGTTACATTAAAAGAAACATGAACTAGTTGAAGACCTACACATGCAATTTGAATTCAGGTTGGGAAAAGAAACTAAGGGATAGGAGATTCATACCATTTCTTATGAAAATATCCTCTGGGAAATCAACAGGAATTTTCCCTTCACTGCAAGCAACCTCAACTGCTTCTCCTATCTCTTCAACTGGTGCAAAGTTTCTCTGCAATATGCAATTATTATTATCTACATGATTAATATAAGCCAAATAATAATTGAAAAATTAATGGCAGAATAAAATTAGCGTAAAAATTATATTAACTAACATTGATTTCTCACCACAAATCTGTAACTCAGTGCAATATCAGGCAAAATTTTCATTTTTAGTTGAGAAAAAGCAATCATTATTTCATATTAATCTGTGCACTACTCTTTAACATATTTTCTAAGTTTAAGAGTGATACCTGTGATGGGAGCAACTCTTGGTTGGTATATTGGAACATGGAATCAACCAATGCATCCAATATTCTCACAGAATATTTTTTGACAGCTTTGGAAACGTCAAATGTCATTGGAATTTGCTGCAACTCTTTCCAGAAAGGCTGTTAACATCATCTAAAATAAGTCAGCAATATTCTTTAATTGCATTCAGATAGCTTCTTCTTCCATAATCTCAAGGTTTTCTTCATGTCCATTAAAAATGGCCTAATGAAGGACTAATCAGAATGCAAATGAATTGAAACCTTTTTCACAGTTCATAGGAGATTGATATACCTTTAGGGTGGAGGGCAGTGAGATTTTGAGTTGATCGAAATTGTGAGAAATTGAAGGCTTATTGACTGACCCATTTGCTTGTAAAACAGAGGAAAGGGCTGCCATCTTTTTCTTTCTTCTCTCTAACTCTTATGTGTACTGAACACCAACGCAAGACTCTATATAGAGAGAAGAAAAATAGATCCAGTAATGGAAGGGAATGAGTGTAGTTTTGTGTACTGAACACCAATGCAAGACTCTATATAGAGAGAAAAAAAATGGATCTAATAATGGAAGGGAATGAGGGTAGGTTTGCATTGTACAGCTTTGCATGAGAACAAACAATAATTAATTCAATTCCATGCACTAACATTATACAACACTAATTAGATCCTAGTCGTTCGATATTCATCAGGATCTCATGATCTCCTAATCAAGTGATGCATTTTGATTGTCAATACTATTTGAAAAAATTGGATGAGCAACAAGGAACTTTCATTTTTGGAACAAGAATACCCCTGAGGATAAGAGAGCATTAAAGTAATATTTAGGTGATGTCCCATTAACTCCCAAGTCCCAAGGCATCAAGACAGACACCAACTTGGCTGACCATGAGCCAGGGCTCCAGAATCATTATGAGCATCTAGATAAGTTAAGAACAAATTATGGTACTTGTGTCACTAGACTCACTACTAATCCTTTTCAAAACTTGTGACCAGAAATTAAAAAAGGTACCAAAACTCATCGCTATGCAGTATGCACCAACATAAAGAAACAAAACATTTTCAAATTAATTTTTCATGCAAGAAGCAAAGATCACGCTTCATTAGATTGTGGAGGCAGGTTTGCAGTAACCCGGTGTACATTATTTGATGGGGGAAAATATTATCAATCAGAAAGTGAATCAATAACGCGACTTGAAGCTACCAATTGTGAAGAATTCTACACAGAAGTTGAAGACCAGTTCCAAGAAAATCAATAGGAATTTTCCCTTTTGTGCAAGCAACCTCAACCGCTTCTCCTATCTCTTTAAAGTTTTTTTGTACTATTTCATTATTATTATATTCATGAATATATATAACCGAAATCATAATTGAAAATTAATGGCAGGATAAAATTAGCATAAAAATTATTAAGAAGGTAAATAAACCCTATAGATTTTTATTTTAAGTTTACATAAATTCAAACTAATAGTGAATTTTCACTGCATATTCCAATTCTGAGGGAAGCAATCATAATTTCAAACTAATCAGAGCTATATTCTTTAACATATTTTCTTAGCTCAACAGTCATACCCATAATCTGTTATGGGCATTAATGTCTCTCTTTTGGAAAAGAAACAAGAGAATGTGACAATGGTAGCGGAGGTGACAACAGCAAATGTGGATGGTAAATAACGTTTGTATCTAAAATATATTTCGAGTTCTTTTCATGGCTTTACACCTTGATTATGTCCTATTTGTAAAGCTATGAAACTAGATAAATTTAAGCTAAGTTGATATCTTTTTTGCTTCTGAGACCTGTAACTCTTGGCTTACTGCATGCTTTTGTTAAAACATCAAAACTAGGACAATTACATACCAATACTAGCACAATATGAGAAAAATGTGTTCTGATGCATCATCGATCTCGTCAATAGAGAGACCTTTCAACTATAGGGATTGTGTCTCAGATGGAGGTTGTGTCCAGAGATTCTTAGCTTCAAATCTGTTTGTTGAAAACTATAATTTTTTTAGGTAATTTTTCCTGATAACTTGCCATGGAGAATCATTATAAATTCATTAATTGAAGCTTTGTATTACCAAATGCAGGTCCAAATCCCCTGTTTGGAGATTTAAAGTCAGCTCCAATTTTTTGAAGAACAAGCCATGCTTGGGTAGAAGGAGAAGTAATGATTCATGCTGTATATTTAACAAAAAAGAAGAATGCTAATGGAGATTGGACTGTCTCCTACAATAACGGATATGGTTTTTTTTTTTTTTTTTTTTTTTTGAACTATTGGTATCATTGCATACATAAAAAATGCAAGTTCCACTAACAATGAAGTGACAAAATTATTAAACATCAGTTAGTGAAATGAAGAATTTCTTTGATATGCAACACATGCTAAAACAGTTTCATTTTACCCTTTTCCTGATGTTCAAATTACACTTCCAGGACACCTATTTTCCTTGGTATACACTCAACAGTTGAGGTACTTCCTTCAGATATTTGTTCACAAACTTCTCCAAGAAACACTTCTCCACAGGCACTAACACAGTACTTAAGCTCAAATCTTTCTTTATCAATCCCTTCGATGCCAGAACTTGAATCACTGAACATCTTGGGATAATTCTCTTCTCCAAGCTGAAAAATAGAACCGCCGGGCTTCTGGCAATCGCTCCGGATGGCCACCCCATCTTGTTCACCAAATAATCCATTCCTCTCATTATTTTCTTCTCCGATAAAATCATACAATGGGGCTGCTTCCTAAACGCAGAGAGAATTACATCATTAGACCAACCCCACCTCTTATAAACCTCATAGCACCGATCCCATGACAACTTATTCCCCTTCCCTGAGATCGCATGTATCGCCAACACAAACACCGATTTCAAGGGGTTGAATCCCATTTCCTCAACCTCTTTCACAATGTCATTGAATTGATCGTGTCTTTGCATCACAGCCTCAGGAAAATGTGCCAGCAACAATGCTATACACGATTGGGGCACTCCCTTTTCTCTCAAAAGACCAATATTTGGTACAAGATTCTTCGAATGGTCATGGAACATCCAGGATGTGCGCCTCAAAGAAGCAACAACCTTTTCATTGGAATGAAGCACACTCTTTAGAAAATTATAAGAAGGTACAATTTGGTTCTCTAAGCTTCTTGTTAAGAGGGTTGGGTCTAAAGAAAGGGTTCTTGCAAGGTCAGCTTTTGAAACACCTATAGACTGAAAAAACTCAAGTTTGGGCAAAAGGGTCTTCTCAGGATTGGCTAAAAGCAAAACAGGGCGTTTTCTGACAAGATTTGAGATATGGGTCATGGAGAAGCCATGGATTCTCAGAAGATTAAGGACTGAATCTGGTCTGTCTGGGGTTTTAAAGTGTACCCTTTCAGAAGCAGAAATAGCTGCTCCTGGGGACAACCCACATGAGTTTATGAGGTAAGTGATTGTGAAAGTGTGTTGATTTGTGGAACTTTTCGACGATGCGAATCTGAGAAGTGAGTGATTATTAATGTTGCTATTGTTGTGAAGAAACAGAAGTGGGGTTGTCGCATCTACTACAGGTCTCTTAATTGGGAACAGAGTTTTACAGAGGAATAAGGAAGACATACTCGGATGTGCTTGAGAGCTGGAGCTTTAGCGATTTCAAACCAGCAGCTGTGGAGGCTTTGGATTGCCTTGCTTGTTAGATTTGAGTGGATCTGAACTTTGTTGCCTTCCCGCGACGCAAAGCGAATGGGCACTGTGCCGTGGTTGAATCTTATATGTGCAGATTCCTAACAGCACCAATATGAAGTAAAATAAACATCTTTTTTTAATTTTTTATAACCCAAGAAGAAGGGTGATAGGCATTACAGAGATAACTAGAATCCTAACTAGGATGGCACACTGGCTCCTTAAAAATCATGTGCTATAAACTCCAAAATATTATTAGAAAGGAAGAAAAAATAAAGAATACACACTATAAGAATAATGGGCTACGACTACCATTTTGTTAGACAAAAAACTAGTGTTTTTTAAAATCTTCGTTAAAAGATATGAAACGACTAGGGTTTTTTAAAAACCTAGTTGCAAATAAGAAAAAACTACTATTCTTAGGACCCTAGTCTTTTCTTACCTTCTAACTAGGGTTTTATAGCACACTAGTCTTTTGTTGTTAACAAAAGACTAGTGTGTTATAAAACCCTAGTTAGAAGGTAAGAAAAGACTAGGGTTTTTTAAATATCTAGTTAAATGATAAGAAAAGACTACTGTTCTTAAGACCCTAGTCTTTTCTTTTCTTTTAGGAGAAAAAAAAAATATATATATATATATATATATATATATATATATATAAAATAGACTATTGGGACAGGTTCCCCTTACACCCTCGTTAAAACCCTCATGTGTACAAAATATCAAGTCGATTGGAAATTAATAGCTACTTCATCAATAACTGTGAAAAATTGTGATATTTTCTATTGACTAGAATGGATCGAATGACTAATAGTGTCCAATTAGCTTGATTTTTGGTAGACATGATATTTATAATTAGGGTATTTAATCTAACGGTGGGTTTCTCATAATACAATTTATAGTTAGAGATTTTGCAAACCACTCCTAAAACTATTGGTAAGGTGACATATGTAGGGACAATTACAAAATAGATTTTAAAAAACTGACTGTTAGATTAGATACACTCGTTACGAATATCATGATCGCCAAAGATCACAGTGATCCAACGGTCAATTTTGTGAAATGTCAATGTGAAAATTTGTGACTTTTGCTATTCAAAATATCACCATTTTTGTCAATCTATATTTTAAAAAATTGACTGTTAGATCACTGTGATTTTTGGTGACCATGAACTTCGGAAAAAATATATTCAATTCAATGGCCACTTTTTCAAAATATGTTCTAAAATATGTTATACAATTTTTCAAATAAATATTAAAAATATTATAATAACATTTAAAAATTAAATTAAACACCCTAAACGCAGTCGTTTGGTATTGGCGCTTGTTTTGGGTTTGGCCCCAAAAAAAAAAAAAAAAAGGTTTCCCCCCTCGTTTACTTTAGTTTTCACATAACCCCCCTCTCCCACTCTCTCTCTCTATTTCCCCGACTGACGCCGCCTTGCTCACTGTTGCCGCTGCGGATGCCGGTCGTCAATCTCTTGTCGCCACCTCTCCGGTCGTTGATCTCGCCTTGCCAGTCATCTCCTCCTCAGGTCGTCGATCCTGTCATTCACTCGTTCAATCTCAGCCGTCGTAGCAGCAGCGCAACAACTGTCATTCTCAGGTTGTCAGCTCTCTCTCTCTCTCCCCCTCTCTCTATATCTATTGCTGCATTTGAAGCAATATTAATAAAGCCCATATTGAATATTTGTTAGTTGTTCTTGAACATATTCAATTGGGATTTGTCTGGGTTGGGATTAGGTTGGGTTTCGTGGTTAATTTCATGTTGTTGTTTGATTTGAGCATATTCCTCATCCTCTCAAGCTCTCCCCATTAGCCATTGCAGCCTCTTTCTCTTCCATCTAGCTTGATCTGATTCGTCTCTCATTTTCGCTCTCTCCTGCGCCCATACCTTCAATCGAAACCCTAACCCTAGCTGCGAACATTATTTCTCCCCTCTCTCTTTCTACCTTAGGATCTGGCTCTCTCTCATCAAGGATTGGGGTTTTAAGATTTATGAACGTGGAGCTTGAAGCCCTAGCTTAAATGGAACAGGTATCAGGTATGTGGCTGGATTGATCCCAATCTTTTTTATCTACTTTTTTTAAGATTTTTTTATCTTCTTTTTTATATGGCTGGACAGAAGAGAGCTGGTGAGATGCTTGGGGTATCAATCACGGCGGAGCCATCAAAGCTCATAATCACATCTAAATACAAATTCGCTTCTTGTTGAGTTGCTCTTTCTTCGACGCCTCCAAATTTGCCAGATTCTTTTATGGCTTGTAATCATTGACCACTTAAACTTTCATCAGGTTCGTATTTTTCATCCAAACAATTTCTGAGTTCAGTTCTGTAAATGCTTTGGTCTCTGTTCCTTACTATCTATTTTACTATTGGTTGCTTTGCCTCGATCATTTGGTATAATTCGATTTGATGTTGATGGAATTGTAGTCGCTTCATTTTATTTGATTCTCTTATAGCAACTCAATTTAGAGCAATTATATGCAAGATTTCTCTTTTAGGTGATGTGATCAAAGGCTTCTGTGAGATTTAGGGGCCGTTTGCATTAACTTTTCTTAAAATCACTTTTGCTTTAAAAATTCCACTTCATTTAAGAGATGGGGGTGATAATCACTTCTAGAAAGTTTGAAGGATGATAAAATGGTTGGTAAATTTTCATACGAGAAGTGATTGTAGCAAAAGCTATGGAGCCCCAACTTTTGCTACAATCACTTCTAGTATGAGAAGGTGTCAGTGCTACTGTTTACAGAGCTCTCTGCATTCCACTTAATGAGATAGTTGCCATCAAGGTTCTGGATTTGGAGAAGTGCAATAATGACTTGGTATGTAGGCTTCTTTGCTGTTTGTAACTTGATATGTGTGTGAGCACAAACTTGTGGACTTGCTAGTTTTATTAAAGAATTTACCTATTCCAACCAAATAATGTTAGAGAGAACTTATGGTGGATGCATGCAAAATCAGAGTGGATATAGTGCTACACTATGCGTGTGCGCACACATATAATCATTTACTGATCAGTATGCTCCCTCCCACCCTTCCCGGTTCTTTTTAGTTTGCATGGCCATGGTTTGATGTTTTCTTCAGTACTACGTGTGTGATTATGCTTGCCCATGTGTGTTACATACTCGATCATTATAATAAGAACCTCTTTCAGAGAAGGATTGCTGGCCTCCATCAGAACACATCCATTGACTTTACAGATATAACTGATATGTGGGTTACTACACGTTATGTTTCAATTATAACAATGACTTTGTCCAAGAAGAAGCTTTTTTGTTTCAACCTGAACCGACCTTAAAGACTTTAGAGGACGATTTAAAACCTTCCTTAAAGCCTTTTTTTTGTAGTAGTATAGAGGTTCTATTTTATACTTAAGATAGCTTGTGATTGTTGGTTGTTGATGATAACATGGCACATGAGGCGCCATTTAAATGAGATGTTGTGATAATATGATTATAGAAGTGCTATAAACTGTTCTTTTAATAGGTGAATATATAGAAATGTTTCAAAAACAGACAAGATGCTGCCAAATTTTTATCCAAAAAAAGAAAATATTTCTTAGTACAAGTTAATTTAATTAAAATTTTATTATTAATAGAAGTGCATGTGGAAACATATATTGAAGTTTTAATGCACACTTTCGCAATTCATCGCCTCAAAGGGGACACTTTTAAAAGTGTCCCTGTTGGGGACATATCAGGGACACTTAAAAAGTGTCCCCTTTGAGGCGGTCACCTTTAGTGACATAGCCCCTTGTGACACTTCCCAAAGTGTCGCCAAACGCCTATGGAGACACTTTTTAAGTGTCCCCTTTGACAGTTTTTGTAGTAGTGCAGGTTTCCCTATTCCATTTAAGCTATCATTTTCCATTTCTTTGATATTCATTACAATTCTATAATTTTGTGTGATTTATTTATTATTTTCTTTATGTAGGTTTCCAATTAGGTCTGCAACTCAACAAAAAATGGAGGACGGAACCAGCTTGCTTGTTGAGAAGAAGATACATTCAAAGACTCATTATTAGAATTTAGTTTTGGAATAGAGGATGATTTGAATGTACCCATACAACAAGTATCTAGGATTCTAACATTAACTATACCACTTTTAGTTAATTAATTATAAATCAATTAAGTTGAACACTTATTGCATTTGTACGAATATTTTGTATTTTTCTTGGATAATTTTATTGATGATTTTTGCACTTTAATGGGTGGTTTGGAATGTGATTGAGTGTATATAAAGGTTACAGGTCATATGTATGTAATATTGAAAAGAAAATTGCAAAATACAGAAAATATATATATATATATATATATATATATATATATATATATATAT
>JAESVK010001317.1:1802071-1813780 GCA_017140935.1 Hamamelis virginiana
TTTTTTTTTTTTTTTTTTGTGGGTAAATCAAAGATGAAGGTTTAAAACCGTAGTCTTTTTAGTTTAAAACCGTAGTCGTTTTATGAAAGACTAGGGTTTGGCACCGTAGTCTTCTTATAAAAGACTAGGGTTTTAAACCGTAGTTGTTTCCTAAAAGACTAGGGTTTATAACCGTAGTCCTTTGTAAGAAAAGACTAGGGTTCAAAAACCGTAGTCGAGGAAAAGACTACCACCCGCCTGACTACGGTTCCAAAACCCTAGACTTAACCCAAAGACTAGGGTTTTGCACCTTAGTCGTAGGCATTTTTTGTAGTAGTGACATTAGAAAAGTTCAAAGAAAAATATAGAAGAGAAAAGTCTAGTCTTGGTGGCTTATAATATGCCACAGTCCAGCTCTCAAAAAAAGAAATAAATAGGATTAAAATATAAACTTATAATTAGGTAAACATGACATATCCCTCTCCAATTCAGTAGAAAAGAAATTAGGGTCAAAATTCCACCATGAGAGGGAAAGAAGAAAAATAGCTTTATTAGCAACTTTATCTTCCACGATATTTCCTTCTCTATATATATGAGAGACCACAACATTAATCTTTGTCAAAAGGAGAAGACAATTATTCCACTTAGCAAGTAAAGTCCAAGGAGGTTGCAGGTTTTTATGAATAATACCATTAACAAGAATCAGAGAATTACTTTCAATCCACAAATTAAGCCAATGTTTCTCCCAAGCAAAGGAAACGGTCAAAATAAAGCTCAAGAGTTATACATAAAAGACAGTGTAAATCCCAACACTGCAACCATAAATACCTTTCACAAAACCTCTATGAGATCTAAAAACACCTCCACTAGCAGCTTCACCTGGAAAGCCCCTAGAAACACCATATGTATTAACTTTCACCCAACCCGGAGGAAGCGAAAGCCAATAAAGTGGAATAATCTTAGGAGCCTTCTTATGAATATCATAAACTTTGAATGTTCTAAGAATCTTCAAATCCAAAATTGAATATCCCATGTGAGTTGAAATCAAATTGCTACCTTTTTTGATCCAATGTTGCACCAAGTCAATGACTCTATTAATAGAGATCAACCTATCCTCAAATTTTAAAGTATTTCTAACTTTCTAAATTATCCATAAAACACTCGAAAACAGCAACCTTCCATAAATCTGCAATTTGCGGACTAAAGAAATGAGAGAGCAACTTCAACAAAGAATTCTGAACATTCTGATCAACGGAATAAGTAACATAAAAGCTCCATGAAGCCAGGACCATAGAGAATGAGAAAAACCACAATGAAAAATCAAGTGTGCTGCAGATTTAACATGGGAAGGCTGAACACACAGACTGCAACATGATACCATATGAAAACTTCTGTTATGTAAGTTGTCCTCAATTGGAAGTTAATTATATTACAATCTAACAAAAAGAGTTGATATTTTGGGAGGACTATTTTTTTTTTTTTTTTTTTGAGATAGCTTTACCCCAAGATACTTTAGGATGCTTAATTCTAAAAAATTCATAAGCATCTTTAACAATAAGCAAACCATCAGAAGAGTGCCTCCAAATTAGTTTATCTGAAACGGGTTCAAGAGGAAAGGACATATTCTCAATCTCAAAATAAAAGTGAGTATGAAGTACATGTCCAAAAAGAATCTGCCAAGTCTGATTAGAAATAGTAGAAGCAACTGAGTTAGAGAAATCCATATGTTCATTAGAAGAAACAGTTATGTTGATCTGCTAGAGAAACAAAGAAATAAACCAGCTCTTCTTCCCTCTCTTGAAGGTGTGGATATTTTAGTCTCATAATTATTTCTATGTGTGGTAAAGGGATCTCTTCTTCCCTTTGGCTACAATGTAGTTCAAGTCGCTTTTACAATTAATCTCTCATTATGATATGACATATCCTAATAGGCCATAAAAGGGTTTTAACATAGATCCATAACCCAATTTTTTGTCTTTATCATGTATTATTTGCAGTTGAGATATGACACATTTAATAAATACTTGAACAACAGAAGCGATTTTGAGCATTCTGGGAAGTTCTATGTGCCTCATTTTTGGAGGATTAAAAATGACCTCTTCTAGGTTTGGAAAATCAAGTCATTGTTGGGTGGAAAGAGAAAGGATGTTGCATGTTTTGTATTGCAATACAGATGGTGATGGGAGGAGGACTATTTTCTACAACAACAAGCACGTATTAAAACAGAGACATTCTAGTTAGAAAAACAAAGAAACAGACCGTCTTTTTTTCCTGCCATAGAGGGAAATTTGCCTGCTATTTTGTCAGCTTATGTGCAAGCAATATACATCACTAGGAGCATTTCTAACGGTATGCCATTTGAAGTGTCATCGCCAATATTTAGCATCATCACCCAAATAGGTTGCTCCAATGGTGTGTCATTTGAGATACCAAATTTTGGCAATCGCATAGAAGGTTGCCAAATTTGGCACTTCAAATATGAAATGTCATTTGTGCCATGCCATACTTTCCTTTCAAAATGTGGAAAATGTACAAATATAACATTAATGCAATAATACACGTGTGCTAAATCTAGCATTGATGTCATTTGAAGTGTCAAATTTTGACATTAACGCATCAAATGACACGAATGCATTAGAGATATTTATAATGATTAATTGTTAATGGGATACAGGAATAACAAATGAGTCAATTCACGTTCACGAGGAATAGAAATCAAATTCTCATTCTATAAAAAATAGAGACATAAACTACTTTGCCAAAGCTCTTGTAGTGTGGGTGTATTATTCAAACCACGTTTGCTGGGACATTATAGAACACTAATCCATTAAGGTCTATACCTTATATTAATTTAAGGTCTACTTTCCATTTCTCACACAGTCGATTGTATTTTGAAAAACTGATAGTTGGATTAGATATATTTTTTTTTATGTGTGTTATGTCTGTAAAAAATCATAGTGATCCAATAATTGATTTTCAAAATACAGGTCGTAAAACACTCTAACAGTATTTATCATTAAATGTTGTAACAATTTTTTAATAGTCTCTATTTTGAAAACCGACCGTTGGATTACTGTGATTTTTGGCGGATACATAAAAATATTATCTAATCCAATAGTCGATTTTTAAAATATCTATCCTAGTGAATGAAGGTTTTTTAGAAGAAAAAATAATCATTCTTATTAATTTCAAAAGAGATGATTACAAGATTAAATAATAGAGGAAGGCCATAAAATCAGCAAATCAAATCAAATCATTTGACTTTCCTAATTTATTTCCTAGAAATCCGAATTCCCTAATTTATTTTCTAGAAATCCGACACCCCTCCTCAAGTTGGAGCGTAGATATCTATCATGCCCAACTTACTTACAAAGAACTCAAAACTAAGTCTGAAAAGTCCTTTGGTGAAGATATCGGCTATTTATTGAGTAGTAGGAACAAAAGGCATGCAAACATCTCCACTATCAATCTTCTCTTTTATGAAGTGTCTGTCAACCTCCACATGCTTCGTGCGATCATGTTGAACTGGATTTTGTGCAATACTTATGGTAGCTTTGTTGTCACAATACAACTTTATTGTCATGTTCATATGCATCCGCAGCTCTTTAAGAATTCTCTTCAACCATAGCATCTCACAAACTTCGTTAGCCATAGCCCTATATTCTGCCTCAGTACTGCTCCTTGCAACCACATTCTGTTTCTTGCTTCGCCATGTTACTAGATTTCCCCAAACATAAGTATAGTATCCTGACGTGGATCTCCTGTCAATAACTGAGCCTGCCCAGTCTGCATCAGTGTATGCTTTTATGTTCTGCTGTGTGGTATTCTGGAAGAGTAAACCCTTGCCTGGTGTACTTTTCAAGTATCTTAGAATCCGATAAACTGCTTCAAGATGTTTCTCGTAGGATGAGTGCATAAACTGGCTTACCAAACTCACAGCAAAAGCAATATCGGGCCGTGTATATGATAGGTAAATTAAATTTCCCACAAACTTTTGATACCGAGTTGTGTTCACTGGATCACCTTCCCTATCATCTCCAAGTTTCTGATTGGGATCGATTGGAGTGTCTGCTAGCCTACAACTGTTCATCCCAGTCTCCTTCAGGAGGTCAATGACATATTTTCATTGGGAGACAACAATCCCTTTCTTCGACCGAGCAATCTCCAGTCAAAGGAAATACCTTAGAGATCCTAAGTCCTTGATCTCAAATGTAGATGAGAGTGAAGTCTTCAATCGGTTCATCTCAAGTACGTAATCTCCGGTAAGAATTATATCATCTACATACACAATCAGTATCACTATCTTCCCATCTTGTAAATGTCTTATAAACATCGCATGATCACCTTGCCCTTAAGTATACCCCTGAATTTTAATTAACTGAGTGAATTTCTCAAACCAAGCTCTTGGTGACTGTTTCAACCTATATAAGGACTTCTTCAATTTACACACCTTTGTACCAAACTTTTCACCAAATCCTGAAGGTGCATCCATGTACACTTCTTCCACCAGGTCTCCATTGAGAAATGCATCTTTTACGTCCAACTGTTGCAAAGGCCAATCCGAATTAGCTGCAAGTGACAAAAGAACTCTTACAATGTTTAACTTTGCGACTGGGACAAATGTTTCCAAGTAATCAATGTCATAGGTCTGAGTGAATCCCTTCGCAACCAATCGAGCTTTATACCGTTCTAGAGAGCCATCGAATTTATATACTTGACTGTAAACACCCATTTGCAACCAATTGAGCTTTTCCAAGTATATACTTGATTGTAAACACCCATTTGCACCCTACAGTTGTCTTTCCTCTTGGTAGATCAACTAACTCCCACGTGCCATTTTTTCAAGAGCTTTCATCTTCTCGAAGACAGCCTCCTTCCACTCAGGAATTTTCAGAGCATCCTGCATAGTATTAGGAATCTCCATACAAGACAATTGTGAGGTAAAAGTACGAAAAACAGGCGAAAGATTTTCATATGACACATAATTGGACAATGGATGCTGAGTACAAGACCTCACACCCTTCCGGACAGCAATGGGTAGTTCAGAATCATCGAACTCAAGATTGGAACTAGATTCGGTTCAGAACTAGAGGGCTCAGAACTCGAACATGAAATAGGCTGAACATGAGGTAAAGACTTGTTGAGGACATTACCCGGACGATTTACGGATTCTAAGCAGTGCAAACGATTAGAAGACCCTTGCTTTCTAGTTGTCCTCTGTTGCGAGTAGAAAATGTCAAATGGTACCAATGCTGTGGTTTTTTCTTTTTTCCTGTTTCTCCTTTGTTTATAGGATCATGAGATGGCGTTGTAGCAAGACCTACCTTTTCAGTATCTAAAAAACTCGACTCACTTTCTCCTGGTTTAATAAAGCTTGGGTTTTTAGGTTGAATAATCAACGTTGGAGAAGGATTATTTCGCGAGTCTTCAATTTGCAAAAAATCATGAAAGACGTACAACCAAATCCGAATCTTTGTTTTGGTTCCCCCCTTGAAGATGAGGTGTGAAATAGGGATGTAATTCAAAAAATGTAACATCCATGGTAACAAATATTTTTTTGGAAATAGGTTCAAAACATTTATACGCCTTTTGAGTGGGAGCATAACCAATAAACACACATTTTGTGGCTCGGGTTTCAAGTTTTCCTCGATTTTGACTATGAATATGAACAAATGCGGTACAACCAAATATCTTTAGTGGTAAAGAATAAGATAGCCGATTTGTTGGATAAAACTTATGAAAAACGTCAAAAGGTGTTTCAAAGCTTAAAACCTTATTAGGCGTTCTATTTATGAGATATATAGCAGTAAGAACGACTTCGCCCCAAAGATATTTAGGTACTTGATTGGTAAAAAGTAATGCCTTAGCTACTTCCAATAAGTGTTTGTTTTTTCTTTCAGCCAAACCGTTTTGTTGCAGAGTGTCAACACAAGAGCTTTGATGAACAATTCATTTTTCAAGAAAAAATTGGCACAAAATGTTTTTGAAATATTCTCGACCATTATCACTTCGCAATATTTGAATATTTTTTTGAAATTGTGTTTGTACCATGGTGTAAAATTTTTTAAAAATTGTTTCCACTTCAGATTTTTCCTTCATCAAATCAACCCAACTTAATCTCATGTGATCATCAATAAAGGCCACAAACCATTTTTTTTTTTCAGAATATGTAGATGTTCTACATGGGCCCAGATATCACTATGAATCTTATAGTTGGTTTGTAGGGTTGGGGGGAAAAAGATGCACGATGATGTTTAGCAATTTGACAAACTTCACATTGAAAAAAAGATGAGCTTTTATTCCGAAATAAAGTGGAAAACAAGTATTTTAAATACTGAAAACTAGGATGGCCTAACCTATAATGCCAAAACATAATATCATTATCTTTGGAAATAGAAACAAAAACAGAACTTAAGCAAGTACTTTGACATCCTCTACTCGAGTCAGGTCCATCGTCAAAAGAATAGAGTCCATTTTTTTCCTTAATACTGCCAATCATCCTCCCCGTGATCAATTCCTGAAACTCACAATAAGAAGAGTAGAAATTAGCTTGACACCGATGAGGTAATTTTACTAATAGACAACATATTGAAAGACAAATTGGGAACGTGGAGCACATCATGGAGGGTTAACAACGAAGTGAGTTTGTTAGTTCCTATCCCGACAATTACCAAGAGTGAACCATCTGCAATTTTGACCCTTTTATTGCTTGCACACGGACTATAGGATAAGAACAATTTGGAACAACCAATCATATGATCAGTTGCGCTAGAATCAATTATCCAAGAATGAACAGAGTTAGGAATAACACTTAAAAATGCAGTAGCAAGAGAGTTACCCTTCTGTATCAAAGAACAAGATGGAGTTAAGGACATTTTTGGAGATTGAAAAAATATGTACAGGTGCTCTAATTGTTCATTGGTAAAAGGAACTGCATCCGAGTTGGTAGAAGACTCCTGAGTCTCTTCTGCAGTGGCTTGGTAGGCATGACCGTCACGTTTGGATTTTGGCTTCCAATTTGCTGGTTTACCATGAAGCTTCCAAAATGTATCATTTGTATGCCACGATTTTTTGCAATGCTCGCACCACAGTTTCTTATACCCGTCGTTGTCAGAATCAACACCTCTTAACACAAGAACAGTGGTCTCATGTTTCAGATTGAAACTAGGTTCGGTGTTGCGTAGCATGATTTTTCTCCTTGACTCTTCACGTCTAACTTCAGAAAAAACTTCCCGAATAGAGGGCAATGGCTTACTGCAAAGAATGCGGCCTCGAACCTTGTCCAAACTCTGATCAAGGCCGGCTAAAAACATGTAAATCCTATCATTTTCCTCTCTCTTCTTGTGGCGAGCGTAGTCATTCGAATTCTCTCAAACATCATTATAACACTGATCAAGTTCATGCCATAACGTTACTAATTCATTGTAATAAGTGGTAACATCGCGATCATTTTGTTTGAATTTCAAAAGTCGAGTTTTCAACTCAAAAATTTGAGAAGAATTCTCCAAATCCGAATAAAGATTTCAAACAGACTCCCAGACATCTTGGGCAGTGGGAAAAAATAGCTGGGATTTTTCGATGGTAGGTTCCATGGAATTGATGAACCAAGTAATAACAAGAGAATTTTCGGACTGCCATTTTTTCAGATTAGGGTCACCAGCAGCAGGTTTCAATATTTCACCAGTCAAATGCCCAATTTTGCCTTTGCCATCAATCGCTAATTTTACGGATTGAGCCCACTCGAGATAGTTGTGCCCATTGAGTTTTGTACCCATGAGATAAATGGCGGAATTCTGAGAATAGTACTCAGCAGATACAGGCGTGGGAGGAATAGTTGAATTGGGCGGAATGGTTTCGGAAGTATTGGAAGAGCCGGAAGAGGCGGTAGGATTTCTTTGGGCGCCGGTCATTGCCGACTTATATGACATCATTTGAAAAAAGAACATAGAAAAAGAGCACGAGTCTCTAATACCTTGAAGGTTTTTGAGAAGAAAAAATAATCGTTCTTATTAATTTCAAGAGAGATGATTACAAGATTAAATAGTAGAGGAAGGTCATAAAATCAGCAAGTCAAATCAAATCAAATCAAATCAAATCAAATTATTTCACTTTCCTAAGTTATTTCCTAGAAATCTGAATTCCCTAATTTATTTTCTAGAAATCCGACAGTAAAAAATGGATCTTAAATTAAGTTTAAAGTCCCAACCTTAATGGATCATTTCTCTAATATAGAATAGTGATCTACTCCGGATCATATCGTAAAGCATATCCGAACCAACCCAGTGGGTTGGTCAAGCTGGTTGAGCAGCTTGGCCTAGAATTCTCCACCCCGGGTTCGAGTAGGTATGCTCCCCACATTGTGTCCGGACAATGGATATTTGATAAAAAATTTTTGGGTCAGCGCTTTACCCCCTCGTGGGCTTACCCGGTACTCTGGTTGTCAACTTTGAGGAAACACTGGGTCCAGACACACAAAAAAAAAAAAAAAAAAAAAAAAAAGGCATATCCGGACCAAAGTGAAATACGGCCATTGATTTGGAGAGGAGCAGATCTAACGATTGAAAAGGAAAAGCTGCTTTGATACCTTTCCCTCACTTCTCCGAAAAAACAAAAAAAATTTCCCTCTCGCGTCACTCTCTCTGTGTCTCTCATTCTTTCTGTGTCTAACCCATATCTCACTCTAACTCCGGTCAGTTCTCTGGCCGGCCACATCTCCTGCGTAGATCTGCTTCCATCCCCCCATCTCACTCTCTCTCCCTTTCTATATCTCGCTCTTTCTCTCCCCCGACCCTCAAAAGGAAACACACCCAAGAAGTTTTGCTCCCACGCATCCACCCATCATCACTCCCGCGACTAACACTTGCTCCGGCGAAATCAATCTGCTCCGGCGACGCACTGCTCCGGTTGGAAGGTGTGTGTGTGTTATTATTATTATTATTATTTTTTGTTTTTTTAACATGGAATGTTGTGGGGTTTGCGTTTGATGCCTTGGTCAAAATTTAAAGGTTTTGAATATCATTTTTGTTTTTTACTGCTTAAATGCTGTGAGCAGATCTTGATTTATTCTGGGTACTGACCTAGAAACTGAGACTTATGTATGATTTGGGTATGTGAAAATGGTATAAAAGTAGCAGTCAAATAATCAATTTTATCAGTAAAATAAATTTTGACTCCTTATATGCACAGTGATGTGGATATTAATGATGCTTTTTTAATGTGATAAGTAATGCTATTCAGCAGTACCAATCGAGTTATTTCAAATTTCAGTACCATCACTCGGTCACAAAACATGCATGACCTCAAAATTTGCCAGTTGATAATGAAATAGAAATTAAGATATTTACTTGGCTTAAAGATTTGATGGCAAGGTCAGTCTACCAAAAAAATGGAAACATTTCAAGTGGAAACAAATGGGTAAAGACAGACAGCAGTAGTAAAGTAGTATAGATCATGATGTCAATGAATTTAATTTTTTTAAGGGAAATACCACTTGCGATCTGATTAAAATCGTATTGTTAATCACTCACTCTTTCTTCGAGAGATGGGTAAAGAAATCGAAAGAGAAATAGTACCAAGTATACAAGCAAACTCATTGGTTTTCAATTAGTGATGCTTTCTCTGGAATTTAAAAATTCAACAATCTTTAAATCCCAGCAAGGTTTGGATAACAGATACTCCATGGAAACATCCTCTTCTTACTGTCCCACAGAGGGAATTTAACATTAGAAAAAGCATCATTTTCATGCCATTTTATCATCCTCTATTATTTGACTGCTACTTTTATATTTCTAGTCTAATTGTAGGATATCAATGTTGGAGATGGGACCAAAAACTGCAATTCTTTAATTCCTCTGTCATCATACTGTCCTATTGTATCATGTTTTAGTCACCGATAAAATTGATTTTCACTTGATATATGGTGTGTATTGTAATTATATTTAATAGGAATTTTCCAATGCTAGAGCTAGAACTCAACTCAACTCAGTAAATTGTTATTATGTCTATACATGAAATTCTATGTCACCAGTGTGCTCTATTTAGTATTTACTATGGTCATGATTCTGATAATTCATTTTATATATTGGTTATTTTATTATTGTAAACATTATATTAGTATAAATAATATTAACTTTCTTTCTTTCTTTGGTGAGACAACTTTAATTTTAATTGACAATCCCTATTTTGACTATCTAATAACAAAACTGCAATTCTTTAGATAATGAGTTGTGAGAATATTTTCTTGTTTAAGTTTTTATCAATTAATTTTTAACTTTAATTGCATCTAATGGAATTCATAGGATGGAAGGTGACACTTGTACTTGGATTTACATCCCAGAAGTTGCAGACATAAAAAAACCTAAGTGGGGGCAAGAATTTGGTACCCTAGATGAAGCTTTTGATTTTTATAATGCGTATGCAAAAGAAGCAGGGTTTAGTACACGACATGAATCTTCTAAGAAAAGAAAGGGGACCAATGAATTGTGGTGGAAACAACTTGTTTGTAACAAGGAGGGGCATACCAATTTTAAAGGTGTTGAAAGGAATAGAGGTATATCAAGAGTGGGTTGTAAAGCTAGGATAAGTTTTTCAAAGCGGTTGTCATCCATAAAGTGGTCAGTCTGTAATTTCATTGAGGAACACAACCATGAATTAGCAATCCCTGGAAAAGTGCACTTACTTCCATCACACCGCAAGGTTACAGTTGCAACGAGGAACTTAGCCAGGCAAGTAGCAGAGGCAAATGTTCCTACATGTCAGCAGCTAATAAAAATGGAGATTCAAGTTGGTGGCATTGAAAATGTAACGAAAAGAGATTTGAGAAATGTTGGGAGAGGGTTAAGAGAAGAAAAGGAGGGTATTGATGCAGAAACTTTGTTTGAATATTTTAGTTTGGAGAAAGATAAGGACCCTTTGTTCTATTTTGAATTTGAGAAGAATGATGATGATAGATTGATCTGCTGCTTTTGGGCGGACTCCATTTCAAGAAGAGCTTACACTTATTTTGGTGACGTGGTTGCCTTTGATACCACATACCAAACCAATAAGTACGGTATGATTTTTGCTCTACTGGTAGGTGTTAACCATCATGCTCAAACAATAGTATTTGGGTGTGGGTTTCTTAGTGATGAGACAATTGAGTCCTTCATTTGGTTGTTTGATCAATGGCTTAAGGCCATGGGATCTAATCCACCCCAAATCATTATTACTGATCAAGACCCTGCAATGACAAGTGCCATTGCTCAAAGAATGCCGCTAACTTTCCACCGTTATTGCATTTGGCATATCATGGACAAGTTTTCAAAAAAACTAAGCCCCGCCAATCACCAAGCTTACTATCGTTTATTTCAAACAAGTGTCTATAATTCTGAAACACCTAAAGAGTTTGAAGCTAGTTGGAATACCGCTTTGGAGGAAAGTTCTTTGTGGAATAATAAATGGCTAGAGACTGTGTATAAATTGCGTGAGAAATGGGTCCCTGCCTACATTAATCACATTTTTTCAGCAGGAATGTCGAATTCTCTAACGGCTGAAAGTGCTCACAATTTCTTGAAGAAGTTTGTATTTAGAAAAAATACTTTAATGGATTTTGTCATAAGGTTCAATAGGGCACTCTTGCAACAACGATATAATGAGCTTGAATCTGATCATGGTGATATTAATGATAAACCGCGATTGGAAGCACGATTTCCTATGGAGCGACAAATGATTGAAGTGTACACAAAAAAAGTA
>JAESVK010001317.1:1813790-1858943 GCA_017140935.1 Hamamelis virginiana
TAATAACTAGTACATATTCTTGTATTCTTTTTGTTCTTCATCTTCTCCTCTTAATATGGGTTTTTTTTTTTTTTTTTTTGGTTTTAATTAACCATTTTGTGTTCATGTTCAATGTAATGTATATTTCAGAAGGAAGAAAAGTGTGAACAGGTAATAAAGGTGGAGTATCATAAGTTTGCAGAGAACAACTTCTGCAGTGGAAGTGTCTTTGTCTCAAAACATGGGAATGTTGAAGAAGATGATGGTTGGATTGTCTCCTTTGTCCACAATGAAGAGACTGATGTGTCTCAAGTAAGTCCTCAGCTCTCATTCTTAAAAAGAACTTAAAGCCATTCTCTCTATAATTGATCATATATCAGAGGTACCAATATTAGTTGCTATATATTAGATTTTAATTAGTATATTGACTCCTTCCTTGCAGGTTTATATAATCGATGCAAAGAAGTTCGAAAGTGAGCCGATTGCTAAAATTACAGTGCCACAGAGGGTGCCCTATGGCTTTCATGGAACTTTTGTTTCTTTGGCTAATTAACCTTAGCAACAATTAGTTAGTCTTCTGATGATGCCCAAAATTGTAATAAACTTCAAACAAATTTATCCTTTTTTGGGGTACATTTAGCCTGTTTCTAAGTATTGGTCGATTTGAGTATCGCTTGGGATGTATGATGATTTCTGTTTTAGTGTTTGTGGATTGTATTATATATACTGCCAGTGGAGTGCACACAATCTTGGTAAAAGAGTGCAGTGAAAAATCATTATTTGTTAGAATGTATGCAATCTACTAAAGGGATTTAGTTATATTTTTATGCTAATTTTATATCCATTATCTTTTCAATTATGATTTGGGTTTGATTCATGAAGATATATATTACAGAGTAACTTTGCACCAGTTGAAGAGATAGGAGAAGCTGTTGAGGTTGCTTTCAGTGAAGGGAAAATTCCTGTTGCTTTCCCGGAGGGTATTTACATAAGAAACGGTATTTCTTATCATTTAGTTTCTTCTCTCAACCTGAGTTTATACTATATTTATACATATAAATGTATATGTGAGAGCCTTGAAGTTGGCCTTAAATCAGCAACGTGTCACTTTGATCCATTTTCCCCCTATTCACTAATGTTTGTAGCATATGATCGAGTTGCTGCCCGTAATGATTCTTAGTTTCAAATTTGTTTGTTGAAAACTGCAATTTTCTGTTAACTTACAATGGAGAATCGTTATAATTAAATGCTGTGTGTGTATTGGTAAATGCGGGTCCAAATCCCCTGTTTGGAGGTTTAAAGTTAACTTCCTCAATTTTGGGAAGAACAGGCCACTCTTGGGTAGAAGGAGAAGGAATGCTTCATGCTGTATATTTTAAAAAGAATGCTGGAGGAGATTGGACTGTCTCTTACAACAACAGATATGTTGAATCAGAAACATTCAAGTTAGAGAAACAAAGAAACAAACCATCATTTCTTCCTGCCCTTCTAGGAGATTCTCCAGCTATTAGCTGCATATGTTATAAATGGGGTAAAATGATTTCTCCCCTTTTTGGCTATGCAACTACGATAGCTTATCATAATATTGGAGCATCCACAGTGGGCTGCCATTGCCAAAATTTAGCATTGGCATCCAATAAATTGTCATTTGGGATGCCAAATTTGGCACCTCAAATGATAGCCGGTAATGCATTAAAGTACATTGATGTCAAAATTTGGTATTGGTGTCATTTGGGTGCCAATTTTGACATTGACACCTCAAATGAGGTTAAAGGATTGGAATTTAGGTTCTTATATCATGTTGCAATATATTTAGGCAGACGCCCATAAACCAACTTTTCGTCTTGATAATGTATATTTGCAGTTGAGATTTGGCATTGTTAATAAACACATGAGTAACACAAATGTTTTCGAGAATTCTGGGAAGCTCTATTCGATTGCAGAGAATTATTTGCCTCAAGAAATTGATATGTTCACACTAGAAACCTACAATGACTGGGACATCAAAGGAGCTTGGGGTCGACCTTTCACCAGCCATCCAAGAGAAGTGATCTAATCAGCATTTGCTCACTTTAACTAAAGTCAGCAAATAATACAAGCCTTTGGATTCTCATTCACTTAATGGAAGATTCTTCTCAAGATTCCAATCCAAGGGTTTGTGTTATTTGCTTACTTTAGTTAAAGTCAGCAAATGCTTACATAGGAGGCTCGTTTGGATCTTGTTATGTGGATAACCAATCCTCTGATACGATATTAAGTTTTCAATCTAAAAGCCTAAACTAGCTAGTAGGTAGTGGACACATACAGAAATATAAAGCTATAGCAAGCTTTTATTTAGGCGATGTGGGATAAAGTGGATTCTATTCTTCTATACCATTGACACATAGTTTTTACTTCTAATTTGACATGCGGATTGCAAAACCCATCATGAAATAGGTATTTTGAGAAACTGATTGTAAGATTAGATGTTTTGTTTATATACGTCATATATACCAAAATCACATTGATCGAATGGCTACTTTTTCAAAAATATCACAATTTTAGAATAAACTGTAAAAAAACTGTATGAAACCGTCACAGTTGGTTTTATGAATAACTAACCGTTAGATCAATGTGATTTTTAGCATACGTAAAGTATATAAGGAGAATATCTAGACCATATCTCATATAAGTAAAATATCTAATCCAATGGTCGATTTCTCAAAATACTTATCTGACATTGAATTTTGTAAACTGTGTGTCAAATTAGAAATAAAAACTATGTCAAGGAATTAACCAGACCCTATAATATATACACATACACTACTCCATTGGCTGCACATTACATCTGTGATTGTTAATTTTGATTCTTCTTTAGTTGAATATTATTACACATTGCAGAAAGCTCCAGGATCGGGGGAGCTACTTATAATGGGAATCGATGCAGTGAAACCTTTCTATGTAGTGGGAGTTATTTAGGGTATTTTCTTTTTGATTTTATGGTGCTGGTGTTAGTTCAAACCTTAACGAAGAGCAGAGAAATATTTGGGTAGTTTTGTTGGTATGTTAATGGGTTTTACTTATTTCAGCTGATGGGAAGAAGCTAATGCATAAGGTTGATCTCAAGTTTGATTGGTGTGCTTTCAGCCATGAAATAGGGATCACAGAGAAGTAAGTTGATGGTGTTGTGTTTGTTGCTGCAGGTGCTCATAACTTTTTTTTCTCCAATAATTACAGATAAGAATATAAATCTTACAATGGTTTTTGTACGTTATGCCTAAACCTCTAGGTTTAAGATTTGTTGAAACTGGTGTAGCCTGTCAAACTCCAAATTAGAATATACGCCTCAAGTCACGTTACTATGTTGCTTTCCTAAAGACAATATTTGCCCCCACCAAATGTGTGCACTGGGTTAACAGCAAATTCGCCTTAGGATAAAATGAGGATAATTTATAGATCCTCTATCTGCGTATGCACCAACGAAAATTGAGCATAATACCCTTGTGATGTAGTCCAATTAAACCAAGACACTGTGTTTCAATTCTGCAGTAATTGAACTCAGAATGAAAGCCATAACCCACTGGAAACACGAGAGAGAGAGAGGGAGAGAGAATTCAGAAGAATGTCGATTCTGAATTGGGATACCTTAATAGTCTGGATGGACCTCTATTTATAGAGTGATCCGTGCCCTTTGGTTGCACCAGTTCACCCAAGAGTTGTGAACTTTGGTTTGCACCAGTTCGTACCCAATGGTCACAACCGTTTGGATCTGCGCGTGGGTTAGCTCTGCTCGAAGTTGTACGGGCCCATTTAGAAACCCGACAGCAGACTCAAGGCCCACCCAATTTTACCCAAAAAGAATAGTGCCCATTGGATCTAATGACCCAACTCGGGGCGGGCGAGTGCGCTTGTGGTTTTTGGGTCTAAGCCTAATCTTGCTTAGGTCCTCCCTCCTCACAAAACTTGAGTACCCCTTGGGGCCCAACCCATAAGTCCAAACTAAGAACTTATAAAGGCTTTAACCTCCTACTGTTTTTTCAATGTGGGACAAGTGCAAAAATGCACTTTCAAGCTTTCTAAAGAACAAAGGAAATTTACAAAAACCCCAATACAAAACCCATTTTAAAATCACTTTATTTTGAAAATATTCAACAAGATTTCGAATGAAAATAAAATAGAAGCAAGAAAAGCAAAAAAAAAAAAAAAAAAAAAACACAAAGCACACCATCATCGTAAAGCCTGCATCCATTATAACAATATATGGCGAGCAAATTTAAGTATTTTACTATAAATGGAGAAGATTACAATGCTGCAAGCGGGAGATTTTTTTTTCTATATAGAAAAAGAAAAGAGGATGGTAGGCATCAAAGAGGGGCTAAAATCCCAAAGATGGCAAGCGGGTTGATTTCGAGACACCCACATAACAGTTTTTAAGCTTTCTTGTTATAGTGTCGAGTGCTTACTTCAAATAACTTAAAAAAAGGACTCCTTAAGGGGCAAAAGGAAGCCTTTATAATTGGAGTTTGGGGAATTGCTTTAATTCCAAAGTCATTCCTCAAACATAACTTCTATGAATCTTACAAAATACCAAAATTGGCTCCTTCAGTTTTTTAATGCAAGTTTAAATTGAATTCAGAAGTATCTTTTGAATAAAAAATGAATAATACTAGATGGATCAAAATTTAGAACAAATGATGTGGCAACAAGATCTCCCCTTTATATTCGCAAATTTTTTAAATGTACAAAAATAAAAATTCTATTATACTACTGCGTCATTTGGTTTCATTACTAACTTTCCAATAAAAGTCAAAGGAATGCCCTTTATAATTCGAACTGCTAAAAAAAGTTGGAAGCATCTCTGTCTCCCACCCAAATTTCAATAATTTGGTGAAATATTGTGTTTTATTTTATATATTTTTTGGCCATCAGGTACAATATAATCATGGATTACCCTCTTACAATTGACTTGAAAAGACTCGTCAAGGGAGGGCCGTAAGAAATTTTCTTCGAATACTCTCAGATTCTTGTTTTTTTGTTTTTTGTTTTTTGTTTCCTGTTTTTAAGCGAGTAAAAGCATCAAGTAGCTGAGATATCCATGTTCACTTGTAGGTTATTCACGTATGATGTAGAAGGGTATAGTGCAAGGATTGGAGTGATGCCCCATTATGGCGACGCGGATTCACTGCAGTGGCTTGGCGTAAAACCACACTGCACAATTCACATTGTCAATTGCTTTGAGGATGGTAATGAGGTAACTAATAATAAGAAACAGCTTAGCTAATATTTGGCAATGTAATTTTTTATTCAATGGAAAATGGAGTAAAAAATATATTTGATTAATAATTTTCTATTTTCAAAATTAAAAAAAAAAAAGTTTTTGTTATATATATATTTGATTGTTTTTGTTTTTTTGCCCCATTTAAACAAGAAACAGGTTGTGTTAAGAGGATGTAGAGCCATGGAATCCATTATACCAGGTCCCAGTCATGGTCCAAATAAGTTTGAGTGGTTCTCAAGACTCAAGAGGATTTAAAAAGCCAAGTGAAGAAAAAGTTGATGGTTTGGCACAAGATGGATATCTGTTTTCACGTGTATATGAATGGAGATTAAACATGGAAAGTGGAGAGGTTAAGGAGAGATACCTTATTGGAACTGACTTCTCCATGTTATATATGACCAAAAGTGGAATCTAAAACCTGAAAGTGAAATTCCAAATTAAAATGGTTTTTCGATAGGAACCGACCAAGGCGGCCGAAAGAAAATTCCAGGAAAACAGACAACCATAAGAGCTCCATTTTTGGGGACCCATTAGACATATATTACAATAAAAATAAATAAATAAAGACCATCTTATAACTTCATCTTATATGCATAGAGAGTTCCATGGATTCTCTACCAAAACAACATTTCTAGGTAATATGTTCTTCTGATAAGCATAGGAATCTTTTCTAAGTTTGGCCTTCTCTCCATGAATCAGCTAAGTGTTCTAATTGTCACAGTTCCTTTCTTCTTCTCCCATGTCAAAGCCCGAGATTACTCCAAAGCCCCGCAAGCCTTCCATTCAGTACATCCAGGCATTCATGTCATTATTGGGGTTCTATCAATCGTCTTCTTTTTCACATTTCTTGTACTCGCCTATGCAAAATTCTGTCACGCGAGCTCATTTAATCTTTTAAACCGTGAAATTGATCATCACCAAAACCTTCCTGGGCTCGTTGGATCAAGGTCTAGATTCTCTGGGATTGATAAAACTGTGATAGAATCAATCCCATTTTTCCAGTTTTCTTCACTTAAAGGGTCGAAAGAAGGTCTAGAGTGTGCTGTTTGTTTATCAAAATTTGAAGAAACTGAAATGCTTCGGTTGCTGCCAAAATGCAAGCATTGTTTCCATATGAGCTGCATCGATCAGTGGCTAGCAAGTCACTCCAGCTGCCCTCTTTGCAGGAACAAGTTTGATGCAGGGGACCTGATGGGTTTCACCTTTTCGAAAAGTTTCAGAGTCTCTCGAATCCCTTCGAATCTAACCGATGATCCAAACCTAGAGCTCTTTGTCCAGAGAGAACAAGACAATCATCAAGGGTCATCAAGGTTTAGCAATATCGGAAGCAGCTTTCGAAAAATTGATAAAGGTAAGAAAGAAGAATTGCTCATTCAAGAAGATGATAATAGTGAAAATGGTCGAAAACTTTTGCATAAGTTCAAGCACAAGATCATCGTCTCTGATGTCATTATCAAGAACCGATGGAGTGATGTCAATTCATCGGACCTATTGTTCTTGAATTCTGAGATGCTTAATGATATGTCAAGCAATAGATTCACTTCTTCGAATCCGAGTAGTGGAAGATTCCATTCTGTGTTTTCAACAGATGAACAGATTATAAAGATTAAAGAAGATATAGAGAGGAAGAGATTGTATGAGTCCAAGGTTAGTAAAATTACTGGAAGTAATCAAGTTTCAACTTCTATCTTTCCTTCTACTTCAAGTCATGAAGCAAATCCATCAAGGCAAATGAATACTGCAGACAAGAGGTCAATGTCAGAGATTACGAACCTCTCAAGGTTCATGGAATTCAGTACAAAGAACAGGGTCAGAGGATCACCCTCCACCGGAAATAATGGAAAAGAGGAGAGGATGAGGAAGCTTTGGTTACCTATAGCAGGGCGAACAATTCAATGGTTTGCCGGTCGAGAAAGAAGCTCACAAGAGGACAAGTACATAAGACAACCATCAAATGTATAAACTTGATAAGAAACATAGCGGAGTTCATGAAGTCTTGCCATTGTTGATGGTTATGAAAGTTCTCAGAGGACGCAGGGCACAGGAGTGGCTAGAAATCTCAACTCTTACATGTAAAATTTCTCTCTTTTTATCCTACATATCTCTGGCATCATAAAAATTTCTCTGTCATGAATTAAGGAGACCATATTCATGGAAATCATGTAGAAACATATATCCATGTTACAATTTTTCCATAAAATGGCCAAAAACAATAATTGATCCAAACTAAAAAGATACAAATCATAGCAGCATGGCCTGAAATTAAGGAAATGTTCTGAGAATACAACTTCAAGTGGGAAACCTATCTTCATCCAAAGAAAATATTAAATTAAATCTAGTTGCTTTTAGAAAGAGTATATAAATACCTGGTTACTGTCTTCGATCTCTAGCTTTTTTTTAGTGTTGTAATATGGCACATCAGTTGGCTTCTCTCCTTGTCTTCACAGAAAGAATCCTTATCATCTTTATTATATATATATATATATATATATAGAAGTGTTCTGGTCAGCAAATGCTTACTTTAACTAAAGTCAGCAAAGAACACAAGCCCTTGGATTCCCATTCACTTAATGGATGATTCATCTCAAGATTCCAATCCAAGGGTTTGTGTTCTTTGCTTACTTTAGCTTAAAGTCAGCAAATGCTCACTAGAACATTTTTCTATATATATATATATATATATATATATATATATATATATATATATATTATGGAAGCATCACCATTATTTACTCTCCTTTACCGTTTGGGAATTTTGGATATTTAATGAATCTGGGCCCCTAATGCTATCCTGTTTTTAAATAAATAAACCAACTACTGGTTTTAAAGAAAGAAAAAAAAAATTGTATTTATCACTTGCTTACTACACAAGGTTGAAAAGAGAAAAAGTGACCGACCAAATAATAGTAAAATCACAACAGGCCAAACTCATCTTTAAAGAAATGGTAAGTTGATAACTTTGTCCTGTACATGAATCATCTGCTGAAAAAAATTTAGATCAAACTCTGATTAAAATTCAATTGAAAATCTAGCATAAGTAAAAACAATGCTAGCTGGAAAGCACACACTATACAAGCATCACCACAATACACTTCTTACCCATATACATATATATATATATACAGGGGCGGTTCACCTAATACATTATTTTTACTCCATACAAACTCTTCGTCTCGACCCCTAATTATGTTTTAATCTAATGGCCTCTATTGCATTGATATTAAAATCAAAGACCACTTTTTCATACTCTCTCTCCTGCCTGACCACTTCTTTCTCCTTCCCATTACTTTCTCTCTCACTTCCTTCCAGCAAACACAAAAACACCTCCTCTCCCTAGCACTTTCTGGCCTGCCATCTCGCCGGCGATTCTCACCCCCAACAAACCCATGTCTAGATTCTGGAATTGTCGTGTCGGACACCCCATGCTAAGATAATAAAGAAAGCTTATACTTTGGACCAAAAAAAAAAAAACAATCACCGGATAAAAGCCTTCATATTGTTGTAGATAGATCTGCCCTCACCAACAGCGGCAATTATCGTACTAAAATTATACTAATAGTTTGGGATGTTGACGCAAATGGTTAGAGATTGAATGAGCTGTGGGGTTGTTCTTCCTCAGCTCGGAATTTGTATGAACTTCAGTCAATTCGAGATCGTAGATATCGTAACCGAGATAATTAGCCATGGCAGAAGATCAAATTGTCATGCGAAAAAGGCTCCTTAGACTGGTCTGCTTGGACCAACCCACATGAAACTAGAAAATTTGCAGGACCTCAAAAAGGCTAAGATATGAGTGGACGTGATGAATTATCTCTGGTTTTTGGCAACTAGATGATTTTGATTTTTTTCCCTTTTAGTGGGTATATATCTGTATAGTGGGAGTTGTTATCTATCAGCTTTCTTGCATTGTATAATTAAGAGAGAAAGATAATGAAGGATGTTTAGAACATCACAGTGTAGCATGCTTTTTGCAGTTTTTGTAAATAAATTATTATTCTTTCACATTACTGTCTCCTCGAACAAGTTATTTGTAGTTATTACATAGCACAAGATTAACAATATCTTTCTGTATGTTGCAATGGTAACGGGGTGGTAAATCATGCTTGATTTACCAATTCCAGGGGGCCGTAAAGAAGGTACCCTCTCTTCCATGCTCACCCTGTTTTCTGATAAAACGATTGCCCATTTGCAAAATCTTTGAGATCGTTAATAATATCTGTTTTTTTGGCTGGATCCATAGCCAAGGTATCAGACGTGCTTGGGTGCTTAAACGGCACCGATTCCCATGAATGACCTCTCGATTCGAGCAATCCACCACTGGAATTTGTGTACAGTAACCGATCCTGGTTCTTGCACTGGATCTCATTGGCCGATTCCATTATATAATCCAATTAGGATTCGAGAATAAAGGTTTTGTCCTTCTTCTTGATTCGAAGAGTGAACCCTCTTTTCTCCTCCGGCAATGGGCGCCATGAGAAGGTCTGTGAGACTGTGACTATCTCTGCGTCACGACATGCTCCCACAAAACGGCGACATTTTTGTAGTTGTCGATGATCACGTCGTTGTTGCTTAATCCGAATGTAATGGCCCTGGAATTGAGGGCTAGAGTGAGGCTTAGACGGCTTCCGGTGATAAAAACAGAGCTGCTTAAATAGAGTTGAACTGCGTTGTAGAGTTCGTTGGTGTTTACGCCGTCCACCTCTGTGATGTAGAAGTAGCAGCATGAAGAGGAAAAGTGATGGGCAGGAGAGTGTGAAAAAGTGAGGGAGAGAAAGTAGTGGCCGGGCAGGAGAGGGGGTACCAGTGCAATAGAGGCCATTAGATTAAAGCATAATCAGGGGTGGAGATGAAGAGTTTGTATAGGAGTAAAAATAATGTGTTAGGTGAACCGGCCCCATATATATATATATATACTAGTAGTCATCCTGCGCGATGAGCGGCAATCACCGAAACCCAACCTTATGAATCAAATTCATAATTTCATCCACTATATATTGTCTTAATTCTAAAATCTTAAATACAACTGGCTAATCTTCCAAAAAGTCATTCTATAAGAGAAACAAAAGAAAAATAAAAATGCTTTTGAATACTACTGCATCACTTCAAAAAGTATTTTTATTTTTCTTTTGTTTCTCTTATAGAATGGATTTTTTTGGAAGGTTGGCCAGTTGTATTTAAAATTTTAGAACTAATAGTGGATGAAATTATGAATTTGGTTCATAAGGTTGGGCTTCGGTGATTGCCGCGCATCGCGCAAGATGGTTACTAGTAATAAGATATCGCTATAAAAGAAAGGGTTCGAGAGCTAACCCTGCAAGTGATGTTACCTAAACCCTGATCAGGAAGTGATACATACATAACCATCGCTGCAGACCTGCAATGCTGATCTAGAGCATCGATGATGTTTGGGACTAGCCGCAATGTTCCATATTGTGTCTGTGGTGCAAGTATTGATCAATAACAACGCTTGATGAATCTAAAAAGATTTAATACGTACAGGTGGTAACCATCTTGATCAGAGCTATCCACATCAGAGTCACTAGTAGACTCAACATTCCCCTTCTTGATAATGTGCATCTCTTCAATGCGACTAGTAGTACTGCTAGGGCTTCCATTTTTCTTCTCTTTCCTTTTCCCCAATTCCAATTCTCTAAGCCCATATATGTGCTTAGGCAGCATCAACCCCAAACTCAGAAATATGGAAACAATGCACCCTCCCCCTATTGAAACCAATGCCACCAACACCCGGCTCGTCCCCGGCACACGTGGCATCATGATTGTCCTTATGGTAGCAATGTAAGCCAAGGCCAAGATTGACATGGACACCCACGTGACCTTATGTTTCAGTACCAATAATTTCATCATGGATTTTGGACGGAAAGGAATAACAGTGACAAGAAAAATGGCAATGCCAAGGGACAAGAATAATGCTAAAATGTTGCATACCATGAAGACCTTGAAAGGAGTTTGCCTACCCAGCATGGCTCTTCCGGTTGCTTGATTAAATCCACCAGGGGGGGTTTATGCCAGCACTGAATATAACAGTTGCTATTAAAATTGCCACACCTGTGATTTTGTTTCTCGCATTTCTCAGTCCCTGGGTCTGGTCGGTTTGGTGCTCTAGCTGCTTTTCTCTGCTGCGGTGGTGCTGCCGGTGATTGTGACAATGAGATTGAGGTGGAGATTTGGGGCTAGTGTTATCTGGCCATGAAGATGATACATTGGGGATTCAATTTTCTGGAAGTGGGTTCGATGATTCGGCAAATTTCTGGTGATGTGGGTGGGTTATTGGTCACGTCTCTTAGCACTTGCATCAAGAAGTGCATGTACAATGGCAAAAGCGCTGCTGGAGTTGCTTGCATCACCTTCAACTACGTCGAGACCTGTTTGTTCTTTGGAGTTTAGAGCATTTACATCAACACCACGCTGAAGTAGGTAGATGACCATCTATTCTCAAGCCAAACATAAAATAGGGGAAGAGGAAAAAAAAATCAGATTTCAGCTCTAGAGCAGCTAGACAAAATTTCGGTCATGCGACCTTGTTTGGACTAATTTTGCCTAAAATCACTTATGAAGAACTTTCTACCCATATCTTTTTAGACTTATAAGTTATAACATCCAAACCATTCTCTTCATATATCAAAATTTTCATAAAATGATTACAGCAAAACCTATCCTATCATCTCTCAAGTCATTTGGAAGTCACTATCACCCCATCAATCTCTTTAGATCAATCAAGTGACATTTTGAGCTCCAAAAATAATTTTAGACAAAACCAATCCACACAGAACCTAAATCTAAATATAATGAAGAGCAATAAGTTGAAGATATCTTATGTTTAAACTGGTGTAGCCTCTCAAACTCAAAACTAGAATATACGCCTCAAGTCATGTTACTATGTCGCTTTCCTAAAGACAATATTTGCCCCCACCAAATGTGTGCACCGAGTTAACAGCAAATTCGCCTTAGGATAAAATGATGTTGATCTATAGATCCTCTATCTGCGTATGCACCAACGAAAATAGAGCAGAATACCCTTATGATATAATCCAAGTAACCAAGACACTACGTCTCAATTCTGCAGTAATTGGAACGCAGAATGAAAGCCAGAAGCCAAAACTAGAAACACTAGAGAGAGAGAGAGAGAATTCAGAAGAATGTCAATTCTGAATTGGGATACCTTAATGGTCTGGACGGACATCTTATTTATAGAGTGATCCGTGCCCTTGGTTGCACCAGTTCACCCAAGAGTTGGCAGATCCGCTCCAAGTCTGCACTGCACACTTAGGCCCATTAACCCAATATAAATTTACCCAAAAAAGAATAGGGCCCATTGGATCTAATGACCCAACCAAACCCAACCTAGAGCGGGGCGGGCGCGTGTGGTTTTTGCGTCTAAACCCAATCTTGCTTAGGTCCTCCCTCCTCACAAAACTTGGGTAGCCCTTGGGGCCCAACCCATAAGTCCAAACTAAGAACTTATAAAGGCTTTAACCTCCTACTATTTTTTCAATGTGGGACAAGTGCAAAAATGCACTTTCAAGCTTTCTAAAGAACAAAGGAAATTTTCAAAAACCCCAATATAAAACCCATTTTATAAATACTTTATTTTGAAAATATTCAACATCTTACAGCAGTAAGTTTTCCAGCAGTTGCAATATTGTATTGGCATCATTATCAGTCATTTGGAGTAGTCTTGTGATGTTAAGCCTCTCCACCAAGTGCTTAACAGCTTCACACTGGTTATTTTTCACTCCTAGGCAAGGACGAAGTCAGGAATTTGGTTGAGGGGAGGCCAACTTTAAACACAAGAGCCATGGCCAGCGTAAACACCATTCTGGTTCGGTCGGTGGACTGGTTCAGTGGGGTGGGAAATTTTCACATTTTTTGCAATAATTTTAAGTTTCCAAATAGAATTTTCTCGGTAACCAAACAAATGAGAATCAACAACCAAACATCAAATAGCAACCAAATATAATTTTCTAGACAATCAAATAAATGCAACTGAAGAACCAAACTACAAATAGCTTTCAAATTAAATTTATTTTATCGACAACCAAACAAACCAAAATCAGCAGTAACCAAACAAGATTGATTAATCATTCAATCAAACAACTAGTATTTAACCAAATGGAAAAAATAGAAAATATATCACAGTTTTCATCACCAACGTTGCATTTCCTCATCGATGCGACTGTACGTGTAAAAGAGATCGAGAGACCAAGAGCCTAAGGTAACCTTATGGCTGTGATGTATATTTTGGGTTTGCGCCATGGTTGAGAGATAAGAGAGTGAGAGATTGATAGAGAAGTGGGAATGAGAAATTGGGAGTCTGGGAATGTGAGAGGAAGATGAGAGGATTGAGAGATGGGGTGTGAGAGTGGGAGAGAAGAGTGAGAGAGAAGAGAGACAGAAGGGAACTGACAAATCTGAAATAGGTTTTGAGTGTTTTGACTTTTCTTTTCAAATTTGAGAATTTATAACTTATATTATATATATATATATATATATATATACAGAAATGCTATTATGAGGCCCTCCTTACATAAGGTTGCGTAAGGTCGCCTCCATATGGCCAATTTTATATGACAGTTCGTAAAACTGACCGTTGGATTAGATGCTTATCTTCTGTATGTTATGTCTGCAAAAAATCACAGTGATCTGACGGTTGGTTTTTGAAAAAACTACTTACAAAAAATGGTGATATTTTGAAGAACAAATGAGTTGCATATTTTCATGACTTTTTTCAAAAACCAACCGTCGGATCACTATGATTTTTTGCAGGCATGACATATAGAAGATGGACATCTAATCCAACGGTCAGTTTTACAAACTATCATATAAAATTGGCCATATGGAAGCAACCTTACGCAACCTTGCGTAAGGTGGGCCTCATAATAGCATTTCTTATATATATATATATATGTGTGTGTGTGTGTGTGTGATATGGCAAGAAGGTAATTATAAAATGTATGGAGGGTAATATGCATGTGAAGAAATTGTAGTTCCACTCCAGTGAAAGGCAAAATGGGGTTCAAATTAAAAGAGGGGGCCAAAAATCAAATTTTCAAAAATTTGTAAGATTGAAAAAAAAAAAAAAGTTCAGGGGTCCACGGCCACCCCTAACCATCACATAGCTTCGTTCCTGCTCCTAGGTGCAGAACTGTCTCCCCATGTCTTGTTACCATCTCAGCCGATTGGAGGCTCGTCGCGAGTATGCCATCAATTATGTTAATGCGCCCCTTGATTGCTGCCCAGTGGAGCGGCGTTCGGCCATCGTTGTCTTGTAAAGAAGAGAGGTCTGAATCTTACCTTAGAAGCTCCCTTGCTATCTCTACGTGACCCTTGCTGCATGCCAAGTGCAAGGGAGAGCATCCATTTAAATCCCTTTTCCATGCAAAGTCCGGGCGTGCTTCCACAAATTGAAGCCAAAACTAGCACTACCAAACTAATAAAATTACCTGTATGACCAGCTGAAGCTGCAACATGAAGCAGTGAAGTAGTCAATGAATCAAATTCCAACATGAGCAGCCATGGACAGACCTCCAAGAGATGCTTCACCACATTAAGCCTCCCTTTTTCACAAGCTACATAGAGAGCGCTCTGCTCATTGCAATTCAATTCGGAAACATCCCATACATCAATCTCCATCAAGAGTCTCGCAATCCCCAATTGCCCATCTCTACATGCTTCATGCAATGGAGTGTCCAACTTCTTGTTCTCCGCCCAAATCATCTCCGGCCGCAATTTTACCATCTCCGACGCCAATTCCATGTGCCCCAATCGAGCAGCTAAGTGCAAAACTGTGTTTGATAATCCTGGAATTGTTTGTGTCATCCTATTTTCATCTTCTTGAGTGAGAATGAGGAAGCTCGATACGTCTCCTTTTAGAATTGCCCTGTACAGCCTTGGGTACATGTTTAATTTCCACTGAATCATCGCTTTCTCTCTCCTCTCCTATTTTTCTTATTTTTATTCTTCTTTCTCTCTCCACCGCCTCACCTATTCCCAATCAATTTCTCTCTGCGCTTCTTCTTTTCTAGAATTTTGTCTCTTCTTCACTTCTCGCTCTCTCTAAAAAATGATATGCGCGCCACCCTCATAATTTTGAAAGTTCTGTCCGCACAGTCGGTGAGAATAACAAAAGTGCTACTGGATTCAAATTCCCAATTTAACCCTAACATGTCATCTTGTGATTGATATTAGGCCTTCTATCATTGATGTGGAATTTACATTAATTATTATATGTATAAAATATTAATTTGTCTCCAATCTTAGACCGAGTTGGACTCCAATCATAACTAAAAATGATAGAAATAACATATTATGAAATCATATATTAATTACCATTATATATATAAAAGAAGGGTGCTAAGTGATAACCCTACAAGAAATGTTATATTCCTACAAACCTAAGGATGTGCTACTATAGCATAACCCATGGATGTCTTGGCCAGGTGGGATTCACACAACTCACTGTGTCAACTCTCGACCAAATTTGATGACAGTCTGTTCTTCATGTACGCGAGATCTGCACATATCCATCACATCTGTGGTATTCGAGTATGGATATTGAAGCTCGATGAATCTGAATAATTTTAGTACAAATGGTAGCCCCCTTGATCAGAACTATCCACATCCGAGTTACTACTAGATCTAGACTGATCACGATTCCCCTTCTTGATGGTACGCATCTCTTCAACCCTACTCATGCTGCTACTAGGACTTCCATCCTTCTTCTCTCTCCTCCTCCTCCATTCCATTTTTCTAAACCAATGCTTAGCCAACATAACCCCCAAGCTCACAAATATAGTCATTGTACAGCCTCCCCCAATAGCCACCAATGTTACCAAAACCCACCTCGTTCCCTTGACATGTGGCATAATCGTCCATATTGCAGCAATATAAGCCGACGCCATAAACGACGTTGACACCCACATGACCTTATGAGTCATCACCAACAACTTCATCATCGATTTTCGACGAAAGGGAATTATGCTGACAAGAAAAATAACAATGGCTAGTGACAGAAATAATGCTACAATGTTACATACCATAAAGACTTTAAATGGAATGTGTCTGCCCATTGCGGCTATTCCAGTTGTTTGGTTAAACCCACCAGGTGGGTTAATGCCAGCAGCAAATGTGACAGTTGCTATTAAAACTGCCACCACTGTTATTGTGTTGCGCGCGTTTCTTAGGCCTTCTGTTTGGTGCTCGACTTGCTTTTCTCGGTGGCGGTGGCGGCGGCGGCGGTGGGGTGGAGATTGTGGAGTGGTTTTTGGTGGTGAGGATTGTGGGTTTGGGGTGTTTAGTAGTCTTCCGGATGTGGGTTCGATGGTGTGGTGAATTTGTGGTGAAGTGGGGGGTAATTGGTGGCATCTTTTGGCTCCTGCGTCTTGGAGTGCAGGTACGATTACTAGAGCGCCGGAGTTGGTGGCGTCGGCTTCAACTACGTCCAGAGCTGTGTGTCCCTTGCGGTTTATTGCATTTACGTCGATGCCCAGCTTGAGTAGGTAGATGATCATCTATTCTCATATATAGCAGATCGATAGTCCCATCAACAGGCAGCAGGAAAATTTCAAAAAAAAAAAAAAAAAAGAGAGAAGATTTCAGCTCTGGGTAGGTCTATGATCAGGTCAATATAATTTGATACAGTTGCTCGGAGACAGATGTTATTTAAATACTATTTGGATTAGTTTTGTTTAAAGTTACTTTTAAAACTTAAAATTAATTTGATTCCAAAGTGCTAAAAGAGTGCCCAGACTACGTACTTAGACCCAACTAATCCTATATATTAAGGCTAGGCTAGTGTCGGCTCATAATGGTTTATGCTTGGAAGCACCCTAACAAGTGGTTGACTCCATGGAAGAAGTCCAATTTAAGAGCAACATCTGGTGTGTGTGTGTATATATATATATTGAAGTAATCTAGTCAACTAATGCTCATTTAAATCTAAATCAGCTAAAATTTATGGTCGTTGGATCATCTCATGAATTGAGACTTTTTAAAGTGATGAAATGATCCAATCTCCATAAGTGATTATGGCCAATTTTATATGACAGTTCGTAAAACTGACTGTTGGATTAGATGCTCATCTTCTGTATGTCATGCCTACAAAAAATCACAGTGATCCGACGGTTGGTTTTTGAAAAAATCTACGTGCAAAAAATGGTGATATTTTGAAGAACAAATGAGTTGCATATTTTCACAACGACTTTTTTCAAAAACCAACCGTCGGATCACTGTGATTTTTTGCAGGCATGACATACAGAAGATGGACATCTAATCCAACGGTCAGTTTTACGAACTGTCATATAAAATTGGCCATATGGAGGCGACCTTATGCAACCTTGCATAAGGTGGGTCTCATAATAGCATTTATATATATATATATATATTCATTAGACATAGACTAGATATTGACTTGATCTAACCTTAGGGTTAGGTCATCAAGTCACAATTTTAAAATTAAAATAAATATATATAAAAGATTAAATTTTACTTAAAAAATGAAAAACCACTAAACCAATTAAAATATATATTAAAAAAAAATCATCATAAACACATTATGTATATAAGCATGTATGTATACATATTAATTTAATGGGTAAATCATTCTATATCAAGAGAGGATACTTAACATATAGAAAGGGGAAAAAAAGAAGAAGAAATTTGTATAAATAATTAAAATATTTATAAAATAGAAAAATAAACTTAAATTTTGTTCTTTTTCACTTTAGTCCTCTGTAGTTTGATCGAGTTGAAGTTAAAATGACCAGAGAGAGAGAGAGAGAGAGAGAGAGAGAGAGAGAGAGAGATTACAGTAGTGAGTTTTGCAGCAGTTGCAATATGGAGGACAGTATTGCCATCATGATCAGTCATGTTGAGGAGTTTAGTGATGTCAAGTGTCTCCACCAAGTAATTAACCACTTCATACTGATTATTTTTGACTCCAAGGTGCAGAACAGTCTCCCCATGTATTGTTATCATGTCAGCAGATTCGAGGCTCATGGAGAGTATCTCGTCGATTATGCTAAGTCGCCCTTTGATTGCCGCCCAGTGCAGTGGTGTTCGGCCACCGTTGTCTTGTAAGGAAGAGAGATCTGAATCTAACCTTAAAAGCTCCCTCGTAATCTCTATGTGACCTTTGGCGCATGATAGGTGCAACGGAGTGCATCCATGACTGTCCTTTTTCCATGCAAAGTCCGGCCGTGCTTTTAGTATTTCCTTTGCAATTTCTGCAGAATTATATATTGGAGAATTAATTAGCTAGATAGTATTTATAAAAACACATTGATATTTTGAGAAATCGACTATAAATTATATGTTCCACTTATACGTATCATGCATACAATAAATCACATTGATACAATGATCGGGTTTTCAAAAAATACACTCGAACAGTTTTTTACCATTTTTCATTATATGTTACAATTTTTATCAAAACTGTGAAAAACCGACCGTTGAATTAATACGAATTTTTTGCATACATGATTTGTATAAGTTTATAAACATCTAATCTAATAATCGATTTTTCAAAATACTTGTCCCAAATTGGACATACATGTGAGGAAGAAAGAAAATTAAGGAGACTAATTAAATGAAAATTTTCTTATTTAATTATTTTTTGTTTGGAATGAAGCAAATGGAGATGATGTGAAAATTAGCTTTTGAATTGGACCTGAATTAATTAGGATGAAAATTATCATTTTGCAGTGAAGAGAAGCTAAGGAATATTGAGCCAAAGCCATAAATGCAAATCAATTGGCTCGCTTGGGTAGGTTCCTTCTTTCTATTTTATTTGTGGTTGGCATTTAATTGGTTTCCTTGAGAAGAGTCGAGAGAGGCCCTTTGGCAGGCCCAGCCTGTTCCACACCACCCCGGCCTCCAGGTTTGAAAATTCAAATTCAAGAGTTCCACCGGCCGCCAGTATCATAAGGTCACAAGCATACATTAATGATAAGATTCCTTTTGTCTGTACTCTGTACCCAAGGCCGGCGGATTTAATTTGCATTAACTTTTATTTAAAATTATTTTTAAAATTTAAAATTTAATTTAAATTTTCCCACAACCATTTCTTTCATAAAAATTCCTATGATTTTGGAGTAGGCTAGTTCTAAACCAATTAAGGTATATATTTAGTTTATCTCAAAACCAATTTTAAATAAAACTGGTTTTAATTTCTAAGTATTTGGTTAAAATTAAGTCTTAAGTTGGTTTTTAAACTTGTGTTGTTTGGTTTCCATACACATTTTGGGGAGATAAGGTAGCAAAAAAAATACCCCCTCCTTCCCATAAATATAGGCTAAAGCGGTCAAGGTACACATTTTGAGGAAGCCGATTAAATATTGATTTGGTCATATTTTTTTAAATTATTTTTTAAATACCCTACTATTATAAGACTAGAATAGTATTTTAAAAAAATTTTGGAAAAATATTACCAAATCAATATTTAATCAACTTTCTCAAAATGCGTGCCTTGACCACTTTGGCCTATATTTGTGGGACGGAGAGAGTAATAAATAAAGAAAGAAGATTTGGAAGTGAAGAGAAGAAGGGAGAGGGCGGAGAGCTACTGTGCAAAAGGACAAAAACTCAAAATCTAAACCTAAATCAACAAATCCCCGTCAAAAGTTTGTAAATGAAAAACCTAACCCAAAAACCAAACAAATAAAAAACTCTCTTTGTTTCAAAATGAAATTATAAATTAAATGACTTGGCTGGTTGGAAGAAGAATAGGAGCTTATGGTAGCTGCCATAGGCTCCAGAAAAAAGAAGAAAAGTTGATGAAGATGACTCTGCAAGAAGAAAGAAGAAGAAGACGGCGGCGGCGGCGACAATGGTGGCTTCTATGGGCTTTGGGAAGACGAAGAAATGGACGTAGTTGACAAGTGATGAAGAAGGAGGTGTCGACAATGGTGGTTGAGTGGTGTTGCTGCCCTGCTGCTTCTAAGGCTATGTTTGGATTGAGAGAGTTGGAGAGAAGAGGAGAGAAGAGAAGAGAAACTCATTAAGGCTATGTTTGGATTGAGAGAGTTGGAGAGAAGAGAAGAGAAACTCATTAAGAGAAGAGAAGAGAAGAGAAGAGAAAGTTAAATGACTTTCTCTCCACCTTGTTTGGATAGAGAGGGAAGAAAGTTAAATGATTTTCTCTCCACCTTGTTTGGATAGAGAGGGAAGAGAAGAGAAGAGAAGATTTTAAGATGCAAATTACAATATTGCCCTTACTTACATAAAAAGAAAATAAAAACTAAAGAAGAGAGGAAAAGGGCAAAACAGTAAAATCCTACTATCCTCAAAGCCATTCTCTTCTCTTCTCCCCATTTCTCTCCGATTTGGAGAGAAAGATTCAAGGCCCTTTTTCTCCCCTCTTTCTCTCCCATTTCTCTCCCCCTCCTCCCCTTTCTCTCCCCCTCTCTCAATCCAAACGAGAGAATTTTAAAAAAATTCTATTCTCTTCTCTTCTCTTCTCCCCAACTCTCTCAATCCAAACTGATTGTAAGAGAAGAGAAGAGGAGAAGAGAAAGTTAAATGATTTTCTCTCCACCTTGTTTGGATAGAGAGGGGAGAAAGTTAAATGACTTTCTCTTCACCCTGTTTGGATAGCCTTCATAAGAGAAGAGAAAAGAAGATTTTAAGGTGTAAATTCCAAAATTGCCCTTACTTACATAAAAAGAACATAAAAATTAATGAAGGAAGAGAAATGGCAAAATAGTAAATCTACCGCCCACTTAATCCCTTTCTCTTCTCTTCTCTCCATTTCTCTCCAAATCGGAGAGAAAGCTAAAAGCCCTCTTTTCTCTCCTCTTTCTCTCCCCTTTCTCTCCCCCTCCTCCCCTTTCTCTCCAACTCTCTCAATCCAAACGTCTCTTCTCTTCTCTTCTCTTCTCTCCAACTCTCTCAACCCAAACATAGTGTAACGTTTTCTTCTCTTTTTTCTTTCTTTTTCTCTGTCTTCTCCTTTTTGCTTCATTTTTTTATCTGGTTTTTATAAAAACCAAAAACCAAGGAGAAAGGTAGAACACCTTTGACCGGCTTTTGGACTAAAATTAGCACAATTAAAAACTAGATAGTGGACGTGGGCGCATTTACCAAATACGGTGCACCAATTTCGGGCTGATATTATATGCAGTGGAACCGGTCTTTTAGGTTTCCCAAACACCCCCTAAATCTACCACTACCAAGTAGCAAGCTAGTAAATTTACCTGTATGACCAGCTGAAGCAGCAACATGAACAGAAGAACTCAACCCATCCAATTCCAACATCAACAGCCATGGATAATTCAACAGATTCTTCACAACATCAATCTTCCCTCTTTCAGACGCCACAAAGAGCACACTCTCATCATTTCGATTCACCTTATAAACAACCCAAGGATCAATCTCCATCAAAAGCTTCATAATCTCCATATGCCCTTCTCTGCATGCTTCATGCAGTGGAGTTTCCAGCTTCTCGTTCTCCGCCGATATCATCTCCGGCCGCAACTTCACCATCTCCGAAACCAACCCCACGTGCCCGAATCGCGCTGCTAAGTGCAGAACTGTGTTTAAAACTCCTGCAACTCTTTGATTGATGATATTTTCATTTTCTTGAATGAGAAGAAGAAAGCTTGAAACGTCGCCTTTGAGAATTGCCTCAGAGAGCCTTCGGTCCATGCTTTTGAGCTATGGAGCCGACAGATTCGTGGTGGGAGAAGAAATAAGGAGAAAGGAGCCATTTTTTTCCACAAGCTGCAGTCACCTTGAAGTTTCTAAGGTATTTGTCAAGAATGTGCGTTTTTTTTTAATTAAAAAAAAAAAATCAAATCAAAAAGCTTTCACGTGAGTTTGACTCTTATATGTATACAGAGACACACACACATTGCTATTGAATATTCCACACTACTTTGTCCTAACTTTTATGGTGATTGACATTAATTAGTGTTTATAAGCTGAAATATATTTTTATTAATTAAGCATTATATCAACCCTCACATAAATTAAAATAATAGGATGATTAACCTTTTCCTACATGTTGATAGGTTTTCAATAAAATTTGAAGATGCTGCATGCATACTTAATTAATTAGGTTAAATGGGATGGAAGGCTTGATTAGTCAACAAACAAGTGGTTTTTGTAATAAATAAAAAATAAAAAAATAAAATAAAATAAACAGCTAGAGAGAGAAAAAAGGTTTCTAAGAAGATGTTAAATAATTAATTTTAAAAAATATGGACATATATATATTTATATTCACTTAAATATGTGGACATATATAGGGAAATGAAAACGTGGACATATGTCCATAATAAACATAAATATGGTCGGGAGTGTATATATGCACATGATTAATTTTTCTTTTTCTTTTTTTCAAACGTATGGCAAATTGCAAGTAAAATTATAACGAAACCTCCTTCTTACGAGATGAGAAGCCAACAAGTGTGATATTAAGGATTGTCCTTTTTTCTCTTGAACCCATTAATTACAGTATTTTAAAACTCGAACCCGATCAAGAGCTTTACTTCTTAGGAGGGAAGAAGTATCATTAGACATAACAACTAATTCGTTGAATAAAATCATTCAAATTATTGTAGCATGATAGTATATGCTTGACATTTAGAGAGAGAGAGAGAGGGATAATAAAAAAAATCATTAAAAGAATTTAAGTAGCACATCAAAACCCTAATAATTAAGAATCCATATAGTATTGTAACATATATATTAAATCTTAATGCACAAACACATGCACACATCTCGGGCCTATAACATGACATCTCAACCCAGGGTGGGTAGCTTAGTGGTGGAGCAAGCATGATTAACGGTTTACCAAGTCCTTTAATCTCGTGTTTGCCTCCCACTAGCTATTAATATCAGGGGCCACGGACCGCAAGGCGCAGTCCTTGTTTTGGAAGTCTTTTTCGAAGTGCACGACTTAATTTGGTGTCTGCAAACTGGCCTAGAATATTTATATAGCAAAAAAATAAAAATAAAAATAAATAAATAAATAAAATAAAAAACACGACACCTCAAATTTCTCCACCACAAAAAAGGAATCAAAAAGGGAAGAAAGTTACTTGGAAGTTGCTTTACTTGGCATTATCAACAAAAGTCTTTGGCTTTTCTGTTAAAGACTCTACTAGTAGTGAAGTGTCTTACGGTCTTACCCCAATCATTTTCAAGGAAATAATAGGATAGGCACTGGGAGAAAAACACGAGTGACCTTTAAGTACGTGTCATTCATATTCTAATTGGACAAACTTAGGGAAAGTCAAAAGAAATACGGATCCTTTCCCACTACCCACGTCCACGTGTTGAGATGACGGACTGTCTGATCTCACACTTGCAGTACGGCCGTGTCCGAGAGAGAATTAACGTGCGCTGCCGGCCACTAAATATGAAAAATATAATAAGGGATAATTGGCCAAAAATCAATTATTGCATAATTTAAAAAAGCACAAAATTAAGAGGCCTGGAAAATGAAATAATTCCATTTTGGGCATGAGAAAGGAGTCGTTCAGTCTTTGAGAACGCCTGATTTTGATCCGCGCAAGTGTATCCACGCATGGGCAGAGGAACGCACTGATGAAACCCAAAGGAACGCTTCTTTTTTCATTTGCATCAATGGCGTTGGGAATGAAAAGTTTACATTAATTTGGATTTTTTATTTTTATATTTGGAGTGCAACAATTGAGTGCTAAAATAGGAGCTCTTTCCATATTTTGTACCATTGTACCCTAATAGAAAGCTCCCTTAGTAGGCACCATTGTGTTCCAATGAGCTTTAAATTTAAGGAAAATCTAGTATGGATTATTTGGGAGGAAATGGTCATTCACAAAAAAAAATTCTTAAATATAAGAGGTGTTCATACCATTCTCAAATTTGGGAGCCTTGAATATAAGCCCACTATTTTTTTTTTTCTTTTTTTGGCTCCGACTTCTAAATTAATTTGGAAATGATAGTCCCAAATGAGAACCCATTGGAGATGTTCTTAGATCTTGTTTGAAATAATTTTGCTTAAAATTAGTTTTGAAAAATTATGTTTTCACAAATTTTCTTAAAGCAACGTACGAATCATTTCTTCAAGTATCAAAATTTGCATATCATAAGTAACTATGATAGAAGTTAGAAAATCCAATATTGATTAAAATTAATTTTGAAACCTATAATTTAGTATTATTTCAATATATACTTTAAATAGATTTAAAATAATTTTTAAGCTTCAAAAGCGATTTTCGCAAATTTAATTCAACTTGGATCTTAATGCTAGAATCCTTATAAGATCAAATTTCACATTCGCCTGGTTGGGGACAAGGCCGGCCCTCTGCTTTTGCAACCTCAAACTTTTGTTTGAGGCCTCCATTCTAAGAAGGGCCCAAAATATAAATTATGTTGGCTAGCCACTTTGCTTATACGGGTATTCTCTTCTATTTAGCATTTTTTTTTTATGTTGATGTTATTTAGAGATTTAACTATATGTTTTTTGTTTATTTTCTATTTATTTGAATTATATTCGTTTTAATAGATTGAGTATTTTGATATTTGTCTGATATATGTGTATTTGTGAATGGTGATAAGAGGTTCTGAGTGAGCCATACTTTTGTGAATTGTTTGTTGTAGTCTGGTTGTAGGTTTTAACCTAAGAGAAACTAAGATATGCTATTTTTTTTTTTTTACATGTCAAAATGTAAAGGGCCTCATTCTAGGAACTCACTTAGGGCCACTCAAACCCCAGGGCCGGGCCTGGTTGGGGAATTAATTCAACTTGGATCTTAATTAAGTTTCATTTTAAGATCCAAGTTGGATCTTAATTAATTCGTCAGGGTTGGATCAAATTTAACATCCTGTAATTAAAATGAAACTTAATTGCATAATTTGAAGGGAAAAAAAAAAAGAACTCGTTCTTTTTATAAACTTGGTTTACTCAAAAGTCACATCATCTTTTCACTTTATCAAGAATTCGTTTTTATAAGTTATGTTTACCCAAATGTCCCAACCTCAAAAAATCCTCCCTCGGATGTATTATTGGATAAACGCATCCTAACAATCAAGACTAAAAATGAGACAATCAAATGCTTCAAGGCAACCTGCAGAGTATAGCAAAGAGGAGCTTGGCAAACTCTATGTATTCTTAGACTGGTTAGCTTTTTGTATGGTGTATGGATGCTTTACTAGGAGAAATATCTCTATACCATTTTTTTAAGTTTCCGAAATGAAGAAAAAGAACTCATTGTCAAGCAGTAAAAACAGAGGAAAACCCCAAGAACAAATCAGCAGAGGAATAGAAGATTGGATTGCAATTGGTGTATTTTGCCAAGCTTGATTCAAATGGCTAGCTTTAGGAATGGCAGTAAAAGAAAGTGCTCTGTTGTATTTATTTTTTTTTTTTTACAAAAACTTATGTATTTGCATAAGTTGAGTTTTTTTCAAATGTAACCTTTAAAAAATATATATATACAAGTCTAACCTCCGCCCAAAAATATATACCAGAGTGACCCTCTGACCGGGTCAGAAGGAGTAAAAAACAGCGGTTTTTTAAAAGATACATAAAACCGCTGTTTGAAACAGCGGTTCTTTAGTCGAGACGCGCACAGCAATCCATTTTTTTCCTTTCTTTTCCTTTCTCCTCTGAACAAAACTCAGGGCTCGCTGCACGTAAATTAAAACACATTTGCAGTTGTTTAATTGTGAATTGACACACTTGCAGTTCTCTTGTAGCGCATATATATATATATATATATATATATATATATATATATATTTGTGGATCAAAAGTCAAAAGCAAACTGACAAATCATTAATATATATATATATATAATATATTTTTATGGATCAAAAGCAAGCAAACTTTAAAAGCAAACTGACACACCATTAATATATATATATATAATATATATTTTTGTGGATCAAAACCAAGCAAGCTTTAATTGATCAAAAGCAAACTGACACACCATAAATACATACATATATATATATATATATATATATATATATGGTTGCAGAAGACCGGAGATTTCAACCATTTTTCGATCCAGCAAAGGAGACCATCTATGTATTTCACTTAAGGTTGTGGACCTTCACGAAATGAATTTCGCTCATTAGATTACAAATTGAGTTAACAACTCCAGTTTTTTTCCTTCCTGCTTCTGGTTGTTTCAACTTTATTTATTCCTGCTAAGAAGAATCAAAAGAATGGAGGCAAATGGGCGACAAAATGAGGAGAGAGAGAGAAGAACAGCGAAGTTCAGTCCGGCGAGGCTTCAGTTTCCGGCGTGGGGTTCATTCCGGCAAGGCGTTTGCAGATGTGGTTCAGTCCAACCGTGTTCAGACCGGCGTCCCAGTCCGGCGACGAGAGTGAGAGAGAAGAAGGGAGGGAGAGAGAGAGAGAGAGGGTTTCAAAATGGACTGATAGCGTGTACAGGGAGCAAGGTCTGCAAGCCATTCGAAAAGTCATCTGCTGGCCTTGAAACTTGTGCATCTCTGCCTTTCAATCTAACCCGTCCATTTTGATCCAACGATCACAATTTTTGACAGTGTGGGATGAGCCGCACAGCCGACCGTCACTCAGACTTTCTATGTATATATATATATATACACGCGGGTAGCGAGGCTTGAAAGAAAAAAATTTACTGGGAGTGATAAGTTGACTAAATAACCGTTGTTTCAAACAGCGGTTTTATGTATCTTTTAAAGAACCGCTGTTTCAAACAGCGGTTTATACTTTTTGACCGGTCAGAGGGTCATTGTTGTATATATTTTTTTGAGAAGGTTAGTGTTGTATATATTTTTTTTTTAAACGGTCATTTTAGAAAAAAGCTCGCATAAGTTTTAGGAAAAAGCATCATTTTTCATAGGTGTGCTTTAATTTTATAAGAATCCATCAGTTTAATAAGAAACACATCAGTTTGTTTTTTGGATTTATAGAAACTGATTCACTTGTAAGAAATCGATGAATAGATAGTTTTTCGGAGGTGGGTTTTTTTCTTTCTTTTTAGAAAACTGATGTTTGTTTGTTTGTTTGTTTTTTTTTTAACTGATATAAAAATGCATCAATTTTCACATGCATACTTTAGTTTTATAAGAAATTATCAGTTTTATATCAGTTTGTTTTTTAGTTTTGTAAAAATTGATGCATTTCACGAAACTGATGCATTGAAAATTGAGACTTTTGGATAAAATGATAAAAAAAAACAAAAAACAAAAAACAAAAAAAACAAAAGAAAAGAGACTTTTGGATAAAAAAAATTCAAATTGGAACTTTTGATAATTTAAAAAAAACAAAAACAAAAACAAACAAAAAACAAAAAACAAAAAAAAAAAAACCGGACTCCAATCATCCAATGACACCAACGATTCCAACGGCAAGATTTTTGGCGCCTCGCCAACTCTTTATTTCCCTCCAGTTTCTCAGAGTTTTGAACTTCTTCTCCTAGGGTTTTGACGGCGTGGGCAAGGTTCTCTCCTAGGGTTTCCTGATTTCTTTTTTTTTTTCCCCCTCAAATTCGTAAGTTTCTTGAGTTTCATTAGAAATTACATATACTTCTATAGTTCTATGCATTTATTCGTGGGCAAGGTTCTCTCACCTAGGGTTTCCTGGCTCCTTTCGTTTCTTCAATTTTCGAATTTCGTTAGAAATTAAGTTACATATACTTCCATGCCTTTATATATATATATATATGTTTATTGGTTTATATTGATTTGATGAAAGATATGTGATACGCCTAATTTCACAATATCGATTGGTCCTTATTAATTTTTTTGAGGGAAATTTTGTTTAAAGTGAAGATTATATAAATTTTCTACTCCTGGTGATTCTTTTTTAGCAAATGTTTCTGATGATTCTTCTCCACTAAAGATTCTGACAATTTGACGCCTCTACCTTTTATATTATTTTCCCTTGATGTTCGTCACGTTCTTGTATCACAAATGTTTGAATGTATAACAATCCAAGAGTTTGTGTTCTTTGCTTACTTTAGCTTAAAGTCAGTTTTTGCTGACTAGAATATTTCTATATATATATATATATTGCTCCATTTTGTTCGTGTTCTTGTTAATTTCATGATTTTCTATGTAATATTTCCCTTACGCTTAAGTGGACAAATATCGGTTTAGGTGCTAATTTACAGTTTTTCTGGATATTTTAACATAATTTATGTAACTGTAGACTGTAGTTTATTGTAAGTGGATATGTTGATTGGCAGTTAACCTACACTGTACATTTTTAGTTTTATATGTTTTCTAGTGTTTGGGGCCTGTGAAAGTATGATTCCATTTTGTTGAAACGTGTCAGAACAAAATCAGGCCATTTGGTAAATATTTCATAGAAATGTTTGAGGTTTTTCCCTGGGATTCTCTTGTTGCTGGCAATTTCATGATCAGACCATTTTAGGAAAGACAATCTCAACTGCTAAGCTCAGCACTACTCAACAAAAATGTATCTTAATCAATTTAGGACTGCTGCGTGAATGATTTATTGTCAGTCCTCTTGATCCAGACATATATTCTGTTATATCATAAACTGTAGTGTCTCAATCCACACCCCTTTGGCCTTCTCCTTTTGCTTGTGTTGCCTACAACTTGAACAGTCTCCTTCAGTTGCAGTTATTGATCTTTGTAGCACATTAACAAACTGTCTCTGCCAATATACATTCTACACATTGTACTAATTGAAAATTTGTGCTGCCTGTGGTGGAATGTTTCAAGGATCGGACCGACATAGACTGCCTACACAGGTGGTAGAAGGTCTTGAGTCCAGAACTTGTCGAGGTTCACAGTCGAAAGAGGTAAACTGTGTTCTCTCTTGTTTGAATGTCAATTCCTTCCCTGCATAGTCATATTTTTGCCAACATTTCCATTCACTTGGACAATGTGATCATTGTCTTAATGGCGAGAAAATAAAATGTTGTTGCTTCATTGGCTCAATTTTTTTCCTAAGTGGGGATGCACCTTGGTTCTTTCAAAATCAGGCATTGATTCAGATCTTTTGGATAAGTTTTCTGTCAAACATTCAAGGGGAACAATACTCTCTCTTCATGGCACCCTTTCCATACATGTAGGAATTTCGAAATACCATAAAGCTCCTAAAACCTTCATGGAAGCATCTGCTCCACACATCAGAACAAGCATAGAAGAAAATGTTTCTGCTGGTTCTATTGCTCTGATGCTTGATGAGAATACTAGAACTAGAGGCTGGGTCAAGATAGAGATTGACACTGGGCTTTCACACGTGTCCGATTCTCCGGAAAATGAATTGGGATGGGGATTGAGCTTTTGTGGGATAATACAAGGTCCCACAAGTTGGGACCATTTTCAGGTCGATGCCTTTCTAAATTCAACTGTGTGGGAGATTCAGCTTGCCATCAGATTTTGTATATGTAGTGGGTGGGACTTCACAAAGACCTGCTCTTTCTTCAGCATAGTTTGGCATTATGTTTACTGGTCCCTTTACCTGAATGGTTTATTGGGATCAGGTAGAAGCCCATTTCTTGCACTGCAGTTAAGTAGTCTATGACAATTTTTGACTATATTGAAGTCTTAGATGATGATGCTAACATTCTCGTTGGTTTTATTTGCAAAGATTTCTTAGATGGCCCAAATTAATATATATACACATACATATATTGATATTGCTGTTTGACGTCTGTTTAAAGCATGTTTAGGCCATATGAATGTGCTTTGAAATAGGCTATGTTCCTATGAATGTTCCATCCGAACAAATTTCCAGTAAGGAAATAAGTTGGTCAATGATTTAACCATTTGGCCCCTTTACCTGAATGGTTTATTGGGAAAAATATTTACTTGATGGATCTTGAAACATATTTACTTGATGAACATTGCAAACAAATGGCTCCTAAAGTATTTTATGCAGTAGATCCTATTTAACGCTGCATTGTGTTTTGTAAAATGGAAGACCTGAATGAATGTTTTAGTGGATGCCTGTATATCTACTATTTGAAGACAACTCATAAACCAATAAACAAGTGATAATATTGTTTGGGCAGGCACACCTTTGGGAGATAATATCCTTTTAGTTGCAAAAGGTTGTGTCAGCTGTATTACTAAATTAGTTTTCTGACCTGAACACAATGGATTCGAATCAGTATGTAATTAAATGAATAATAACTCTTTTGTAATATGTGAACTCCCCATGTTTACAATCATTGATGTTGTTTATGAAGAGGGGACATTTAGACAAACAACAGTGGCATGAAAAGCATGGAATAATCCTCTCCATGTAGCTGGAAGTTTCAGTGCACATTTGGATCATGCATGGGATAGGCCTACGAAAGAATGTGTGACTAGCTTGATGCCTCTTGAAAATGTTTTCTACTAAAATATATTTACTTGATGGCTATTGACAATATTTTGGGGAAGTTTTTACATGATGATTCATGAAAATGTATTTTGCAGGGAAACATAGTTACTTGCCGATTTCATTTTCTTTGATGATACTTGCTTTAAAGCTTTGGGAAAATTTATCTTGTCTCTAGAAAGAAATGCCTCTTAGTACTCAGACTTTGTTTTTCTTTGTCTTGTTTTTTTATCTTGGGAAAATTTTATGTTCTATCCAAGCAAAATTTCCACAGTGAAAAAAATTGTTCAATGTTTAAATCAAATGACTCCACTCAAATGTTTTATTGGGAAAAATATTATTTGATGGATCTTGAAAAATATTTACTTGATGACTTTTGAAAAAGTATTTACTCAAATGACTATTGAAATTTTTTTTCAAGAAAACATATTTACTTGATGGCTCTTGACAATATTTTCAGTAAAAATATATTTACATGATGGCTTCTGAAAATATATTATCTGTGGAGATGTATTAACTTAATGGCTCCATTTCTTTGTTGATAACTTGATATTCGTTTCAAAGCTTTCGGAGAACATCCTTTTACCTCAACATAATGGTAGTGCCATTGGCTTAACAGTGAGAAAATTAAATGTTGTTACTTTTTTGCTTCAGTTTGTTTTTGGACTGGGGATGTATTCTAACTCTCTGAGAATCAGGCATTGCTTCAGAACTTTTTGACAAGTTGTATCATGTATGTCAACTTTTTAGAGGAACAAAACTCTTCTTTTGGGTCATCATCAAGTCAAATATGCAGAGTCTTGGGACCCATACCATTTCAGTAGGAATTTTGAAATTCTGTGAAGGTCTAGATGAAAATATCAAATCCAAGATCTCTACAATGGATTATCTCTATTTCTAATTCCTCTGAAAATTAACTTGATGGAGATTAAGCTTGGGTTGATTAATACAAGGTTCCACTCGATGGGACCATTTTCAAGTTGAAGACTTTCCAAAATTCAACTCATGTAAGAAGATTCAACTTGCAGCCAGGCCATGTATATGTTATGGATGGAATACATTTCAGTTTAGTTGGGCATTGTGATCACTGTCTTCAGTCAAGTGAAATTTTTTTTTTCTACTTTCTGGAAGCATCATGTTCCAGTAGAAGGCCATTTCTTTCATTGCAGGTTAGTACTTTGCGATATTCTTTTACTATATTGAAGTCTTGGATGATTATGCTATCGTTCTCATTGGTTTTATTTTGCCAAGATATCTTGGACGACCCAAATTGTCAACAAATCTATTGATATTGCTGTTTATAACATGTTTAGGTTATATATAAATTGGTTTTATTTTGCCTAGAGTTCTTGTAGATGAATTTGCATTAGTCTCGATAATTTCATTACCCTGTTTTTGATAATGAGGTGGCGCCCTCATCATAGATTCTCCTTGATAAGGAGCTATTTTGAACATAAACCATTAGTGACGCAAAAACCATAGCAAGGTTGAAATATATAGGCTTTTAAATCATATCAAATTTGGCTATGAAACACTAATGCTAGGCCCTGGAGAGTAGCTGGACTCAATTGTATCTTTTATCATATGCCATTTGGTACATGTTGAATGTAATTTTTATTATGAGTTGGGAATATGTAGTGTTTCACCCTTTTCTCCTGTTTAGAAAGCCCGGTAAACGTGGTCAATAGATTTTCTTGAAGATATTTTTTGGGGAAAATTTTTACTTGATGAATGTTTTAAACAAGTACTACTTGATGGCTCTTGATAGAGAGTATTTACATGATGACACCCCAAAATGTTTTAGTGGAGAACAAATTTACTTGATGGCTTCTGAAAATATTTTTTGGAAAAAGATGAAAAGAGAGAGAAATACCAAGGGGAAGGAGTGTAGAGATCAAATCTTTTTATTGCAATTGGGGTTGGGGTTATTTTGAGAAGTTTATGGATTGTGTTGATCAATTATTAGGGTTTAAAAATAATTGAAGGTGAAAATCATATGGAAGGGTGTCCCTATCCGCCCCTTAGACCATACATTATGATTTGGGCTTTAGATTAAATAAAAGATTTGTAGCCAATGACATCAGATAGTACTTAAACTTGGCATTCTTTTATAGCCATCAAATAGTTTGATTGCATTAAATTTGAGCCTAATTACTTGGGCTTGGTTTGCATGTTCCATTTTCCTTAATATTACATCATGAAACATACTTAGGCGCTCTAACATTTTGTTCTTGAGGTCTTCAAGAATCAAGATGCCAATTGGATACTAATTGAGTAGCTTTGTGGCTTCGTCAAACTTTCAAGTTTTTGCATTTATCGATTTTTTTGGGGTCTTTGTCTCCTTATTATTGATTTAAGTTCTTCAAAACAAGCTAATGTTTAATGCATTACTCTAAGATGATGTTTTTATTTCGTATGATGGGCGTATACATTGCCACCTGTCAAACAGGTGCTTTATGGGGTTGTGATTTGTGATGGGTGCTCTGTCCTTTAAGAGGAGTGAGGACGTATACTCCCATCACACCTTATAATTTTTCCTCTAAGATATTCAAGATGCTTTCCAAACACTACCCGGGTTATAACATCATGGTCTGGTTTGACTTCAAGTTATGCATTTATCGTTTTATTCTTGGTGCCTACAACTCATTTATTTATTTATTTATTATTATTATTTATATAAATACATTAAGAACAGATAGCAGGCTATATACAAGCAATGCTAGTGAAGGATTGTGAATCCAAGATCATCAATTCCAAACCCCAAACCCTCAAAAATTTACGACTCCTTAATGCTGAGTTAAATTCGTGAAATACCACTCCCATCTTTAAAACAAGTTATTTTATATAAAGTGCGTTTGATCTACTAGATCCTCAAAAATGATTGTTCCATTCCTTTTATTTTCTTTATGTAATGTTATGTGAGTGTAGCAAGCTATCGCTTAGACTAGAAGCGTGATCCTGTCAAGACGTCCTTACGCTCCTTATCGTAAAGACGTCCCTTCTGGAAGTCATAATCAACCGTTGGATTAAATAATCTTCTTATGAACGTTATGTCTGTCAAAAATCATAGTGATTCGAAAATCGGCATTGTTATCAAACCTGGACCGAACCGGCCGGTTCAATCGGTTGAACCGGGAATCGGTCCCCTCTCCGGTTGGTTTAATCCACAAAAACCCATTTTTAAAAAAAATTGTTCAATCCGGCGATTCAACCGTTTCAACCGGTCAACCCGTTTTTTTTTTTTTTAAATTTTAAGGTGCTAAATTGACTAAAATAGTCTCAATATTTTTAAAATCTCTTAAAGCTAAAAAGGCAAATTAGTCTTAAAAAATCTCAAATAGCAAAAAGAAATCAAAGCACCTAATTTAATAATAGAATATTCTTGTCTTGCATTTTAAAATATATATATAATAAATATTGATCAATAGTAATTATCAATTTTCAATTTTGATGACTGCATATAAATTCAAATATATGAATTGATTGTACAAACATTTAAAAAAAAATTATATTTTGAATCATTTACAGCTTTTATTCTAATAAATAAATAATATATTTATGACGTTACGGTTAAACCCGACGGTTCAACCGGTTGACCCTTAACCCAGTAACTTTTCCGGTTCGATGAACGGTCCGGGTTTTAAAACAATGAAAATCGGTATTCAAAATATAGTCCATGAAATGCTTTGACAGTATTTGCTGTTAGATGCTATCAAAGTTGTTTAAATGTCTGTATTTTAAAAACCAACCGTTGGATCACTGTGATTTTTGGCAGACATGACATACATATAAAGATGATCTAATCAAACAGTCAATTTTTCAAAAATATCTCTCCTAGTGAAAGTGTTCTTAGGATAAGAGCGTAAAGGCGTCCTTACAGGATCGGTTCTGTAGCTTAGACAGTCAAGAATCCTGCGTCATGAAGTGGAATAGAATTTGTGGGCAATCAGGGGCAGAACCAGGATTTTTTCTCAAGGGGGCTTAATGTAAGATTTTTATTTTTTAATATGAAAATAGCGTAAAATAGCCATTTTTATAATATATATAAAATTGTAAGTTTACACAATATTAGTGCCAAAATCGCAATACTATAAAAATTTATACAAATTTATTTGGTGATAACACTATTCAATTCATGGATTTGTAAGGTTAAATAGTATTTTCATCCAAATTCAGTATAATCCATAAGGGTTTGTTAAAGTTTGTGGGTCATAGTTCAATATAAATTATTTTAAGGTCATATATTTTTTTTGAAATTCAATTGAGTATACTCTCTCAATTTAAACCCTTTTTGGGTTATTATATATGTGCTATATATATAATATGATTCAAGTCTACTCCAAATAATTTTGTGAAAAATGAATTGTTCTCACCATAATTAAGGAAGATAAAAATATAAATGCATGATGTTTATGTGAGCCTCTAGCCAAACTTCCCTCTCTTTCCTTCACATTCCCTCTAATATACTATCTCTTTTCTTCTTTCTCTCTTTTCTCTTTTCGACAGCTACTTCAATTCCTTTCCAAAATTTTAATGCTAATTTGTTCCTTCAATTTTATTGTTAAATTAGGAATGCCGGTCTTTAGAGTGGTTGTGTAAGATATACAATGTACAAAATAACAAGAATGATATTATAAGGTGTATATTACACAAAGTTGTCACCTCAATAGAGCAAAATGCATAGCATATTTTGAAAAATTGGCCGTTAGATTAGATGAACTGCTTATTAATTTCATGTTCACAAAAAATCACAGTGATCCAATAGTCGATTTATGAAAAGCTGAATAGGGAAAAATGATGATATTTTTAATAACAAATTAAATGTAATAATTTTTTATAGTGACATTTGTCAGAAACCAACCGTTGGATCATTGTGATTTTTGAAAAATATAAAATTAACAAGCAGTTTATCTAATTTAACGGTCAGTTTTTCAAAATATGCACTATATTTGGCCTTATTGAACCCCTACGTATAGAAAATTTCCAAAAAGTCAGGGCGGGCCATGGCCTCCCTTCCCTTCCCTTTGGTTCCTCTACTGTGGACAACTCCACCTAGGGTCAAACCTTAGCGAGAGTAAGTATAGATGGGATGTTGTCAAGAAAAAAAGGAAAAAAAATTTGTGTTTGCTATCGTTAAAGAAGCAATTAAGATGCATTCCCAAACCAACATGGTGGTAGAGGCTATAATGAAGAAGTAACCCTAACCAATAATGGTGGTTTTCAAAGCCCAAATGGGTAGTTGTGGAGCTCAGAATGAGAAATAAATCATATACGGAGAAATATATAAGTAGGTACAATATAGGTAGAAGATTCCCATTGACTGTTCTACCCTCATTAAATGTGCTCATCTGCTTGTGTTGCATTGTGTGGTTTGATGCTGTGACAACCATGTAACCAACAGTTAATGGCCAATATATATAGGTGAGTTTTTAAGTTGTATTTGCATTAACTTTCTTAAAATTAATTTTAGAATTAAAAATTCCATCTAATTCAAGTGATAGGCGATTTTACGAGTGATTGAATAATTGATAGAATTTTCATACTTGAAGTGATTGTGGCAAAAGTTAGGGTTTCAATTTTTAACAAAATTTATTTTAATATGAAAATTTGATTAAGTGAATACATTATTTGAACATAATTCTTAAAAAATATATGAAAGAGATATAATTTTGGAAAAAAAATAATGCGCATAGAACTTTAAAATCTTTTAAATACGCATGTCACGTGATGTGATGATTTTTTTGACTCGAGGAAAAGCCATACCCCGGCCCTCCCCTTACTACGAACTTTCTTCCTTAAGTAGCAATTAATGCTCGATAGATTTGCAAATCCTTTTTCTATGTAGATGAGCTTTCTGGGAAAATGAGAGATCCAATAAGTCAGGTATAAATTTGATCCATAACCCCTAGAAAATAGAAAATAATTTAAAAAAAAAAATAGAATTTGTGAGATGGTTAGAATACATTCCATTTAGAATATATTTTACTTTTACTGTTAAGCATTTTTAGAAGGGAATTAGGAGTTACAGGTAGCAGAAACGAATTGATAAAATTAATTTGTGTTTAAAACTATATTTTAAATTAGAAGTAATGTTGGAAAAGGTAATTTGGACCAAAATATCTTATTGGATCTTCTATTACTTCTAACTCTCTTGTCAAAATATATCCATACTACTTATAAAAAGTCTCAATGTTCGAAAAAATTTTGATTCACTAAAATACCCTCATATTAAATGCTAATGAAACTTCTACCCTTTTAGAATTTTAATTACACAAAATCTCTTTAATTGCTTCTTTTCTTAAGCTAGAGTCTCTCTCTCTCTCTCTCTCTTTTAATTAATTTCCTAATTCAACAAAGTTTTTAATACCAAAAAGCTTTATCTTTTTTTAGTGTTTCAAAGATTTGTCTTTTTTTTTTTTTAATAAGCAACAAAAAAAAATTATTGAAAAATAAAGAGGAGATTTGTATTTTATTAATTACAATGAAAGTAATTTAAATTAAATTAAAATTCTATTAATAGGTATGATTTCATAAGATACCACCAATCACAATAAAAAATTTTCTAATTAAATTAAAATTTCTTATAAGTATTGATGTAACTTGTTTTTTCAAAAAGTCTTTACATTCTATTTCTTATTTTAAAAAAGTTAAAAATAAATGCAATTTTAGTACTATTTTATTAAATATTTTGTTTTAGTTTCTAATATGAAAATGCTGTAACATTTTAAGTTCATATTATTAATTTAATATTATTTTTATATAATTTTAATTTCTAAAAAACATTATAAATAAAAATTTATAACAACTTTATATATTCATTGTAGTTAGTATATATTGTTTACATTATAGTTAATTCCATAAAGATATTTTGAAAACAATTGTGTGTGTATTGCACCCGGTACATTGCTAGGCATAAAAGTACAAAAACAAGCATGACCCCATACAATTACACCAGTCAAAATAGTAGTTTTTCTAACTATATTAAAGAAACTTATGAATACTAATTTGTTTCTAAATCAAACTTCATTTCTTAAGAAAGACAGAATCCCATAATAAACACGTGCATACATATTACTTCAATGGTACACATAATTAACGAGATAAGAATAGTCATATATGTGAGACCTAGACAAATCAATTGGATGGCCGATTGCTCCCTCTAGCTGATCCGATGTTGTTTGTTCCCAATGAGGGTATTTAAATCTCAAGATCATTTATCGGAAGTATTTTGATCCCGATCAATAGAAATTAAATTAGAGTGCGATCTGTATATGTATGAGAGAAACATAGGAAATTACAGGTGTGCAATAGTCAGCTTGATAAGTGCAATTTATTTTTGCTAGTTAAATTATGATAATATTTGTTTGGATGGTGAGAAATCTTGTCACGAGTTCTTGAGAAAATGAGTTTGGACTGAGCCTTTTAGATGGGCATGTAATCATCTTCTCATTAGATTTTTTTTTCCCGTCAAGTTGATTTGATACTTAATTCATACAAATTAGTTTCTAAAAGGACAATTTTGGACTGACATAGATCTCATGGGACATGCCGTGTTCTTTATCTCCTTCTTTTTTTTTTGGTAAAACGTGTTCTTTATCTTGAAATGACATCTTCAATTGTACAACCAGGAATTGGTTTGTGGCAGTTGGCCAAATTTAATTCAAACCTACTAAGAATTGGTTGGTCCTCTGGTTCTGGATGCGTCGTTAAAAGATCTGACTATAACAGGCCTGGGGGTTTTGAACAAACGTACAGATGATGATCAAAGGTACCTTGCCAGCACTCGAGTGGAATTCATCTGCTAGGTTCATCATTCATGGTAGCAAGGACAATAATATAAATATCACATCTACAAGATCTACCCCCATGAAGTAGGACTATTCTATCTCTAGCCCATTCCCCTCTCCCTCTCTCTCTCTCTCTCTCTCTCACACGCGCACACACACATGTGCCATGGAGTACAATGGCAAGTGATAAATATGTCACACAGACAACAACTACAAGATCCTAATCCCATGCGCAATAGGACTGTCCTTATATCTGTAGCCCATTCCTGATTCTAAACTTCCCAACTCTCTCTCTCTCTCTCTCTCTCTCTCTCATGCCATGGAATACTATGGCAAGAGATCACTCCATAGCATCATGGACGAAGAAATGAAGGCAATTCAGTTACCAACTCATCTCTCCATCAAAACCCATCGACAATTGAGTGAGCCAGATCTCCAGCTCAGCCCTCCGAGGCCATCTTCCCCTTCCACTGCTGTGTTGTCACTAATGCCACCTCCGAGCCCAGAATCACCATGGATGCTCTCTCCTCTCCAAACCCCATCTCCTTCTCTCCTCTACCACTGCATCGCCTCGCTCCATCGTCATGATGGTACTATCTACTCCATCGCAGTTTCAAGGGGAGTAGTCTTCACAGGCTCTGAGAGTAGCCGGATTCGTGCTTGGCGGCAGCCGGACTGCATGGAACGGGGATATATCAATGCAAGTTCCCGCGAAGTCCGAGCCATCTTAGCTTATGGTAATTTGCTTTTCACTGCACATAGAGATTGCAAAATCCGTATGTGGAACTTTGCAGTATCAGATAATTTCCGATCGAAAAAGGTTGCAACCCTACCTAGAAGAAGCTCATTTCCCTTGTTTCTAAGGACAAATACCCAACAGCACAAAGATTGTGTTTCTTGCATGGCTTACAACCATGCAGAAGGGCTTTTATACACTGGCTCTTGGGACAAAACTGTTAAAGCTTGGCGGGTATCCGAAAAGCGATGTGTAGACTCATTTGTTGCTCATGAAGATAAAGTAAATGCAATGGTGATAAACCAAGAAGATGGGTGTCTTTTTACATGCTCTTCTGATGGATCAGTGAAGATATGGAGGAGAGTATATGGAGAGAGTTCTCATACTCTCACCATGACTCTAAAATTTCAATACTCGCCGGTTAATGCCTTGGCCTTAAGCTTATCATGCAGCAGTTGCTTCCTCTACTCAGGATCTTCAGATGGGTTTATAAATTTTTGGGAGAAGGAAAAAATGTCTGGCAGATTTAACCATGGGGGATTCTTGCAAGGACACCGTTTCGCGGTTCTTAGTTTAGTAGCTGTAGAGAAGTTGATATTTAGCGGCTCAGAAGACACGACGATTAGGGTTTGGAGGAGAGAGGAAGGAAGTTGCTTTCATGAATGTCTTGCAGTGCTGGATGGGCATAGAGGACCAGTGAGGTGCTTGGCTGCTTGTTTGGAGATGGAGAAAGTTGTTATGGGGTTTTTGGTATATAGTGCAAGCTTGGATCAAACATTTAAGGTATGGAGAATTAAGGTATTGCCAGAAGAGAAGAGGATATGCTTCGATAATATAGATTCTTCCAAGAGGAAGATGTTGGAGTATGAGATGAGTCCTGTGTTGTCTCCTTCATGGGTAGAGAAGAAGCTTCAACGTAACTATTTTCATTGAGAAATGCTTAATACCTAATTGGAAATGGAGGAAGATGACTGTTGTGGAAGATGGTGATGCGATACTCTATGGCAACTGTATTCAGTCGGTGCATGCATGACATTCACATTATTACACTGGTTCCTTTAATTGCTGCAAGATAAACGTACACAGATGTATACCTTTTTCAATAATTTGTCATTTTCATGAAAAATGCCTAGTGAATGCTAGATGTAAACTTCTCAGTTCCTGTCGGATGCCTAACCCAGTAACCCATAACCTTATATCATATTGATCGATGCAATTAGTATGATGCCGGCATTCTTTTGATGGTGGTGTTGTGTTATATCATACTGATCGATCCAATCAGTATGATGCTAGCATTCTTTCGATGGTGGTATTCGAGCTTTGAAGGGTTGTGTGCACAATCCTTCGAAGCACAATAGTCTACTATCAAAAAGTCAAATTTGGCATCCCAAAGTGCCAAATGGGCTTAGAATTTGGCATCAACTAGTGCTTTTTGGGATGCTAAATTTGACTTTTGCATTGGAGATGCTCTAATCCAACAGTTAGTTTTTCAAAATATGCATCCCACAGTCACTTATGACTTTCGCAAAAGCAGCATGAACTGATGGGATAATTTCTATATATATATATATATATATATATATATATATAGACGTTGCCGTAGTTAATTTTCTGGTGTAAAATGTGAAAAATTATAGTAGTGCTAGCCCTTGGATTACACAGCCGCAGCGGATGGGGGGTGTTAGGGAGGTAATAATTTGGAAATGTTATTTTTATTTCTATTTCAATTTTCTAGTTCCAAGATTGATCGTGCTTGAGTTATGATTATCCATAGAAACCATTTAATTTTGAGAACTTTCTTCTGGTAATTTTGAAAGTTATTAAGCATCGTATAGCTCAACACTATGCAATTTTGTGACAGTTGACTGAAAAATCACAATTAGTAGATGTAACAATATTTATTTTGAAATTTTTTATGATTATTAAAACAAGTAATTAAATTACTTCAAGTACTCTATAAACCAATTAGAAAAGGCTATTTTCAGGGTTAGTGCCCCATTCCCCCATTCGTGGATGAAAGAGAGAATTTTTTAATGTACATGAGTAGGGTGGTTGTTAGTTGTTAGTAGAAAAGAGGAGCAATAAATGAGCCAATCCTCGATCATGAGACATAGAATTCAGAACTTCATCCGAGAGAGAGAGAGAGAGAGAGAGAGAAGAAGTATACTAAGCCAAAAATATCTTAAAAAAGATTACTTGGCAAATTTGATTAATTCTCTCACTAGTGCATGAACAAAGATGGGAGTAGCTCAAGGGTGCATTTGGACTCTCCTTAATTTAGGATCACCAAAAATAAAATAAAATAATAATAATAATTTTAATGGCTATTTATTTTTTCTTGGTAAGATAATTAATGGGGGCGCTGACATCCTTAATTCAATACCACATGACCCAAACACAAAATTGTTGGGCCTCCTTGAGATGACTCGTGATTATTTCAATTCTGCTTGTCCTTGGATACCTCCAGTCTGATGAAAAACAGGGTCGTACTCCATTTAAAGAGATGGTAATGCATTTAATCTGTCTAATTAATATTTGTTAGCTAGATCTCGGTGCATGCAACAGGCACCTAAATGTGTATAATTTAGTAGCAGAACTTTTATTTCTCCACAGCCATACTCAGCTACTCCTTCCCATGTGTAGGTTTCACCTTTTCTTTTCTATTTTATTTCAAGGTAGAGAAGGAGAGAGACAGAGCGCTAGAGATTCCGTGGACGTTCAGCGCAGCTTTTGAAAGGCTCCAAATGGACTTTCTACTCTTAAAAGTTATCTTAGGAAAAAAAAAGTATTTGGTAAGTTCTTTCAAATGAACTTTTAGAATAAGTCAGGTTCTGAGTAGTCTATGTGGAAGAAGTAAAAAAAGTTTGCTTTTAAAAACTCATATTTGTAGGAAGAATATAACTTCCATACTTTTTGACATAAAAGAACTTTTAGAATCACTTGCCAAACTCTTTTTTTTTTTTTTTTTTTTTTTTTTTTTTAAATGGTTTTTTTTAAAGTGGTTTTTTTTAATGGACTTTTAACCCTTTTTTTTTTGTTGTGGATAAAATTGGCCCTTTTTTTAACCATCCATGCAATTTTTTTTTTTTTTTTTTATATTTTTTTTCTTGCCAAAGGATGAAAGTCTACTGTTACCCTAAATCTTCTCTCTAATATCAACAAATTGATATCGTTGCATTTCCATATGCTCAAATTCGAAATCTTTCCCTAATTAAAAATGAAAATACATGTCCAAATCTTTCTCTTAAAAGTAATAATACATGCCACTAGACCAACAGATTATTAGTATATATATAGCAGTCAAATAATTGGGAATCCATTCCTCGGCCTTGGTTTGTTCTATATAATCTTTTTTATTTCTTAAGATAAATTATATAAAATTCCTTCAAAATAGAGGTCAACTCTACAAAATCGATATTAAACAGATAACCTCTTAACTATATATAGGTTAAATTTACTACAAAACACATTTGAAGTTCAAAACTGAACAAATAACCACCTAAACTATGAAAATTGAATAAATAAACTACAAATTAAACACATTAAGGATAAGTTAGATTCACAAACCTCCTTTACTTTCACCAATGGAAGGGTAAAGTGTCATAAATTCATAGTTGGGGGGATCAATTTTCATAGTTTGAGTGGAGATCTTCTGTCCCACTTTTTATGTATCACTTCCTGTCCCCTCTCATAAAAGTCCACCTTGAAGGTTTTATGAATATGATTTATAGTTGAGGGAAATTTCATATAATTTATCCTTGTTTTTTTATTTATTAAAAATAAATAATAATTTCCTTTTCTTAATAAAATCTTAACCTTTCATCATGAAACATTCCAATTTCCCCGAGCTAGTTGCTCATCTTAAGTGCAACATTATGCTGTTGTTATATGTGGTTTTAGTTTTGGGGTCTACGTTTCTTTGTTATCGACTTAAGTTAGTAAGATACCACTCCATTTTTCAAACCCAAGCTGTTTTTTAGAGGGTTTAATTTGATCTTTTTTTTTTTTGGGTCCATAAGATGGTGGTTAATTTTAAGGGGGTTTTGAAATCGAATTTTGTCACATTAACTGTTTGATGGTTTAGATAAGGTTTGAAGGTGATTTCGTCCATCATTAAATACTAGTCTGGGCCCAAACTTTAGTGGGAGTCCTAGCATACCTTATACTGCAAAAATTAAAAAATTATAAAAATAAAATAAAAGGTTTTTGGAAAAATTGCTCAAAAGTTTCTGAGTTTAGAGTTTTGACCATATGGTCCAATTTTATACTGTGGGGTTTTCGAGATTTTTAAATTCTTTTGTCTATTTGTTATGTTAAAAAGACTATTAGATTTAATCGTATAAAATGCTTATATAAAGGACTTATATATGGGTATAGAATTTTTTTTTTTTTTTTAATTAATGTGAAGAGAAAAAGAATTTTGTCTTGTCAATCCCAATTTAATTAATTCTTTGGAGATAGATATTTACCATGGTACAATACCCACATGTGATGGTACAACATCGTAGATTGTCCCTATTTGTATTTCCCATTTTTCAATCCAAAAAAAAAAAAAAAAAAAAATAAATAAAACATTGTAGTAAAGGCAATTCAATATGTTTCTTTTATCATTATTTGGTCATAACTTACCATCACAAGCAATTGCTAGATTGAGAAAACTTGATAGTAGGGCTTAATTGGTATAGTCAATCTCCTCATGCTTTTAACAAGCTCTTCTCATACTTTTGTGCATATCACACACAGTCCTATATATTATTACTTATTAGATAGAAGACCTTTTAAGAGTTTCAATTTTGCCACTAAATTTCAATAGTAATTAGAAATAAATTAGAAAAAAAAAAAAAGCGAGAAAAAGAAAAAGAAAAGCGTCTAGCCTTCCTTTTTCATTAAATAAATAGGAAAAAAGAGAGTAGTTGCATGTGAACTTCAAAAGGATAAATAAATTAGAAGGTACAAGAAAGTATAAATATTTCATTAATTATTGTGCTACCCTCATCAAATGTGCCCAACAGCCTGTGTGTTACTCTGTGGTTTGGTATGCAAACACCATTAAACCAACAGCTGTTTCTAACAGGAAGAAGAAGAAGAAGAAAAGAAATAAATGACATGGAGATTCCAATACATATCTGGTGGCAGGTGATGAGCTACCACATCTTCAATTCAAATCCATACTAATTGCCATTTACTCAGTAGCAGAATGAAGTGCTTTATATTGTCTTTTGTTTAACCCACCAAAAGGGTCTTTCTCTTAATTGCTGCAGGAGATAAGATCGTAAGAGAGTTGATAATTTCTTTGCTGTAAAATGGAGATATATATAAGTCCCGATCTAGTAAGCATGCTAACATTGGCGAAAGTCAGCATGAAGTTCATAAAAAATTGTAGGATGCATATTTTTGAAAACCGACCGTCGGATTAGATACCTTTTTTATGGATATCACATTTACTAAAAATTACAGTGATCTGATGTAGGCATCTCAAAATATTGATTGTGAAAAATTCTGACCACTAAAAACTGTGACAATTTTTTTCCAGTCAAAAATCGACTGTTGGATCACTGTGATTTTTGGCATGCGTGACATACGTATGCATAATATCTAATCCAACGGTCGGTTTTTTAAAACACCCATCATACAATCACTTATGAGATTCATGCTGACTTTTGCCAAAATCAACATGTGTTGATAGGATCATTTCTGTCTATATATATATATATATATATATGAGTAAATTGGCCAAAGGCCCTATTTCAAAAGATCTTTATGCCAAAAGTCTTCTCAAAAGATCTTTCAAGCCAAAAGATCCCTACTCAAACAACTTTCAATTCCACTTCCAACCCCAATTGGATTTCACAACGCCGGACCCAGATTTCACTACGTTGGACGTCGAATTTCACTACACTGAAAATGCATTTTACTACGTCAAAAAACGCATTTCACTACCAGAAAATGCATTTTACTATGTCGCAAATGCATTTTACGTACTGCACCGGAAAACGCATTTCACTAAGCTGGAAAAGATTAAAAAAATAAAAAATAAACTATAACGAAAAACAACACTATTTTTTCTGGACTTTTCCTTTTAAAAATAGAAAAATAATGCGAA